>JAPZDV010000022.1:14296734-14323463 GCA_029814665.1 Acanthurus lineatus
ATAATAATAATAATAATAATAATGGCAGCAGCAGCAGTAGTAGTAGTATTACTATTATATCTTTCTGTAAGGAGTTTGTTTCTTTATTTATTGTTTTGTAAATAAAAATAAAAAGTCAAGATTAATAATTATACAGCCACTAATACATTACACTGTTGTTGCTTCTGACTGCCTGCTTATCTGAAAACCCACATGATAACTATTGATATTGTGGTCTTTTGCAGTGCATCAGTCCCCGGATAGCAGATATCCCCTCAGCTGTCCGATCCTCAGGCTGTAACTTATTGCTGTAATAAGAGGAACCCACTTGAAATGGGTCTATGTCTCACTCAGCCTCCCTAACTGGACCGCATCAATCTTCCCCAGTAAAAACACACTCACATACAATCCTCCCGGGTTAATGCGGCGCATCTGAGTGCGGAACGGCTGTTTACACGCGAGGAGACACTTTTAATGGAAGCGCACCAAAAACAAATGCAATTTTGTAGAGCAATTTCAAAGATCAAGAATTCCGTGTCCACCCTCTCCGCGGTTTTTTAGCAATCAAACTGCGTTAAATCCATTGCTCGTATGGGCCTTTGCAGAACAGGTTAAAACAATAGGCTACGAGTAACAAAAGGCACATGCAGGGATAGGATCCTTTACACCGCCACCACACTGTAACATGGACCAGTAGGCGAGCTGTTTGTTTCTCATGCTCGGGCCTATTGCATCGCCTCGTAGGCATCTGCATTCACCCATTTATAGAAATCTAAAGGAAAAATCGATTTTCCAATCTGCAGAAACTGCTCCCTAACAAATCACACAGTAGTTTTGTGCAGGTGATTTGATGACAGTCGGAGGAATGAGAAGCAGACCAATAAGTGCGTTGCATCCGAGCCCGAGAGCTGCAGAGAGAGGCGAGAGCGGAGAACCACAGACAGGCAAACCCATTAGAGGCTCCCCTCTTCGGCCACCCAGCTTTGCTGCACCACCCTGCGCATCTCATGCCCCAATTAGACCCACTGCCCTCCGCCTGGTCTCCGTTACTGCGTGATCTGGTGCACAGAGCGGTAATCACGGCTTCAAATAAAATAATCAGCAAAGAAGAGCGATTTCCTTAATGATGAAGAAGAGGCATGTGTCACGGAGAGTGTGGCGTGGTGGATGCATGTGTGTGTGTGTGTGTGTGTGTGTGTGTGTGTGTGTGTGTGAGCGTGAGTGTGTTTGGTGGTGGTTGGGAGGTTATTAAAATAGCAATGAATATCACAATAGGTGTTATTAACGATAGTGTTCAGAGTCTCAGCAGCTTTAAAATGTCTCATTACATCCGCTGTTAATAGTTGACCCCATGCTGAGGTGTTAGACTATGTTTAGGATGCTTGTTCCATTTGTACTAAGAGAAACAGCTGGAGAGAACAGCCTCAAGTTAAAGTCAAGTGAAGTTCATCATAAAGTTTGTACCCTTTCACTAGACGGAATTTAAAATAATGTTAAATAAGTTACACTGGTTTGATGTCTGTGGATTTTTGAAGGCAAAGTTAAAAATACATTTAAACTTGAAATAACAAGAGCACAAGTTCGGATTATTTCTTCAACCCCACAGTTTGTAATATAAAGGAGCACTATACATGTTTAAATAGTAACAATTGTGGTCACATATGAGAATTGGGCTCTTTTGCTCTTAAAACATTACAAGTATAAACATATGGATTTAAAGAACATCTTAAAGTCATCACAGCTCCTGCAAACTGCTATTCCCTGACTCAAGAGCTTTGACTGATTGTTTAAAAGCATGTAAAAAGTTGCATATGCGCCTTTATTTGAACAACTTGTCAAACTGTGTCACCAGTCTTATTATTCCTCTGCAGGTAAATGCGAGAAGGCCTCTTAAAACCTAATAAAACTGGATCATATTTGTTACGTTATGATGTTTTTTTTTAACGACTAATAATAGCTTGTCCTCCACAGAGACCATAAATATTGACTGCTCAGCTTAAAATTTTCTTTCCTTGACGCCTGATTAGTCACCTAACTGACTAAAAGGGGGCAGCCCTAAACATCACGCATAAAGTCCCAACAACAAAAGGCTCGGGGGACTTCTGATGCTGAATGGATAATTGTAATAAATCTTAGAAACATGTATTGGTTATATTGTCCACTCAAAGTCAAAGGAGTCACACTTACAAATATATTGTGCAAAAAAAAATGTTTGTGATTTTAGTTTAGTTTAATTAATTATTGCTGAACCTGCTAAAATTGTAAAAAATGCTGAATTTTTTTTTGAAAATATTTGAATGTGTGGTGATAAGTTTGAAATCAAAGCTGTTTTCCTCCCTGTCTAAAAAAAATGACATTTCAGAAATACAGGGTTTAAAGTCAACAGCACAACAAATCTTCTTTAAAATCTGTTTTGACAACTTAGTGTGTGAGAGTATCCACTCAGGTTTGAGATACAATTATTATAAAAGCTTGATTCCACTTAATCATGAACCCTATATGTGTTAATTATTTCCAAAGCAGTGTAAAGCCACGATGCTTGAATGTGCTTTTTATGTCTTTAATTTAATTTCTATGCCTAAATACTCTCAATAATTTAATTAATCCTATCTGAACTTAATCACGTTTAAAACAGAAGCAAAATATTGAACTAACAAGGTTAGAGTATTAGGCATAGCTTGTAATCTATTGTATATTCAGTCTGACCTCAGTCGTTCAAGCTTCTCCAGCCGTCTACAGATCTAATTCCTTCTCCTCCCTGACACCTTGACTTTCCCTCCAGTTCTGCTCCAGCTATTAGAATATGTTCTTTCTTAAGTCCGGTCATTAGTTAGGTCCATTACTGTGGCTCCATCATTAGGAAGCTGTAATGCATCATTGAAGGTAATGAGTGCCTTACATTACAGGTGCCAGCGAGCCTTAGACACACTGAATGAGACCCTTTTCTACTCTGCAGGCTGAAAACAATTCCAATTTTGCTCACTTTAAGCACAAATCTGTCACAATGAGCTGATGGTGGCATACAAAGGGCTTACAAATAATCTGATATTTATATGCAAGATTTCATTTACAAAGAAATATAAGCTATGCTTTGTAAGAATGAGGGCTATTAAGGAAAACATTATTATTTGTAATTTATTAAATATACATACATGTGTAATTTCTCACACATATACCACCAACACATACACTGCACCTAAAATACGAGATAAAGGGGAGGACTTGGGTCAGTAGTGTCTCTGAGCAGCTTGAAATTAGAAACATGTGCTGGTAATTATCAAACTGCAGCAAAGCCACATCATGCAATTTAATGCCTCAGCAAATTAAAGAATAAATGGGATCAGTCTCTTTGACCTTGCTCACTCTGACTTACCCAACTTGAGCTACCTGATACTTCAAGTGTGTGACTCACTCACTCACTTTGTGGCATGTATAGGCAGACACACACAAAGGCCAAAACACTGTAGAGAGAGAGGGAAAGATAATACAAAATGAGCTGACTGTGTGATGATAGGAACAATGTGAAACACTCACATACACACTTGTTGTATTTCTCTGCTGTCACCGCCCATAACACCTCGCAGCTTCCTGGTGTTTTCAGTACGTTACTCAACCAGCCAGTTCGGCTCGTCTCTTACTTCACAAAACCCACACTTTTCCCATCCATCCATTCTCTTTACCATCCTCTTTTTGTCTCCTCCCTCTCTCTCCCTCTCTCTCTCTCTCTTTACTCCCCTCCATCCACTCCGCCACATTTTCTGCTGCTTCTCTGCTAAACACGGCGCTCTACCCCTCCCAAGATTAATTGATCATCAATTTAGCTCTAATTTGGACCAAGTCAGCTGGTAAATGGGGCAGTTTTCCCTGATTGTTAGTGAAATGTGTGCAAGTACATTGATAAATTTTGATTATTTATCAATTACAACCAAATGAACTAAATCTATTGAATAAATTCTAGCCTGATTGCCATAATAGAGTTTGAAAATATGGCTATTGATAATGATTCCGGCTAATAGTCTTTTCCGGCCGTGGTTGCAGGCTTGTCGGAATGACAACACAAAACTCATTTTTCACAGAATCAGCTGAGTGAGAGCGAGGCCGATCTTTCATTAATCAGTCACATTACGGAGCTGATACGCCGTAATACGCGACGCTTTCCTCAGAAAGACTCAAACACTCTGTCATATTTTATGTCAATTACCAGTCATTTCGTTGTGTTCCATCAAGACATCTTGTAATAGTTAACATATGCTAAGGTAAAGCTCCCCTGTCCCGCCCTCCAGGAGCTCCATTGGAGGATGCCGCCTCTGTTTTTGTGGGGAGAGAGAGGCAGGCTGATGATGAAATGGGCTCTGCTCTTAATTTCTTATTTTCCTGAGCTGAGGCGCTTATGGGAAGGGTGGAGCACGGGCTTTTTAAATGGACCTGCCACCGTGTTTTCCCAAAGTTAATGGAAAAGCAGCTTGCTGGAAAATAGGAGAGGGAAAAATTGGAATTAGGTTCAGAGGCTTTCACACACAATAACAAGGGATAACTATGAGCTTCACTGACATACAAATTAGTGCTGTCATTTAATCCTCACTCTGTCAACTAAAAGGGATCTTTCGTTTTTTATTTATTTATTTTCCAGAAAGGTGTGTGACATGCTTGCGGTCTTAAATGTTTTTGTTTTTTTAGATAAAATGACAAAATGCAGTACTATATAGTCTAAACCATGTAGAAATTGTAGCATGAAACATGGTTCCACAGTGAACAAACCTGATTTGATCCTAAATGCGTCTTACATTTGCCCTCTCCAGCCTGACTGCAGGGAGAGAGAGGGAAGGAGCTGAAATAACTGCGATATCAGCCTTCCTTTTTAATCAATGATATGAGCCCCTCTGCACCAATCATGGCTGCTGGAAGCAACTTAATGATCAGCATTTAGACTGGGCAGGTAAACCACTGCGCTATAGAGCTAACACAGGGGCCAACTGCAGGTGAATTAACCCGGTCCAGATCTAATATGCTGGTGTCAGCTCTGGTTAGTTCATGGCTAACTGTGGCCTGTATTGGCAGTGGCATAGCATCCAACGTTGTCTCCCTCATATGCCAGCAGGCAGCTATCTATAATCGATGGCCACTTTTAATTGGACAGGCTGTCTGTTAGCGGAAAACCGAAGGTTGTGCAGAGGAGAGCAACTCTGTATTTACCACATGGTTATTGTGGATAAATAGGTTGGGGACGACGGAGGCTTTCTCTATGAAAAGACAATCAGGACTTCTGCTGTTGCATGACAGTCAGTTATATTGGAAAATTTTGCACAGTGACCCTTATCAATTTAAGAGTATCTAATAAAAAATGCTAATATAAAAAAATGTTGTACGACTGAAATATTAAAACATTTATTTATCAATCAAAATGTGATAATGCTTTTTTTTAAAGGTCCAAACTAAGCACTGAATAATCTTTATTTTCCTGGTGTTGAAACACTGTGCTCTTTGATAAATAACAGCAAAGGCAATGGTATTTTATCAACTCTGTAAATAACACAGACAATTTAACAGTTTGTTTTGTCTTAGAGACAAGCATGTAATAGTTTCCAATGCTACAGAAATAAAGAAACTGCCATTACACAAATGGCATTTAAGCCTAATTGAACTGAGTGCGCCTGTTATTTCTAAACACAACTTATTTTCACTCCTTTAAAAATATAGGTAGGTTGGTTTTTAAGATATTGAACTAATAGGGTTAGACATAAATATCTTCCTCAGTGTAATCATTAAATGAAATCCGCCGTTATTAGCCTAATTTCTTTAGAGGAAAGGCAGGTCAGAGAAAAGGAAAAATGTGAATTAATTCTCCCCAAGCCGGAACGACCTACTGATGCTGGGTTGAAAGGCTTTTCATTGCGTGTCCACATACTATTCATTACTTCGAAAATGAACTCCGCAGAGGTAGGCGACGCTGCCTTGACTAATATGCTTAAGTGACTTTACCCTTATTTCGCCCCTTGATTTGAACCTCTGAGGTGCGCGAGCCTGAGCGCACTCAGATCTGTGGCTGCATTCGTTTTAAATTGGCCTACATATTATTTAGAGTAGCTGAGGCTCCATCTGATGAACACTGCTTTAACTGTACTTTCTCATTTCCCTCTCTCGGTTTATGATCCCTCATTCTTCTCTCTTTTTCTTTTCTTTTTTAATTATTAGGCTGCTATTTTTTTTTAAAGCTCCGAATTGCCAGCGCTGTAAGGAGGCTGGAAGCAGGAGACGGAGGGCCACCGGTGGACATGCTGCTTTTGGCGCAGCCTCTAATTGATATTGAGCGAGCTGCTGGTGAGGAGCGCACAGGGCCACTGCTGGCTAATCTATGCTTTAATCAGCGTGTGTAATGAGAGTGGCGGCACGCTCGGAGAGAAAAGAGACTTACAAGCAACGTCTGTCAGGGTCCGGGGGAAAATATTGGGTCTAATTGTCGCGATTAAAGCAAACTAGAAGACTTTGGGCCTTTTTAAGAATAAGAAAAAAGGTGTGGGAAGGGGAGTCTGCTTTCCTTCAGCACCACCTGAGCTGAGTGCTCACGCGCTGTCCAAGGTGCTGAAGCCGTAAGCTTCAGGTAAATGAAACACGGGCCTTATAACTGCCCCCGAGGACAACTATAGTGAGCATGTGTTTGCATCTTTTCAAATGGGGATGCTAGCAAATTATAGTGTCCATATCTTACGAGAACCTGATCACGATTCTGGTGAGGTAAGCTAATTAGTGAATGAGGCTGCTATTGTAACGGAACAATCCGTACCGAGGGGAGAAGGAGGGGGGGAGGCAGGAGGAAGGCAGGCAGGCCGCAGACTGAATAGCAAGAGGAACATTAGTAGAGGTGTGTGTGAGAACACTGTCAGGCAATTAACAGGGCATTAGAGATGAGGCACACACACACACTCACATACACACTCACCATACATATACACTTACATATACACACGTTACCATGCATGCACGCACACAGCTATCACATGACACGGCCTCTCTTGCTCCAACACACAGAGTTATAGCCTAGTTGCTGCAAGCATATGTTTGCTCACACACACACACACACATAGCAAGTGTTTGCGACCAGAAAAATGGAGATCCAAGTATAATGTAATGCGATTTACACGAGCCGCGTAAATTTGTAAAACTTATCACTTTTAATAGCTGTTGACAACGTGTCAGGGGTATTGGTAATTTGTGCCGTTACGCTGGATTGTACTATTTAAGTTTGTAATGGGTTCGCGCCTCCAGAGGCCTATGAAAAACACCGGAACACAATTTAACATACTGCAGTCCACCACAGAAATCTTTAAAATCTACCACTTGAGTCTCAATAAAACCTCCAAAATACATAAAACTATATTGAAACTAAACATTTTCAACAATAACTGAGCATTTTGAAAGAGTTACTCGCAAGGCTGGTTTGGTATTCATCGTATGCCTTCTTACAGGTGTTCCTATTTTTCTGGTCACCCAAAGTATGACTGACAGACGGAGGGCAAGAGAGAGAGAAGGAGAGGAAGAAAAACAGTTCAGGGCAGCCGAGCGCCATTTTACACGCAGAGCGTCGGGCAAAGCTTTCTGACAGTTTGCCTGCGGCTGAGATTAGCCTCATCTATCCGGTGTCAGTGACGGTCGTGTCCAGAAAATCACAGCATAAACGGGTCTGACTGAGGTGTGTCTGAGAGAGAGAGAGAGAGAGAGAGAGAGAGAGAGAGAGAGAGAGAGAGAGAGAGAGAGAGGGGTCAACTGATTACTCATACAAACAGACTGAAATAGACTGCGGTGCTGTGGGAATGTGCGGGGAGGGGAGAGGGATGTGGGGATGAATTGGGTTTCCATGTGACACAAACGCACGCCTCAGTCTTCCCCGACTGGGTCCACTTCCTGTCCCTCGTGCTAGCACTTTGTCCTTTCATCAATCACACCTGCATGAACTTATATACATCGAAACCGGTAAGAACAACGCGCGCACACGGGCACGCACGCGTACACACAGTTGTTTTCTTTTATATATGAAAAGCGCGGTGGATGTGCAAGCACAGCCTTTATTTCAAATGGATGTTTTTCTTATCACATAACTGAAGAGGGGTTATCCCCCGCCCGAACAAAATGAGATATCCATCAGTTCATAAAAGTGACAACTTCTCTAACAAAATGATTGATAGCACAAACTGGAAAGAAATCACGGCACTTTTTAAAGGTTAGGAAGCACCTGGAATCATTGGCTGACAACATGATTACACTTGCACCAAGTGGATCCTTTAAATGAAAGAGAAATGACTGATGAACCTTGGTTGCCGTTGTTGTTATGGATGATATTGTGCTTTGAAACTCGCTTTATTACCTGCAATCATTTGCAAAATGAAGGGAATGACAGGAAATTTTAAAATTATGTTAAAATGTGTGGGAAAAATTCTGGGCCTATAGAATTATACATAAACTGTGGATTTTATCAAGTAACAATTTTACTAGCAGATGTTTTCTTAATTAAACCTGTACTTTTGTACGCAATTTAAAAAAGGTTACTACTAAATTTTATTGATTATCAAACACGAAACAACAGGCTATTAAGTTTTGCATATTTGAACCAAGTTAAGGGCTATTAAGTTTTGTTTTAATCTTCAATATTTTCACTGAATAAATAAAAAAAAAACGAACACTGAAGTGTTTCCTCTTTGTATCTGTGCTCCCCATTTGTAAAATGTCCGGCGGCACGGAGAAATGAAGATATCAGGAGCGATCGTATTTATGAGGCTTTCTGACAAATAGGAGCAGTTACGCTTCGCCGGCGCACTGCCTGTTTACATAGACCAGCTCCATTTCAGCGCGTTTCAGGCGTTTATGGACCGTGTATGTGCGTGTGTATTGACCTGTGTGCAGACTGTGTGTGTGCGTATGTGCGTGTAGTCCCCAGATGGCCTGATGACCTTGGAGAGGGTCACCTGTGAGGAGGTGATACATCCCGCAGAGGCGGAAGACAAACCGGAGCTTTGTGGACGCAGACAGCTCCGGCAAACCTTCCAACGTGTGACGCTGCTAAAGTTTTGAAGGTGACTGCCTAATTTTCTAACATGCATCTGGAAACGCCAACGTCCTGTGTGCACCCTGCCTCTCCTGGGCTCCCCCGCACTCTAACTGCCTATTATGGCTCATATTGGAACGACCCGGAGTTATTTCCTATACAAATAAAGTGCCTTTGAAAGAGATGAGAGAAATATGTATGAATTTCAGCTTAATTTATTTGATCATTCCACATTACAAAGCAGCGTAGTGCTCAAATGTGATAACAAGTTTTCAGTTCCTTTCATTATGTAAGAGAAATTAGACCTCGATAGGATTTCACTGGGGCGCGGTGGTCCCTCGGATGAAATGTAATTTGTGAGGAGAATTTGTTGTATCTGTCACAAATATTCCCAATTAGCTGTGTAATTATTTGAGGGTTCCTGCAATTACGGCTTAAACCGGTAAATTTGAAGCTGTGGCTGTCCCTAATTGGTCTAGATTTGATATTTTGCATATTTGCATAATGAGGAAATTGGGAGGAAATTGTGTTCATCCATTTGTGAAAAATTCTATGAATTTTATGAATCTGAAAGCCATCCCCTTGCGGTCGGTGACTTTGCCTCGGCTCCCAGAGGAAGCAGGGCGGGGGCGCGCAGGGCACGGTCACGTCTCCATGTGCTCTCCAGACGCGCTCAGGGTGAACGCAAGAGCTTCTTGGTCCTCTCTGCAGGAAATGCTGCAGAAATCCATGCGTTATGAATAAAAAAAGATAAAAAATATTTTAATTCATATCCAGTCCAAACCCATAAAACCATGTATACGCGCATGGATTCATAGTGGAGGCTGTGCAGTGGAATTTGCTTTATGCCTCCGTTCACTGATTTATTAAACATTATAAGAAGGGCCATGGTTATCTTTTTCATTTTCCATCAGTTAACAAACAATATGGCTGTATGGGTTTTATTAAGAAGTCTTTGATTTTGTAATTAGGTTTATATTAGATAATTCATCCAGATTGGTCTGTGAGACTTAATTATGCATTATCACAGTGTGCTGATTGATATTGAGAAAGCTAAGTGTTCTATGTAATTGGTAATAAAGAAGGTAATTGTAGAAATTTGTCCAATCAGTAATGATTATGAGGCTGTGAGTAGGTAATGATGTTAACCCTAGTTGCCTCTTACACAGTCCACCTCTAGCATATCAAATATTAAATATAATAAGCTCTACAGAAAGAGGAAACACCCTGTTCACACACATTAACATTATTAGCAATATTTCTCCTTTTTAAAGTTAATTTAGAAAATGAGTTCAAGAGGCCAAACTTCAGACACAGTAGGACGCTTCACCTTTGAGGTGTTTCTTAGATACAATATTACATGAAGGCTCCGTCTGGTAATAGTGGTGGTGGAGTGTAAGTCCTCCTCATGTGTAAGGGCTTTAGCCCACTGAGAGCCGTATATCAGAAAGCAGTAAAAGAGAGACGCTAAGAGCACTGATGAATGTCTGAGAGATAGATGTGTTAAGTGACCTTGGTACATTACACTCTCCTTCAAAGCCCGAGCAATGAAGATTGGTATAGTCTTATCTTGTGTGTGTGTGTGTGTGTGTGTGTATGTGTGTGTGTGTTTGTAGTCTATAAGCTGTATAGCCAATTTTCAAAGATATCTCATTTTTACAAGAATAATAGCACCTGAATTTCAATGTGTCCACAGGTCTTGTGCTTTTCAACTTGTTGTTTTTGTCTCATTTTTTCCCATTTTTGTGTGCATGTGCTGTATGCAAATGTGTATAAATGAGTTTGATTTCATATGAAAATATGTTATTTCTTTATTTAAAGTAAATTAGTTTCCCATAAACCAACACTTAGCTACTTTATGTAACTAACAATGATTTTAAGCATTGATTAATTTGCTGATTATTTTCTAAATTAATCAACTAATTGTTTGGTTTATGAAATTTCAAAAAAATAAGATAAAAGAATTGTCCCAGGCTAAAGTTTTAAATGTTGTGTTTTGTCCAATCAGCAAAGAAACCCCAAATACATTCAATCGATGATGATATAAACCCGAAATAACAGAAAATGTCACTTTCCAGAATGAGAGAATCTTTAACAATTTGGCCTCATAAGTGACTGATATGATTATTTAATCACCAATTTTTTTTGATTAATTCTTTGCTTAGGTGTATATTTGTCGCAGCTCTATTTTAACATTTATTTTAAGTTGGTTTGGTTATAGAATAATAAAAATCATTTTGAAACAAGGGTATAGTTTCTGAAAAAAGTGGCACTTAAACTAAAAACAGTTTCCAAAAAGCAATTTGAACATTTTGCTCATAGAGAGAAAAATTCTGATCAAGTCTCTCGGTGAAGACCCTGATTTACTGTGACTGTGGTTTTTATTAAGAGAGAAGAAAGCAAGCCAAAAACAAACACAATCACATTGATTTATGAGAGGGATATCACACAAAATATCCTTCTTTAATATTCACAGGCAGCTCATAAAATAGGCTGCATAATAATTTCACCATTTCATGGGATATTAGACCATAATGACCACAGTCCTCCCCTCTACACCCCACAGCCCTACAGGCTACACACACATACAGATATACACCTCAACCCCTGGGCAGACCAGTGTCGGGGCTAATTTATAGGTGAAAATGAAAGGCAAGCTTAATGTAATGGCTCCTTACAGCCAGGAGATATTATTCGCACCATCACTCCATGGGTTCAAGAAAGAGGAAGATTTGGACACAAGAAGGAATGTGGATTAAAGAAGAGTGCAGGTCAAGTCAGTGAGAGAGAGAGAGAGAGAGAGAGAGAGAGAGAGAGAGAGAGAGCAAGGGAAAGAGAGGGATATAGGGACTAAACAAATCAACACAGGGATTGAAGGGCTCACAGCACACATTCTGGGTTTTTTTTCCAGGGAAAAAACAACAGCAGCCATGAATGTGTTCCCAACGAATCTACAACTACAAGCCTGAACAAATAGAATCACACACACACACAAACACAGCAGCAACAACAGCAGCAGCAGCTGAAACTGGCGTATTCTACTCTTTGAGTTAATGGGAATAAAATACCTCAGTGGATGAGTGCAGATGTGTTTGATACAAATAGTCATTTTCCTATTTGCTGCCTCATTGGGCATGATGAATGATGGAAGTCATGGAGGCGGTGTGATAAATGGCAGCACCTTGGCTCTACTGCATGGCCTATTGATTCTCCTTCTTTATTACCCCTCCAACCCAGCTGGCTGCTCTGAACCCCACACCCCCACCCCCCTCCCCATGCACACACACACACACACACGCATGCAGACACACACATGCAGTGCTCTCAGAGAAACAAATACACACGTGCATGCAGCCATGTGCTCAGTGAATACACACACACACACACACACACACGGCAAACATGCAACACATGCACATTTGGAGATCCACAGAGAGAGGGAAGGTGATGAGAGGCGGCAAGAAAAAAGAGGCAAAGAAAAAGTATTATAAGTGGGTGGAGGAAAGGTGAAGAGAGCATAGCAGAACTGTGTTTTCATATTTATGGTTTTTAAAAAAAAGCTACGAGATGGTTGCCTCGGATAGAAATCCACATCCGGAGGATGAGTTACAAACAACGAAAGAGAGGAAATCAAAACATACAGATGACTCAATTAAAGTGTGTTGTGAAGGTGATTCAATCTTCCTGAAATTGTTTGGTTCATTTATAAATTCCAAGCTGTCAGAGACTGAATAGTTTGATGAGGGATTGGCCCGTGTGTGCAACGCCATCAGTCACACAGACAAAGCGGGCAGGATAAATCAGTGATATGACCATCTACTGAGCTCTTCATCATGAGGTAATGAGGGTAATATCCTCCTCTGCACACTTACATCCAAGCAGGTTTTAACTCAACAAACAGACAAGCCCAGACTACCTTTACTGTACGTGTTCACACACACTGAAAACACTCACACACACACACACACAGGCACAGGCACAGGCATGTCATCAAAGACGCAGAACGGTGTTTGAGTAGCAGTGACAGGTATTTTCACTGTGACAACTTGTGCAGAGGTGAATCAAGAAGACTACTTCCTGTTGGACAGCAGGAAGTGACACAGGTCAGAGGGAATGAGGTCAGAGGCCTGTCATAGATGAATCATGGAAATGTCTCAATCAGCACTGCCATAAAAAAAAAAAAAAGAAAACCCACCGGGCTTTATCTCTCTGAAGGAGGAAGAAGAAACAGAGTGATCAAACAGCACTGACCTCTCAGAGTTCAATTTACCTGCTGCATCTCTTTGACCTTGAACCACAGAGATAATAATTCAGGGTTTGGGGCAGGTGATAAATGGTTTGTGTATGTGTGTGCATGTGCATGTGTCTCTGTGTGTGTGTGTCCATGTCTAATTCACAAAAGTGAAAACAAATGGAGAGGCAGTGAGCTTGACAAACAGGCAAGGCACACACACACACACACAATAACACACACGATCGAAAACACACCTGCTACCACTAATCTGTGTTGTGTAACCGACGAGATTGTAACAGAAATTGCTGTTTTTCAATTAAGATCAACTTTGTTCCACCAGGCTGCAGAATAATGAAATCTGTTTTTGGGCTGTGGCTTCATTCAGTGTTTGTATTATTATAATTTATAACTTTAACATTATTTGGATGTAACTGTCAGTACAGCTGTGGATAAACTTCATAACCACTGGATTTAATGTGTTTTAGAATATTTTCCTAAAAAGTCAACTTTTATAAAAGCTATATGAATAGGAACTAATTTCTTTACTCATGGTTAAGCAATAATTTACGGTGCTTTATAGAATCCATAAAAGGTGCACTATACAACCTTTTTTCTTACAGGCCTGTAAACAAACATTGACAGAGATCTTTAAACAAAGAAAAGCAGTTTCAAAGAGAGAACATAAATTTTATAAATACTTAAATACTAAATACTATATATTATTATAAATACTACTAAATTTAAATTATTACATTTGTTTATAAGAGCATAAAATGGAACACAGAGCACATTTTGCACCTGGACTATACAAACGAAAATGTTACTGGTGCATCTTTAACAAAAAACTTTAGGACTGCCACGTTGCATAAAATCTCGTATTTTTCTATTTTGGAAAAATTTAGCTTTACATGATGGTAAAACAATATTCAACACCCACAGGTTTCTAACTTTCTGATAAGCCATTAAGTTAAAAAGGGGAATCTATTTATTCCTTAAGAGTGCTCGGACAGATTTCTTTAAATGTAGCAATATTGCAATATACACTAGTTCCATTAAAAGTCCTTCAATGAAAATATCATTCAGGTAAAATGAGCATCAGAAGCAAAAAGGTACTCAGAGCACTGAACGCAAAATTACTCAGAATGTAATTAACTGCTCCTGTGAGTGGTATATTGTAAGACTATATTTTCTACTATCGTATTATTAGTGTATTATTATATATTATTACTATTATTTAACAAAAATCCACCATTTAAAATTGTAATTTACCATTAATTAGGCAGTTGTTGCAACAAGTAGTTGCAACTTATTAACCCTCCATTAAGGGTTTCCTATTACACTGACAGTTGATTAACAGCAAAGCCAAACACAGTTATAAAAATATAAAAAATGTCTTGGTAGCTGATGTTATAAGCTAATTGTAAACAAATGCTGCAGATCATATCACACTGTCATGCATATAAACCAGTTAAAAATATTAGATACATTATAATTAATTCTAAATAAGGGATTAAATTTAAAAAAAATTCAAATAAGAAGGTTTTGTATTTATTTTGGCACATGACAACATAGGTCCATACAGCTTGTTGAGGTCAGTCAACCAACATTTACATTAATGCTGACAAATTTTTTGCTAATCTGTGTGTGTGTGTATGTGTGTGCAGCACGTGCGTGTACATGTGCCAGCTTGATGGCTTCCACCTCACGCTCCCTGCTTTAAAAGTCCATTTGGACTCCTGCCTACAATCACCTTCTTTTCGTCGCTGTGGTAACGGAGCCAGTCCTAATTAGTATGCATTATCAATTAACAAACTTAATAGCCGGCAGATTGATTAGATCCTCAGTTATAGGGGCAGAACTCAGGCGAAACACGGAATGAAAAATAATCATACACACTGGCTTGCATGCTCACTCGCTCTCACTCTCTCTCTTTCACTCACACACAGCTACAAACACACACACAGACAGACACATACTCACACACACACACACACACACACAGCAGCAGCAGCAGCAGCAGCAGCAGCTCACTAACCTTCTCCTCCTCCTCACTTGTGTAATTACTGTATGCATATGGCGGTGAGTGGATTGGGAATGAGGCAGTGTGAGGTTTTAAATAAACCTTCAGCTTATAATGAGTCAGGCCGCCATGGCTAGTTTAGCTCTGATTGTGCTCCACTCTAATGAATGACAAACCTTCTCCAGTGCACATGCATGCTTTCACATACACATACACACACACACACAAACACAGGGCCGTTGAAGTGTGTATCAATACAATAGAGATATGTGCAGTGTGTTGAGAAATGTATAGGGTGCATCTTTCACTTCACATACATCCACACATTCACTGTGCATGCAGTGTATACAGTACACACACACACACACACAAACTCATACACACACATACTGAGAATGTAATCAGGCGTTAGGTTTACCCTCCTATCAGTCTAATGGAGGTTAATGAATGATTAGGTCTAATAATTTTAGAGTGGAGCTCTAGCTTAGCCACACAATGCATCAAACACTTAACAGAGTGAGAGCATCAGCAACAAGAAACAAACTAACCATCTGTGTTGTCATGGTGACATGAAAGCAAAGGAAACAAATGTCTGAAAATGCAAGTAAAACATTATCATTAAATTTAGACATTTGCGACTTATTTGAAAATGTTCTGATCGCTGCTGGTGCTGTCCGCGGTGCTGAAACACTTGAGTTCATGTTGCAGTGAAAATATCCTGCCTGTAAAATAAATAACTCAGGAATGTTTAATACATTCAGTCTCTTTCAATCTCACTCTCTGATCTCTGATCAAATAAACTAATGTATAGTTTTTAAAACACCAGGAACAAAAAAGGGGTTGCGTTGTTTTGGGAATAAAGAACAGAGCTTGTACACATTACTTACTTTTTTTTGGATAAAATAATATAATTGTGGACATTTATTTTTAAGTTTCTGGTTTGTAATATTCAGTCTCCCAGTGTCATCATGGTGGGTTTAATTTTGAACGTAAACATTTAAATTCAAAGTCAAATTCCAAGAAATTATCAAGACTAACTGAATGAGGTAAACAAAATGAAAACCTGTTCCTCCAACACTGGATCATCATTAGTTCAGGCCTCGTATTTTCATAGGATATATGAAAACATTTTGACAGGGCTTTAAAAAACGACAACTCTGATGTGAAAACACACTGACAGAACCTTTACAATACCAAACCAGGTTATAAAAGGGTTTTATTTAAACAAACAGAAATTTAGTTTGTTTTTGAATATTGATGATTTGCTGGAGAGAGTGCTAGTACGCCTCAGAGGAATGAAGACAATAAGGTAACAGTCAATGAATTAGCATCAGGATCTGGGTCTCCTTCCTCAGTCCTGGCGACTAAACGCGGGTCTATAGGCTCATAGGCCCAGTATAGAACCAGTGACCTACCATAGCAGTGAAAGGCCAATTCATGGGCATTAAAATGCAAACGTGCGCATATTTCAAAGTGTTAAATTTTATGAAGCATTTAAAGCACCATCCCTCCAGTAGTAAATCCTAATGATCTTATTTCCTATTCATAATATTCATACTCGCCACCTCTAAGCAGTGACATTAAAAATGTTTGCATCTCCACCAACTTAGAGGTTGAAATTAAACTGAGTTTGGCAGTGAAGACACATATTTACACATAATCACAATTACACACGCACACACACACATATACACACTGTGAGACTTTAGTGCAGATGTGCGCCTGCTCTCCTCTGCTGCATTGTGGCCCAGTTTGCAGCCATCTCCCTCTGATGTATAACTCGTTGTCCAAGCCTTAATGTTGATTTATTATCCATCCATAAATTAGAAAAATATGTTTGAGAATTCCGTGGCGCAGCCAGGCTCTGCGGTCCGTCTGGGGATTGGCTGACGTGTCAGAGGCGCATATTGGCTCGCCAGGCAGCCTTTTGTTTCCCTGCACCAGCAGGCATTTAATGAGTGCTGATGGCTTAAGGTAAATGTGTTAGGACAGACAGCAACAACAGCCACAAAAACAGCCCGCTACATGGGAGAGACGTAGACCCACTCAAGAGCAGAAACCTGCTCCTTTACCTCACAGATGCGTGTTAAAACAACAACATGATTTTCATTAGAAATCATTTGCTTTCTTTTTGTTAAGAGTCATATAAAGTTTCATGAGCAGTTGGTGACCATAAACTTCATGAGCAGTGTCTTTACGCAACCTTAAAGACTGCTTTGCTAATTTTACAAAGCTTCAGCCTTCCATTCAGCAGTTCAATAAAATGCCTCTCCAGAGCAAACTCATCATATTAGCTCCAGTTTCAGCAGTATGCAAGCCTATTTTTCTCTTATCCTGCTATTATCGAATAAGGTTGATTATTACTGGTGATGATTCTCCTGCTGGTCCTGGCTGACTTGTGTACCGACATACATACTAATTTCTAATAAAGCCTCAGACATCTCTGGGGGTAGCATATTGTAGCACAAGCCAGGCTGTGCCACAGTCCTATCAGAAATGTTTTTGTGCAGTTCGCATTAATCATAGAAGTAATCACAGGTCAAAGTTTAATTTTGTGACATAAAAAGCTGCCGTGATGTACGCAGGGAGCATCATTCCCTATTTATCCAGAACAGCCTCTAGCTCTACGAGACACACTGTACAGTGCATAATCAACATGCTGAGACAGAAACATCATTGTCATCTTGTCTTGAGCTGACACTGTCACTTCATTGTCATGGTTGTTAGGTCTGCTGTGCTGATGTCCTGCTCTACTGTTTATGTTACAGATGTTGCAGTAATCAGAGCAGCAGCGTGTGAAGGACTCAGCCTGCAACCCTGACCATCATCACGCCTGCAAAGGTCATTGTGGAAATGCTGGGTGATGCTGATGGCTGGGATGGAATGAGACACCGTTCCACTGAGATAACCCATTTTTCTCACATCGATCCCGTCGCCATCAGTGGCTCTCCTTAACTCTTTTTAGATGCTCATATTCCTCCGTGACAACCTTAAAATGCACTAAAAGTTAAAAGTTAAAAGTTGCAACAGCCGACCAAATGATTTGTTTACATTTTCAGAACTTCAGCAGCTCATCTTGTCATGGTGGCTCCTGGTGAAAAATCAGCAATTAAACAAATTCAATTGGACAATAATTAGAACAATAAGGTGCTCATGTGCGCTCAGTGTTTGTTCATAATTCACTGCCATATTTTAATCATCTTGTTAGAATTTTGAACCAATTACAGCGCTTGTCACAACATTATGTGGACAGTTTGCTCTCAAAATGGCTTCACCCATTAGCTGGGATTTTGAGTGCCTTTCCTCATCTAGAAAACAATGAATCTTTCTCCTAGAAATCCATATCAGTCAAGATACAATTGCTGTTTTGATGGCAGCCTGGGTTGTGGAAACAACTGATGTTTTGTGTTTGTGTGTGTGCGTGCATGTGTGTGTGTGTGGGAGGGGGGTTATGCCTGTGAGGCACACTTACTGTCCGTCAGCAGGGTTAGCAATGTCTCAGTCTGAGCATTTATCCTGGGCCATAATGGGGTGCTGAGTTGCTTGTGGCGGCCATTGTTTAATGATCTCCTTGGGCTCTGGGAGTAAACTACTGCGGTAATCAGAAGGGTAAACTCAGCTATATTTCAATTTGGAGAGCCGCTCTTCCGTTCAGAGAGGCCGCTCTGAGACGATAAATAATAGGACTATTTAGCCTATCCCACAGGCTGCCTCTCTGACACCTACCCAAACACATACACAGACACACACAGGCACACACACACACACACACATAAGTCCGCCTATAACAATTCAAGTCCCTTCCATAAATCAGCCCCACTAAAAGCTGGTGATTAGCGACATCATTTAGCCCCTAAAACCCAAACAGCGACAACTGTTTCCTTCCCTGTTTTAGGGCGAAGATGGAGAGATGCACAGATGGTAAATTGGTTGGAGGGGAATGAACTGTAGCTTGATGACTGGACTTGGGGATATAGAATAAATTCAATGCAGGTTCAGTTGCAGAGTTTAGATTATTTGGGCTATTTATAGTGACAAGTGATGGCTTAGACCTTGTAGATTATGACACGGTCAATGGTGAGATGACTGTGTCCTTTATGAAGCATTTTGGTGGCTTATAAGGTTGGCACAATTATTTTTATGAGTGAAAAACATCAGTTGAATCCAGCACTTACTAATTTTATTGTTTTTATTTAATATTTTCCAAATTCTACTAAAGTGTACTTTTCTAATAATGTTCAATAATGAAGAAATTATTTTTTTTGATTGGAAAGCAAAGAAAGTTTGTTACTACAGAAAAACAACTGAATCAAATGTTTTGAAATTAAACAAATGCAATACTGTAAAACCATCTTGAGTGGGTTTATTTAAGTAATTTAAACTTTTTCTCATATTTAAATTGCTCTGTCCTCTGTTCATTTAGGCATGAATTACAATATTTTTTTATCCAAAAAAAATTCCTCAGTTGCAGAAGTGGGTTTGCTCCCTTTTTAACAACATCTAACAGTTGACATGAATCATCTTTTTGTCGTGCATTCTTGTGTTCCTTCTCAATTACGGTTCTCGTATCATTTCTGGTGCCTGTTGTGCGTTTAAAATTATGTTTTCATCATGACACAAACTTGGTTGCATTGTAATATTCCTTTGCTTTTGTTCTTATCAGGGGCTCAGTAAGCCCATACAATGAATTTTTTATCATCTGTACATCAGTGGTGGAAGCAATTTTCAAATTATGTTCGGCCACTGCTACTGCATGAATCATTCCTGGTGTTTATTTGTGCAGCAGAGTGTCGTGTTGAGAAGTGGAAGGCTGAAGTCCACATTGGAAACACACATTGAAAATAAAATAAAAAACAGTTGATGCTGCTTCTCTGTGCTTTATGAATGCAGTATATAATGTTAGGTGTAAGACTATGAAACAAGAGACATTTTTATGTAGACACTGAGAATAAAGAAGTATTTACATCTTTTCTCTCAATTTCAACTTCAGTGTCTCTGTTGGTTTATTTCTTGGAAAGTTTGTAGAAAACACTAGAGCAAAAAATTAGCTTATCCAAAAAAATGAGACCTTTTGTTTTATACCATTTGAATGGCAGTTGCTTTGGTTTTAACAAAGATGAAGAAGTGATCGCAACAGCACAGAAAACCAGTTAAAACTGTACTGTTGCATAGTGTTAGTGAACATACTTAACTTCTTCAGGAATGACTCCCCTGTAACTTGCATTAAAAAACAAGTCCTTTTAATTATACATTAAAAAATATAATTGTGCAACCTTTGTTCACTCTAAAAAATCAGTCAGTTATTGGACTAAAGAGAAAAAAAAAACATTTTCCAGCCAATTATATCTCCATCCTTCAAACCAGCGATTTACAAGCATCAATAAAATCATACAGATTAAGCGACCTAACCCAACAATTTTCTCATCTACCATCCTGCAGTACTGTTCTGCTGGTCTCAGTGGAGAAGGATCAGACGTGTGTCTGATGATGGCTTCCTAAAGAGCTTCAATTAATGGCCTGTCACTTATCATTAGAACTGCTGAAAGGCGGGACACCAGGGAGCACGATGCAAACAAAGGCACGTTTTAGAACATCAATTCTAAAAGCACCCATCGACTCTCTATTCTAGCGGCTGGCCTCTGAGGCCCTCGTCCCTGCTGGCCCGGAGCCCCGCTGTCTCTCCTGGGGGATAAGAGGGATCTGGAGAAATTAGCCGTTTGGATGACAAGCGGAGGCCAAAGGACGAGCGGGTGTTAATGTCCCCTTTTACGGGAACAAAAGCAGTGGGGATTTTAAATAACACGTCTCCATCGCCGCCTGCGTCCACTCCAGTCACAGTGTGTGTGTGGTAGGTTACTCAGCAGTGTTAATTGATTGAAGTCGTGTGAGAGGGAGGAAAATGGTGTGTCTGACAGCCTACATCAGCCAGCATCTGTGACTCACAAACTCAGCCCATTTTTTTAAAAAATTACATTTCTTTTTTACTACTAGTGCCAATTTCAAAGCAACACTTGCACAAATTTTATCAACAATTTCTTAAAAACTGGGAATTAGATTTGGAAAAATATTCCTATTAAGGGCAAAAGGTGCAAGATGTCAACATTCATCCTAATGCAGCACAACTATCTTTGGTCTGGCACCAGCAAAGTTGTTTACTCTTCATTACAGTTTCAGACAGAGGCAGGTAGATCCTCAAAGAGAACATCCACAACAACATCCTCTTGACTGGGGCTCTGCAGTGCTGCTTTTGTCCATTACGCTTGGCCTCCTCATTGACAGCCAATAAATCATTCATTTAGAGGCAAAGCAGGGAGAGAATCAAACAGCCATTTCAGAGCCTGAGGCCTTTCACTGTAGTGGCTGCTGCAGGCCACAGATCTAATGTAGAGTGGCTAGGCTGCAGGCGGGTGGAAGGGCTCTTAAGAGACAGCATTGCATTGTTTGGAGAGACGGGAAACGCCGCTCTCATTAGACCTGGAGCTGAAAACCAACCTGAAAGGCCTGCTTCAATTTACCTGCCCTGTGCTTGGAATAAATCACCCCTGTGTGTGTGTGTGTGTGTGTGTGTGTGCGAGTATGGCATGTACACATACAAACACAGTAACAACTGCAAACACACACACACACACACACTCATAAGCAGACACTTACAAAGAGCTTTATACATGGCTTTCAGAGCGCACCTCTTCAGGTTCAGAGTTGTTTTAGCGCAGCGCTTGTTAAAGGTAAAACCTTTTACCTCTCTGCCTCCGATGGCCCTTTCATTAAGGTGCTTTCTCATTCAAATCAGAGTCACAATTAAGGCCGTCCTGTCTATTGCCTTTTTCCTTTTCCTTTCTCCTATAGATTTGAGTATTTTTTTTGCACAAAGTGACTCCCTGCTATGATGAGTAGCTCATGCATGAGCAGGACTGCAGGCTGCTGTCATGGCCAGTTCTGCCACTGCAACAGAGCTGCATCTGGGCCAATAGAAAAAAAAAATTATACAAAGATGTTATAATTTCCATGGAATGTTGCCAGAAAGATTTGGGATAATTTTTGAAGGCAGATTTTAGCCTTTGGCCTGTTGCCATGCTGAATTTCACTAGAGCCAAAAGCTCACTTAGCGCAGCCAAAGTAAAGAGAATCTAATACTTTACACCAGGTAGTCAGGCACAGCAGGTAACACTGCGTGACCAATTACAACACACACTGAGACAAAAAGAAAAGAAAGAGAATAAATTACACAGTCACTGATGTAAAAAACCACAAAAGGAACTGACAGAGCACAAGAGTGGCCTGGAAGAGAAGAAGAAGGATAGATAGCAATAGGAAATAGGAGACAAGATGAAAAAGTGGGAAGGAAGAGCAGGAAGCTGCAGAAATCTGGTGGGTGAGATGTCAGACTATTTAAATACTGATGAGGCCCTCTGTCTCTCCTCGTCTCTGCTAATGACATGCTCGTCAAAGCCAGACAGAGGAACCTGCAACCTGCTCTGCCATGCCTGTCACAACACACACACGGTCAACACATCAGGGTACATCTGTGTTTACGCGTGTGTGTCAGGGGGATTCTCACATTGCTGTTCTGTCAGAGTGCAAGGTACCACCGAGAGGTGATGAATGTCCTCCTCCTCGTCAGAGAGTGCTGGCACTGCGTCCTCAGACACACGACTCACACGAGCAAAGCAACAAAATCTCTCCTTGAGTTCACTTTAGCATTTCTTCTTTTCTTCTTCTCCATCTTTCTCATCTATTTGTTCTCTTTGCCTGCTGTGTCTCTACCAGCATTCAAAATTAAGGTGTCACACTAGAGCGGATGGATTACACACACATGCACGGAGTCACACACACAACTATAAATGAGGTGAAATGGAATCAGACCCTTATTGAATGCCTGCTTGAAAAACTGTGTTTGGTCCATAAGCACTACACTCTGCTTCAACCCATATTGATCCGGGCTTGTTATTTGTTTTGAAGTGAATAGTACATGTTTGGATTAAGACAAAGTCTTTGTCTCTTGGACTACTGACAGGAAACAGCAGGTGATAGAGCAACATCATGAAAGGAATGACCTGCTATAAAACTAGCAATAAGCACCACAAAAATGGGTGCCTCACAAAACACATACGTCTGTTTGAAACACGAACACAGAGTCGTAGCAGACAATAAAGTGTCCGCGCAGCAGACGCTTAAGTGGACAGCAGGATATATATTTGTTTGGGTTCCACTGTGTGACTACATTTCCAACTGTTATTGCAGCTGGAAACAAAACTTTTGCTCTAAATTGGCTTTAAAAAGACATCATAAAACTGTCCCTCCATCTTTCATCACCTCTCCTCGTCTTCTTCTTGCGTCTCCTCATTGTGACTTTAGCTCTAAAGCAGAGGAGAGTGTCAGCGAGCGCTCTGTTTGATTCAGTGCTATCTAACCTTGCTTTATGAAAGCATTAAATTGATAGTTCCAGACCAGCCCAGAGAAAATGCACATAAAACTGAGACTAACTGAGAGATAATAGTGCTCGTAAACTGGTCTAAGAGCTCTATAACTCACAACGTCCTCAACTTGTTCCGTCTTACACAGCACAAGCTGTCGCATCCAAAATACTGATGGCCCGAAGGCACAAACTGCAATGCAAATGCGTGCAAAAAGGAAAAAACACACCTCAACAAATGAGAAAAAACAAGACTGGGACCTGATATCATTCTAAAATCTACTGATTGCTGTTTAATTAAATAAATCAAGACTAGACATCAACTAAATCTCAGTCTTCCACAGTGAAACTTTGCATGATTTTTAGGTTGAGAAACTCTGTTATATAAAAACATTTATGACTCAAATTTTTAGAAAAATTATTTGATATCTGGGGAAATACCTTTGTCACTTTCTGATGAAGTGTTTGATTAGAAGAATCAATACCTTTCTAGTGTCTGTCCTTTATAAATGAAACTGAAGTCAGCAGCCATTTAGTCCATGATAAAGACTAAAAAAACAGTCTGGCTCTGACTAAAGGAGACCAAATCTGCCTTCCATTACCTGTGAAGTTCACTAATAAACACAAAATTATTTGTGTAATGTGAGAATGTAAAAATGTTAGTTATCATTACACACTGAGTTATGTGCCTGAGTATTTCTTGACTGGAAAAAGTTCCTTTCTGTAATCTACCCGTCAGCTGTTCCCATGCAAAATATAATCCAGCGTACACTGCCCATGAAATGACACTTCATCATTTTTGCACTTTGGTTTTTCATGGATTAAACAAACCATGTAAAATATGCTAATTAGTGATCTAAGAGGTGCTGGTAGGTGGACTTCATCAGTTTGGACAGACTCAGCTAACTTTTTCTTTTGGCCTTTGTGCTAACTAACCTGATCAGCTCCACATTTAACAGATACAACATGAGCATGGCGACAATTTTCTCTTCTTACTCACTGTCGGGAAATGGATAATTTTATTTCTTATATGTATGTCCTGTGTGCAAATACAGTGTTGCCCAAATATTACAGACTGAGCCTTTAATACAGCAGCTCTCTATGTGATGTGTTTGAGTATTTGTTTGTCTGTTTAGGCCTTTTCCCAGCTGTTTTATTAGATAACTGTATATCATCAATATGTAATGCAAATATATTTAACAGATTGTATACCTGCAACAAAAATGTGATTTTTCTACATTATTTACTGTTGATTAAAATGACAACTTGATGAAAAATGTGTGAGAATGTGTGTGTAGCAAGTAGTAGCAGCTGCTGTCAGCAAGAAGAGTGATGAGCCATGTAGGGGTAGCTTTAACTCGGTGTGTGTGTGTATGTGTGTGTGGTAAGAGAGAGAAGATAAAGACATTTTCCCTCCAGCACTCAACACTTTTAGGGTCTGTTCAGCTCCAACACACCAACTCTGCGTCCTGGAGCTTCTGTGTCTTAGATTACCTCCTTCCTCTGCCTCGTTCAGGCTTTGCAGGTCAACACACACACACACCACACACAGTACAAGAGGAGGAAGGTTTTAAAAGGTCAAATTTTCACTAAGTACTCTTAAGTAAAAACAATGAGTGCTGCTGTATATGCAGGCAACATGTGCACAGAGAGTGCATTAAAAATCTGTGAGTCTATTGTGCATTTTTGCAGGTTGCACAGGGTGGTAATGGATGGCCGGTGGGTGCCCGCTGACGTGTTATTCTTTTATAAAACATTGCCTCTGCGTACCGGAGCGCAGGGGAGAGTGTGTCACGCTTGTGATGAATGACCAGAGGGTAACGTCTTCACTCCTGACCCCTAAACACAGGCGAGCATGCTCACATAGACACAGATGTACAGTACATACAGTAAAATCAAGCATGCATTCATGCACATTCGAGTTAGTAAACAGATTTATTTTCTCACACTGCAAAAGCACAAATAAACATCTAATGCAGTGAATCCACTGAGCAGATGGTGATCCAGATGCAGGTTGGTGACCTCTCTGTGCGCCTTCCCTTTTTGAGTGTGTGCTGAATACAGAGCGAGGCTCCATCTTTTTTATGCTTTTCAAGGCTTTTTGAATTGGTTTCATCGTTTTGTTATTTTTTTATTTGATCACAGATCTGCCATTTGAAAGACTCCTTTCTTATTTCCTCCCATTTATCACACAGCTCGACTAACAGGCCTGCTGCAGTCTTCAAAGGTATCTTCAGCTATGTTTCCCCAACAAAGCATGAAAGAACGACATCCAACATCAAAAGCAGCTCCTATTAACTCTGGCAGAGCCGGTGCTGCTGGACAATGCTGAGGAGCTGGAGGGGCAAGTAACAAGCAGTGACCCCCTGATTTTATATGCCCACCACCAACACTTGAACTCAGCGCATAGGTAATATAACAAGCAGCAAAGAATGCTCATACATCAGGACCGAACTCAACACAGCTTTACCTGAAGAAGTGCAGCAGCAAGAAAGGAAAAGAAAAAGAGAGACAGAGAAAGAGATAAGAAGAGAAGGAGACATGATAGGGAGGAAAGCGAGACAGAGGGGATGAGGGGAGAGACAATGAGACAAGGAGACAGAGACAGAGTGGGTGACGGTGGCGGAGGAGGCAGCAGAGGTTGGGTGCAGTGGGTGGGGAAGGGGAACAGGCAGCCAGTCTATTATCAGGGGTCTATAGAGAAGCATTTAGGGACAAATAGGACACCACCCCCCTGTCACCCCAAACCATTCAGCCCCTGTCAGCCCAGCCCATTCAGCCAAACCCCAGGGGGAAGTGGCAGAGTGGGGACGGAGGGGAGGAAGCAGGATCGGGGTGGTGGGGGGGCCTGAAGATGGAGTACCCCAGCACCACCCCTCCATGATGCTTCAGATGCTGTATCCTAGCGACGGCACTCTGGGTGTGACCCGTAGTCATATGGCTCCATTCAGTTTCACACCTCTTGAACACGCACACGCACACGCACACGCACACGCACACACACACACACACACACACACACACACACACACACACACACACACAC
>JAPZDV010000022.1:14323563-14372420 GCA_029814665.1 Acanthurus lineatus
ACACACACACACACACACACACACACACACACACACACACACACACACACATCCAGGGGCCCAACAGTGCTTACCAGGAGCCAAAATGGGCTCCCATGCACAACAATTAGCACAGATCATGGCCCCCACCCGCCTCCCCAGCCTGGCCATACCAGCAACCCCGTAGGGAGCAGGCATAATTACCATCAACAGACAGAGGGGAGTTTATCTTTACACACTTAAGATGATCCACTTTGCACACACACACACTCACATACACACACAGGCTGTGTCATTCTATACAAAAAATCTCTATTTCAGTACGCTGTCAATCACATGCTAATTAAAGCAGTGTATTGATGGCATTCTTCTCTCCCTGATTTTCATATGGAATTAGTATTTAATGAATTGTGTGCAGATTAATTACAACTTAATGATATTTAATTGTTACCATCTAATTGTTGTGGCACTCTTTGTTTTGCAGTTGCTGGGAACTTTGTTTGGTTTTAGTTCAGAAAGGAACAGTTGGCTGGAAAACACTTCATTGAGCATCGTTTAAAGTTGAAACGTTTCAGTAAAAAGAGCCTTTTAATCACAATCAGTTTTTTTTTTATTATTAATTATTTTGGGTGAAAATTGAGCACGTGACGTCTCAGTCAAGTTAAGTGATATTAAAGATGGAAGGTTGGAAGTTATGTTTTGGGTGCGAGAGATGTGTTAATAAACATTGTTTGATTCTTTGGATTAATAATGTATGTGGTTTATCTTTGCTGTCATCTTTGTGGTGAAACACACACACACACATACACACACACAGGGTCTCAGTTTGGTAATCCCCCCTTTCAAATGGATAAACGTCTTTATCAGGCTTGTTCAGGCTAATAGATTTATATACTCCATCTATTATTTATCCAGGGATTATCACTGTTGCCTGAGGGTAGTGATGTACAATGTTTACAATGACCTTGGGCCACACACACACACACACACACACTCATACACACACTTCCAGCAGAGTCAATTTGGTATAGAATTGGTGAGGGATAATAAACAGACATGCAATAATTGTCCCAAAGTCACTTTGCTCTTTTTCAACCCTGAGGTCCCTTGCAAGCCAATTCTGAGGCCTATTGAATAAGACTGTCTACTGAGTCTTTATGACTACTCATTAAAACACACTTTTATCATTTGTTATAATATAGCACACTCCTCTCCAAATGACATCATTAAACATAATTCAATCTTTACTTCGTCTTCATGTGAGCTGGTTTTCCTGATTTATCCACTCTTTTATTTCATTTTCTCTCCTGGACCAAAGCAGCTGCAAACTGCTGCACTGCCCCTCTGTGGATGGTTACGGAGCTGCACAGCTGCCAATGCAGATAACTGAAAAAAAAATGCAAAGACCACAGAGGAAAACCAAACAGTCCAGTCAAACCAAATTGATCTACAATATTACTGGAATACAAACAGACAGCATCAAGTTTACACAAATATTGTCAAGCACAAACATTAGACACATGCACACTCACAAACACATTGCTCTCTGTGTGTGTGTATATATATATATATGTATATAAATAAATATATATACACACACGCATAGGGCAATTTAGTAAATGTCATCAGGTCTGCAGAAAGAGAGGGAAATAGGCCTGCCCCCCATCTTTGTATCGGGAACACAGGTGAGATTGATGAGTAGCGTCTGTTTATGATATCGGTTATTCAAGATGAAAGATGAGGGTTTGTGGAGGGGTTCCTCCCATTCACTGTCATTGATTTACACACACAAACACACACACATACACACACACAAGAGAACATACCCACAGTGAGTGTCCTTCCTTTGTCAATAGTCAAGGTTATTTCATATGCAGTAGAATATTTGCCTAATATGGTGATAAAAAACATAGCAAAAAACACAATAATATTTATATATATTTATATATATATAAACACACACACACACACACTTTTGGTCTTGGTGACAGAACAAAGTCTTAGATATTAAAGGATGTGTTCTCAACAGACAAGCAAGTAAGTACTGAGTGAACATCCATCAGAGAAGAAAGAACATAAAACTGTGGTTTAAAAGCAATAAAAGACGGCAGGGAGATTTGTGAAGCGCAGTCAGGGTAGGAAACGAAGCACTCAAGCCAGAGCCAATTCTGTTCTGGTGAATTAAAACCTAAACCTCTTTCGCATTAACATCCACAGAGAGACAAGTGCCGCGGTAAGTGAATGTGTTGCCCGTGTTTGTGTCAAAAGCCTGTTTTTCTTCCTCGGCCAATTAGAGTGACTACGGCACAAAGGCAGCTAATTTTGTCAAGCTCCTGTAAATGGAGTGATGGATGCTGACGTTTGGGGGGGTGGGGGTGGGGGGGGGTGGGTGAAGGGTGGTGAGTGAATGTGCAAGTCGTGGTTACTCAGCAAGGCCTCCTTCATTAAAGCTTTTTTTTTTAAGAGAAACACATACAAACAGACACATTGAGAGAGAGATGCACAAACATTCTCCATTCAGGAGGAATTAAAAACCTACAACACACTACTTTTCACAAGAGAGCATTCATTATGTAGCCCTAATGTAATGGCATAAAGCACAGGAGCAACAGCCTATCAAGTGTAGCAATTTGGCTTTTTTCACTTGTGCTGTTTCGTTGCTATAGGGTAATTTGTAGCACTCAGCAGGGCAGGGTAAAGTGAATCAAGATTAATTTACATGCAGGCGAACACTTAGGCAAGGCAGAGCGGTAAGCAAACGTACCGTCTCTGCAGCTGGGCGGGAAGAAGAAGAAGAAGGCAGCTAGGCAGATGGAGGTGTGTGTGGGGGGGGGGGACTTGCTGGATAATTAAGGGGCATCAAATGTGATTGCTAAAGGCAGATAAAAGGCCACAACATGCCGACTGTGGATGCTCTCAGAACGCAGCCTGCGCATTTTAGTCGAGCTGCATCGACGGACACATGGATTCTGCTGGGAACAACGGCTGTACAGCCAGCTAGCCACTCCAGATTCAGTCTTCATTAATTGTGCTTTAGTGTCTCTCCTCTAAGCATATTATTCCAATACATTAGTTTGTTTTCATTTAGGGGAAAAGAGTGCCATCTTCACAACCACACCAAAGCAG
Source organism: Acanthurus lineatus (assembly GCA_029814665.1). Taxonomy (NCBI): domain Eukaryota; kingdom Metazoa; phylum Chordata; class Actinopteri; order Acanthuriformes; family Acanthuridae; genus Acanthurus; species Acanthurus lineatus. Next base: position 14,326,669 of record JAPZDV010000022.1, read on the forward strand.
ACACTGTACTGCTAAAGTCTTTGGAAGAGTGGAGGAGGCTCCGCATGAGCCAAAAAGCAGAGGTTATTCAATTGAAACGCTTGATTTAAATAACACATCGCAGCACATCACGGTGACACAAAGACAAAGCAGAGAGTCCCTGAAGATGCGAGGTTGAAGTGACACGGCTAACTTGGACAAACCGCTGCAAACATTCAGAAACAAATGCAAAGACCATAAACCAAGGAGAGGGGAATGAAAACGCTAAATGAGCTGTTTGAGCTGGACACACATCTCAGAGAAGCGATGGAAGCTGAGTCTTTGCCCCACTGAACAGACTTAACATATCAGAGAAAGAGAAAGAGATCACTGGGATGGGATAAAAAGAGAATAGCTGGTAGACTTTCTCCCCTCTATCGCTCAGTGGTAATGGACCCTGGACCAAGCTTGTGGCAGGGGAATCTGATCAGGCATGCTATCCTGGAGACACAGGCACACACTTCACATGCACACACTCACATACACACACACATACACAGAGAATCATTCTGTCAAATCTGAATAAACACAAACACACATCGGTTGGATTGTGGGGTGCAGCTTGGGGATTTGGGGCGAGCGTCTGGCATATTTGGCCATCTCAGATCTCCTGTCAGGGCCTGAATGCAGGATGACAGCAAGAGAGAGCCCGCAGCGTCTGGAGACCTGTCTCCATCTATGCATCTCTCACATAAACAAATTCTCCCATCGCTGTATTCAGACTAGCCTCTCTGCTCTATTACACACAACACACAGCTGCCACAAGCACTCAGACACCCAATCAACAACCACAGAGAGAGGGAAGGGAAAAGGAAGAGAGAAGGGGAAGAAAGAGGAAAAGCAAAGGGGGGAGAAGAGGGCAGCCGAGGGAGATGGAAGAGAGGAGAAAGCGAGATGGGAGCAGCGTCGGGGGAGATGCTGAGATGAGAATGTTGAGAGGAGGGCCAGTGCAGCGAAACAGTGCTCAGCGTTCTGTCTGGCCAAGCAAGAACATCCTTAAAGCAGGACCACGACCAGCACGGATGAAAGAGAAATGGGCTCTAGTGGGATGAGGAATAGACAAGGGCAGGAGTTGGGGGGGAGAGCTGAGGGATGCAAAGACATTGAACGCATGAAAAATTAGGACCACCTGCTCTTTCCATCAAATGGGCTGAGCAGGTGAATGTAACGGCTGAGGCCACATGTTAGGAGAGTGAACCTGGTGTTTCTGTAATCTGAGGGATCCAGCACAGCAGCTCAGTCACCTTTCTGTGTTTTATGAGTGTTTTATTTTAGATTTGTTTTCCTAAGTTCTCTCCTGGTGCATCGGTATCTTTTGACAATTCAGCTACATCCACATCCAGTAGATTCAGGTTACAATAGGATTCGGATTTAAGCAGATGAACTGACAGATCCTGGACCTGCTCGGCTCACAGAGTGATGCATGTTGTACAGATAGTAGAGCACTTGGGAAAAAAAATGTTTAACTTTTAGATAAAATGGCATCACCTATATGATTTCACTGGAAAACAGATTTTACTGAAAGGAGGTTTAAACACAGGTGTAATAGCTGGAAGTCTTACCCTAATATTCACTGCAAAAACTCAAAATCTCACCGAGTTTGATTGTGTAATTTCAAGTCAAGATATCTCATGAAACTTATAAGACACAATCAGTAACAACTAACATTATAGTGAGATACAGAGACTAATTTTCAGACATCCTGTCTTATTTTTTTTTTAATTCAAAGCAAAAACACACCTTATATTAACCTTTTTCATACTTATTTATGATGTAGCATAGCATTTTTTTGTGTGAGGCTTTAATTAATGATTATTTTCAATCTTTATTCATCTCTTGATTATTATTTCTAAATGATTTTTCCAAACAGTGAAAATGTGCATCACTTTGTCAAAGAGAGAGAGAGAGTTCATCTTAAAATAACATGCTTTGTCAAAACAGCAGCATAAAATCGAATTGACTTTTTATTTACAAAGTCAAACAATGAAAGAAGTCTTAAAGCCTTTTACAGTCTGTACAACATACAATATGTGCATACAGAATGACAGAACTCAGAAGAGCAACAGAAGAAGAATACTGCAAGAGGCATCTTATATAGAGAGTGAAAAGGAGCAAAATGACAATATGTAAATGATAAAGAATACTGTAATTCAGTTTTCAGTTACTTATTAATCACTTAACTGACTAATCAGCAATTTAATGAAAAATAATCAACTTAAATTTAATATCTCAAAATAAATTTCTATAAGCCAATTATATTTATTATAATTGTTAAATTATATATTTATTAACTGTAAAGAATTGTCATAGATATTGACTAACAAGGGCGAAGTTACTTAAATAACAGACACGTTGTTGTACTGTCAAGCCTCAGCAGCAGGTAGAGGTGACAGAAAACAACCGCTAATAAGCACCAGGCGGGCCAGCTGACTGCTCAGAATTAACTGAGCAATCAGCTGTTATTTCCTGTCATTTTTACCGCATGGATCCTGCTTGGAACAACAGCTGTACAGCCAACCAGTCACTCCAGATTCAGTCTTCATTAATTGAGCTTTAGTGTCTCTCCTCCAAGCATATTACTCCTGAAACACAGAATTAACTGAGCAATCAGCTGTTTTTCCTTTTACTCTCTCTGTTTGAATATCAATGGATTCCCTGGTTATTAAATTTTGACTTAGATGCACAATATGTAATTTCTACTGCAAATCTCTCTATTAAAGGTTTAGGTGGATGATGGATGATGGAGTGATGTAGGATCGTGGGCTTTGTTTTTTCCATTGTTAAACAGCCACCATTGCAGATGAAAATCTATCCTACCGACTCAGGTTGAAATGTTTACAGATGGAGTAATGTATTATGGTTTCAATCACATTACTTCTAATTACATTTGTTGTCTTCCTTTCTTACTTTCTGACTGGTGTTACCCTGGAAATTAGCAATAGGCGACAAAAGATAACCATTAAAAAATTAGAGATTTCTCCAAGTTTGAGCATTGTTGAAACATCTGAAATAATGTAAGTACACAACTCAACAAAATACATAACACACACATAGTTGTTTCATATACATTTTAATGTGGGTACGTATGTATGCTCAGAATTTAGCTCCAGAATGGATTTTCTTGAACACTGTCTAAAGCTGTGAATGAAGTGTGTGTCAGTCTGTGTTCCTACTCTCCTAGATTGGTAACTTGCGGCTGGTGCCACCAAGTCTTCTAGCATTTTGTCAAAGTGTGTGTGAATCTTTAATGATTCTAAGTCTTTTCTGAATCCATAAATGTGGCACAGTTAAGCAGAGTCAAAATGGGCAGCACAGTAAATGTGATAGGTGGACTAGAAGACACCCAGAAACTGTGTTGTTCAACCAGACTGATCTGCCACATTACAAAACATCCCTCCTCCTTCCTCTACATCCCTACTTTTTGCTCCCACCTCTTTTGATCAGAGGATTGATCCCCCCAAAACAGTCGATCGGTTGCTTCTCTGTGATCTGGGCCGGGCCAATTACTTCAGTGAGTAATAGTGATTAGTTTGTGTCTAGATCAATCGACACTGATACAGAAAGAGGAGATGCGGATGGGCCGGGGAAACCACTGACTATTCACATCAACAGCACATCTGTGAAACAACAATAGCATCGATGCAGGATCCTGTTCTTCATACCTTGAATGTAATTGTTTAATTGCACCATCATAGTTCCACAGAGTACATATATGTGGAGTTGCAGGTAAATTCCATGCCTACAGAGGGCTTCTGTGCTTTCAAAAAGTAAAAATGTTCAGAATTTTCTTCGTAGGACACAAATAAAGTGAGAACAGACTGGCTTCATTTAAACAGCAGCACTTACATTTCTTATAGCTCATACCAAACACACATACATACATGCAAGTGCACCAACAAATCCATCAAATACCTTTAGTGCTTAAATCTCAGCCTGTGGCATTGGTTTGACATTGTACAGGTCATTAAAGGAAAACTAGTACTAATGTCGAAGGCAAATCTATTTATGTTGATAGTATTCATGGGCAATCGTTCCATAACATTGATCAACACAGTTTGTCTAATAGGAAAATAATAAACAATTACTCCTGCAGACGAGAAGGGTAATTGATTTTCTTCTGTAAATTACTACCACCATCAGGTCTGCGTACACAGAAAGGTGATCATCTGCATAAAATCAATGGGATATGATCCTATCTGTATGATAATCATGGACTGTAACCAAGGAGCCTTCATTAGCCTCAGAGAGAGAGAGAGAAAGAGGGAGGATGAAGGTAAAACAAAGAGACAGACAAAACGAGCAGCAAGACTCTAAACAGATGTAAAGACAGCTGTCCTATGGAAATAGATCTAGTGTGTGTTGCTGCTGGGGGAGAAAACTTAAATATTTTTGTACATCAGAAGTTAGAGCAGGACCTCAGCTCTAAAATCAATGCTGCATAGTTGATATATGACATCTGTGAAACTGTAGGATGCTTTGGATCAAATCTGATACCCTCATTTGTTGAGCCTCTCTTGAAAACTGCAGTCAGACTTTAGCCAAACAACATGATGCTGTATGAATAATATGAGAACTGTACGAACTCCCAAAACAGAGACGAGGGCTGCATTAAATCTCTCTGATTAATTTCTGATGGGTGCTCTCACCACCCCTGGTGTTCCCAGCCAGACAATGACTTATGGTGATTGGTAAGCCCACCACCGGACAGCTGTATGTATGACTGTGTGCAGGCCTCCAAATCAATATCGCCACCGATATTAATACGGCCAAATACGTCAACAGGCGAGTATCTGCCTGCAACAAGGACGAAGGATGAATGGAATGGATGTGACTTCCTCACACCATCAGTTACAATGAGACCAAACAAAAATATTATATGTGGTTATTCTCTCTCTCTCTCTCTCTCTCTCTCTCTCTCTCTCTCTCTCTCCATCTTACCTACAGTCACACCAGAAAAACTGCAACACTGACCATTTGTTAAAATATTTTAAAATGATAATTTTTTATGTTTTCTGAGAAGCAACTTGACTGGCATTCATGCATAGAAACACATGATAGGTATTTTGTATGCTGATTCTAGCATTTTCATTTTTGGTTTGTTTAAATTTTTCAAGTTTTAAAGCCAACAAAATAATGATTAGAAAAGGTGTCATACTTTCAGCCTTAAAACTGTGTTTTTTAAGACCTTCAGGTTAAATCAAGAGAGCAAAACTTTTGCAGCTGGTACGTCAACAGGTGTGTAGGAGAAGAATAAGGTCGACAAAACTAAACAAAAGACTCCTGCACACTGTCTCTTTCATTTGCTTGACTTTCCTCAGAGCAAGTCTTTGCACTGTAATACTGCTAAAGAGTAGGGACCCTCATGCTATATTTGTGCTTTCAGTCTTGAGCATAATCTTTAATAAAGTGATCATATGAATGCTTTTGTTGCAAATATAAAGGCCCTCTATTAAGAAAACATACATGAGAACAATCTTGGACACTTACAGCCATTGCAGGGATGAGATAACCTACTTTTGGTGTTTTTTCCACTAAATTAGCTCTGGTGCTTGAACCGTTTCTTTTTAGGAGTCCTGAAACTTTGGTGCCATCAGACACAACCAGTATGCTTTTCTAGCAGTTTTGAGCAGATCTATTAACGGAAGGTATAATGCCCCATGACCTGCATCATTTTAACATTCTCACTTCTGTCCCCAGTTCAGGTTAAAGAAAACCTGCTTTTTTAAGGTTTCAAACCAATTTCTGTTTTTGTTGAAAAAGTTTAAAATTAGGTGCAGAAACTGGAACTAAGCCACTTCCATGTTGGTGGAAAGGAAAAGGACTTTAGTGTATGTGGAAAAACAAAACAAAACAAAACAAAACAAAACAAAAAAAAAACATAAGCTTTTGGGCAAATACGCACTCTGGATATTGAGTAAGTCAACTCTACAAATCTTTTGACTGTAAAATGCAGACAAAACATGACAACATTATACTACCGACTCCATAAAAAACTATTTCTACATACTAACTTATCAGTAGGTCTATTAATTAAAATACTTTGTTTAGATTTAAAATAAACTCCATGTAAAAAAAAAAAAACATGCCTAGCAAAAGCAAGTTGATTCAAAGCTTCTCAGAGCCTCAGGATGAGGTAACGATGCAAGACTCATCCTGAAGACTTTAGCATTTTACCTAACAATATGTAGGCGTGCGTACAAATTTCTGAATTAGTCAGCTAGCATAAAGCAAATGACTAACAGAGAACCTTGGCCAAGGCGTCTGGGGCAGCTGTCAGCTGCGCCCTGGGTTGCAATTCAGCCATGAGCTACTGAGACGCTTTACAGACAGTCCACAAGGTCTAAAACTACACTGTAGTTTCAACAGACTTTAAGACAACCGAGAAATTAGTGGGTTCAACAGTGGAGTAGAACCTGCAGCAAGACAGAGAGCTTTTAGTGTGATTACTTTACTGTACCTTTAAATCTTTCCTGTCTATTAAGAAGCCAAACACAGACATACTGTATAATGAACCTATTTCAGGCACTGGCAGCACTCAAACCCTTTTCAGTGTTTTCACACAGGTACACAAATGTGGTACACAGTTTTGTTAGACCCTAAAACCAAATAGAGGCCTTTTCAATAATAAAGGCTTTGGGCTTTTAAAGCTGAGAGAATGAGTGGCTGGAGACAAACAGAGGGAAGAGGCTTTCAGTATATTAGCTTCTCAAATCAAATCACTGTGAGGGGAAGACAGAACCAGCATTTAACATAGTGAGGAGCCCGAGACAGAGAAGAATAAAGTGAATGCTCTGTTTGAATCTGTCCTCCCTTCATAGATTTTAATGGCCTATGCTAAAGTGAAGTGCGTTAACACTTGATAAAAACATTAGCCTGGGATTATTTTTTAAAGTGCAGAGAGGGCTTAACCCATTTACCATCTCCATTTGTATTACTGCAGTAAATTGCACAGAATGAAATCAAAACCTCTGGCACACTCAGACCACAGCCTGTTATCAAATTACACTGATTTATTAAAACTAGTTTATTTGAGACACTTAAATGTACTCTGAGGAACTTTTAACTGGTTATGAAACAGTCTTAATTTAATACTGATGCCTCTGTGTGACCTACATGAGCAATCAACACCATCAGTGAGAAAATTTGCTTTCTTGCTTCTATTATTTTCAATACTTGTCACACAATTGGACAAAATGATTTATAGCGTGCAAACCAGAAAAGCCTTTGTTTACCTTTTCCAGGAAGTGAGCAGCACATAAGCTACTTTTAAGAAAGCAGGATAAGAGTTTACTGTTGTAAATTTTATTTTTTAGGTTATATTTTACAGTTATGACTGATACTGGGGTGTAACCTACAGACCTTGTCATCTGGACTAGTATAAAATGGGCAATGCTAAAAAAACTTAAGATTTCCCAACAAAATTACAATGACCAGGCAGCTGAATCTGTGAACTGTAGGACAACATGTAACAACATGTAACAACATGTGCTAATAATCTTTTCTTGCCACAACTTTATGTTCAAACAGCATTTGACTTTATTGCTGTGCATTCCTCAAACAGTGCTGTTAAAATGCGTCCTCTCTTCCATTCCCTACAAACAAATACACATGCTACTTTAATCAATATTATTAAGACACAAGATCCTACTGCTTTTATTCCACAGTGGCTGCCAAAATCAACACAAAACAAAAGTACTGTTGTTGTCCTTTGCACAGTACAAAAACCACAAGCACTATGCATAGCTGGCATATCACCTCACACTGAAATCAAGTTTGCAGGTTTGAATATAATGAACATGCGGCTGAATTATAGTTTCTGAAGAAGTAGCTCTGTCCAGATTGATGTCCTGCTTCCATCATGAGCGACTGGAAGGCTGGGATCACTCAATACTAATCAACAGGCTGGACACGAGCTGGTCTTTATCACTTTGTCCCCTTTATATGACTCCCAACCTTGGCTGCGCGACCAGTTGCCTGATTTCTCATTTTGTTGCACTGCGACTGACAGTGAGCGCCTCTGATTGAGGGGATCCATTAGGGATCAGCCTGAGGAAAGCCTGTTTGATGGATGAGACCAGCAGTCACCTTCAGAGCTTGCTAACAACACCTGTATCCTTTCTGTCACACACACATACACACATACACACACAGCACACTTCTGCTGACATATAACAATTCACACATAGGGTGCTGTGTAGAGAGTGAGAGACGGAGAGAGATTTAAAGAGATGAAAATCTATACTGTTTTATCAGCAGAGACTGATCAGTTCAACCTGTAGCCAAAACTAACAACTGGTGAAACTACGGTGGTAAATAATAGATCAATGTTGTAACAAAACTTCTACATTTAAAGCCTGATATTGATCTTAGAGAAATTAGTTTTACAATGCAAGTCAAGCAAAAATAATGTTTTGAAGTGATTCAGTTTTTATTGCATGAAAAGTTTTCAATTAGCATTTTCCATTGTAAAAAAAAAATTTCTAATAATAAAATGATTTCAACAAATTTTAAGCAAATGGTATTTTTTCCTTGAAGAAGCAGCCAAAAAAGAAAAAGAAAAGCAAATTTAGCTGCCTAATTGACACAAAATTCACATAATGTAGAGTTGCCCAAAAAACAGATTTTTCATCAGGGTTATCAATCCGAAAAGAATCCATGATAACTAAATCAGCAGGAATACGTGAAATAACTACAGATTACTGTGGTGTAATTAGGGCGTTTCTACTTGCTTCTGAGATACAGAGATGACTATATATAAGAGAAATAACTGTATTATGCATGTAAAGGTATGATTGTTAAGAAACTGGAAAAGGTTGTTCTTGTTCTTGTTCTTCTTTATCTGTTTAAACAGTCAATTGTTTAACATTATTAGAAAATTTTACAATCGGATGACAGTCAGCTGAAGCCCCGCGCAGGACTGAGACATTGTTAATACAATCACAACTAACATCATGGAAATAAATCATCAAGTAACACATTTAAAGCAATCTTTATTTCCTCTTCAAGTCCCATTTGTTTTCTCAAATCAGCAATATACAGTTTACTGTTGTATGTAAACACCTACTGTAGGCGTGTGTGTCTCCTCGTGTTGATGTGAATAGTCCTTTCTGTGTTTTGCAGTCTAATTGCTCTCAGCAGTATTATCTCATTAGAGCCCATCAGCATTTGACATTTAAATACAGAGCTGCTAAAAGCCTCTCTGCTTATTTAATATTAACATTACCATCCATCACATCCTCCAGAGAGGCAGGGCAGGCACAGGGCCTTGGTCTTGTTAGCTCCTTTTCTCCTGACTCCCAGCTCTTGAAACCTCTGGGTAATTTTTTTCCCTCAAATTACCGACTGATGCATTTAATAAAAATAATGTTGTTAATAGTATCAGTGTGAGAGTGGCAAAAAAAGGGAGAGCACAATCATATCACATGTGCAGTTAATGAACAGAGAGTAAGATGAGGAGGGAATGCTGTGATGAGTGAAGGTAAGCAGGAAGGTGAAATGGAGGAAGAGAGATGGAAGAGAGACGAGGAATGGAAGAGGGTGAAAGAGAGGGAGGAAGGTCAGCAGAGCGGTGTTAGAGAGGGAAGGTAGAGCCTGATGGGCACCAAATGAACAAATTATGACGGGCTCCATTTTGTAGGATGGGGTCACCCCCCCCTTCATCCCACCCTCCTCTCTCCTCCACTCCTCCTCTCTTCTCTTCTCTCTCTGACAGTTCAATTTCCCCCTCTCGCCTCCCTGCTCCTGCCTGCTAATTGTGAGTGAAGCCTTATCATTGGGCCCCCCATCCACCCTCGGTCCGAGGTATCGCAGTGTCTGAGAGAGGAGACTGGAATGTCAAAATGTTATCTGAGACAGCAAACAGCCAGAGAGACGGAGGTCACACACAATAAGACCGGACGTTCATCTGAATGCACCAGTAAAAGCACCACCTCTCATAGGATGCACGGACAAAAAGACAAGGAGAGAGTACAGTACAATTCTGCGTACAAACTCTTACTTATTAAACCAGGGCCTCAATTTTATTTTTTTTTACCTCTTCTGTAAATTATTAAAGAAACGATCTCCACATGCTTTTTTTTGTTTCTTGCAGCGGTCTGAAACATTGTTTGCAGCAAAGGATAACTGAGTGCCAGCTGTCAATCAAATACAGTCTTCAGAAAACACCTCTGTTACATCAGCAGCAATGAAACTGTGATCCGATGGATTCTGTCCTAAAACATATTGGATTTTGAAATGAAGAAATCAAACTCACAAATTCACAACTGGAGCAAATTCTCTGATGTGGATTGATTCATGTGCTTTATAAATATGACTGAATGGTGGATGTGCTGGTATCTCATTGGATAAAACCCACACAATCGCATACACACACACACACACACTCTCTTTCCCATCTTGGCTAAGAGCACTTGACTCTTCTGTGAGATGTGAAGCTAAGGCATGTTATTTACAGACTAGAGGAGGCCAGGTTTAAATGACACCTGAGGATAAAGCTCACCTCACACCAGTGCTCAGCTCTCCGTCTCTACTTTGTCATTTGAAATTGAAGCATTTGCCGAGGAGCATTTGCTCACGGCTTCCTTTTTAGTTGCACTGTTCCCTCTGTTCATACGAGACAGAGACAGATAGACAAACAAGCTGAGAGATATGAGGCAATCTTTACCCTGCGGGGAGCAGCTGGCTGCTGGATAGGTTGAGGTTTAAAGTGCTTTAGTGGTCAGCTGATAGGGCTGATCTAAGGTCAGAATAATCTGAATGCAGCAGGAACTATCAGGGGCGACACAGGACAGATTCACTGACCCCAGACGTCCCCCATCACAGAGAGCTAGATGGAGGGTAAGAACAGGATAGAGGGGAGAAAAATCAGAGCAAGAGTGGGAGAGAGAGAGAGCACTCATCTATATTCCAGCTCTGGTAATGAGGGTTAATTCATTGGTTAAGGATTAACAAGGTGCAAGAGTATGATAGGCAAGCAGTTGCCTTCTTGAATATAGGTTTAAATCAACCCCATTACGCATGATGTAATTTCAGCCCCACCTAGTGGGGAAGTAATTATGCCCTGACTTCAGGGACTCTTCTTAAAGTAAAACTACAAACTGGTGGTGCATTGACACAAATGAGAAGTGGTACATTTATGAGTAAGTCTTTTTTTTTGTCTCCTTCTTTAGAGCGGTCACTTCTTCCCATAAGTCATACATCTATAATTAAGTTAGAACGCTGTTTAACCTAATGACATTTTTATAGTAAACTATGTCAGAGGATCAAAAGTATCTATCTTTAGACATTTAATACTCTAAAAAAGGGTTGAATATATTATCAGCATCACCTTTGTGTCTTCAGTGCATTACAGAGATTTTGTGTAGACTGTGTCCAAACCCCTATATCCAATCAGCTTGACAGGGTGGAGATGGGCGTAGAAGGTCCATGATGGCATGCAGGTTATATAAACAGGCTATGATTTTGTAATGTCTACAGTTTATAACCACTGGATTTTATACTTGAGTGCTGTGTTTTTTAAGCTTGTGATTCTCTAATATAAAGACAGTTTATGTTGACTTTTTGAATGTTGAAGTTAGCTTGTCAGTGGTTAATTAAAGTAAAATACGGATACTGTCAATAATGCAGAAGATTAATATTGATAATAATTTAGAACTTTAAGACTCGAGACTTAAACTGACGTTATAAATAATGTTGGATCATTAGATTTATGTTTATTTATTTATTGTTTCACACCTTAGGGAAGAAAATCTATCTGACTTACAGGCAGAAATGTTCACAGTCGAGGTAATGTGTTAAAATTTTTTCTATGTTAAGTTTAGTCACATTTTAGTGTAAAAATGTTGCATGTTGTGAGTTTAAATGATCTATTGAATTAGATTTCCAGGGATTCAGTTGCATCTTATTTACACAAAGGAGAATCTTGGGTCTTTTTTTAAATATTTTTTCCAGTGTGTGTTAGTTTTTGTTCAACCAGACACAAATGTCAGAGATCTGCTGATTTTCAATATCACAAGTACCATATAACCTATTAACATCATATATGACAGCTGTTAGTTCAGATAATAAAGATTAATGTAATTTATGTTACTTAAACAATAAATCAAGCAGTGACAAATCTTTAATATATTACAAGGTCCCTGACCCTGACAGTGTTTACTGCCCTGAAAAAAAAAGGGTAGAGAAAAACAACTGCACCAAATATGCGAGAAAAAAATTATTCAAGAAGATAAAAGAAGAGAAAATTATGATAAAATCAGATTTTTGCTGCATTTTCACTTATTGGGTTTAAAAATGTGCTTTTTTCCTACAATATAACAACAATAAGAAATTGATATGCAAATTCAGTTAATAACTGGGTTTGATCCCTGTGTGTGAGAAATAAGATGGACCTGACCTCCAAGGCAAGCCCAGACTAACTAATGACAGTCTGAGCTAAGCTAATATTTCATCATCAGCTAGCCGGTGGTGGAATGATCTTGATGCTATTAGTGAACTAATGGCTAAATACTCCGGCACTGCCAAAGAGTAGCCCGCCACAGACACACTAAGCATCCATTGGTTCCCTTAGCATGGACATAAATGAGCACGTTAAATGGAGACATGAGAGGGATGGGCACACCAGTGACCCCCTACATATATATACATGCACATATAGAGACACATACACCACACACACTCACACACACTCACACACACACACACAAAAGCACGGACATGGTGACCCCTACATGGTTGATGAGACGGGAGCTGATATGTGAGTCAGACGGAGCCACATTTGTAAAAAGCGATAGCCAATTACGGCAGCCCGGGCTGGGGGATAATAGCCTGCCTGTCAGGCTCTGTGTGCAGTATATGCAAGTGCATGTATGCGTGTGTGTGTGTGTGTCAGCGTGTGTGTGTGTGTGTGTCTTTGCTTGAGCACGTAGTACCCAAGAGTGAATATTGGGTTCCTATTCTCATCTATTTGCCCTATATCTCCATTCCTAAGATATTAATTTTAGAGCAGGGCTGCAGCACAGGGCCCAGGTCGTTAGTGTGATTCATCTGGGCGTCATCTAAAATGGGCATGAAAAAGATAGAAAGAGTAAGCCATGTCTACCAAAATGGGAGGCATATTTCTGTAAGATTTCAGCACCATGGAATAATGGGGAGGTTTTTATCCATAATATTCTCTGTTCCTGCTTTATATTACAAATGATGTGCAATACTGGGTGAAGCAGAACATAAAGACAGAAAATATAAAGACTGGGGGAGAAGAAGGAACCTATTCCACAGCATCAGAAAGAGGAGAGAGACCTACACTCACAACAATTAGCAATGATGCATGATCTTCGACTCCATATACAGTTCTTCGAAGCACTCCAAAAATTTTAAAACATGTACTGCTATCTGTGCTAAGCTAGGGACCTCATCTCATAGAGACATTGGGAATGAACACAGCACAGACAGACGGAGGGAAACGGGCAACAACAGGGACATTGATTTGAAAGCTCAAACATCAGTGCTTGTCCTGTACTTTCCACAGACACATGATCTCCTCAAGGACTCGGCCCCGTCAGCCACAGTGGCCAGCCACCTGAAACAGAGGAATGATAGACTATCAGAGGAAGGGAAACTGTTCAAGGGAATTGTGGATTTAGTGGTCTAGTGCTGACACATGGCTTTGAGCATGGTAGAAAAGCACTTTAACTCTTCAGTGCTTTTATCGCATGTACACACCCCATAAAACATGGGTCTACGTTGTAGCATGGCTCACACATACAAGTACAGTAAGACTCACACACATACACATAATGCATACATTATGTTCGCTCAGAGGAAGCAGAGTTGTCAGAAGAAACCAAAATCTTTGTGCTGTTGTAAGCACTCCCTATGGTCTCATCTCTATACAGGAAAATAGATAAGAAGAGGTTGACAACAGATTGAGAAAGGTTGTCAAAACAGCTTGTAAAACTGCTGGAACTTTTCAAATTCACACATTGGGCGACAAAGCTTCAATAAGTTTACATGTTCCACACTGTCTGCAGAAAAGTTCAAGCAGTCATTTATTCCTGGTGCAATCAAATTACAGACTGAACATATTGTTAAGTCTTGCCTGGCCTTTTCATGAAGTGTTTAGCCGAAAACAGAAACCTGATTCTGCTTGTAAATTTGCATTTCTAATATTTTAGCTATGCACAAATTCTCAACTTGAGAAAAAGGGTGTTTTTCTACCAAATTAGCTCTGGCGCTTGAAATTATTCAATTCAGGATTCTTGGAACATTGGTGCTATCTAGCAAACCAGCACTTGTTCACAGACAAGGATAAGTTATCAACAGAGGTTCATGCAAAATGCACAACAACTTGTAGAATTCGACATACCCACTTTAGTTCCCCAGGAAAATCTTCTATTTTTTGGCTTCAGCTGGAAACCAAGTTTATGGGCTCCAGACCAATTAATTTTTGGTCAAAATGTTCCGGATGGTTCAAAATTTGGTGCGCGTATGTAACAGGCTCCATGTTGGCGGAAAAGGTCTAACAGGCAGAGATTCATGTATACACACACATCCAACCAGCCTCCTGTATTTAGAAAATGCATTTTTCCTGCAGATGTCATCTTATCATTTCCATAAAATCAAATCAAAAAGAAGGAACAATAAAAACCCCACAGATCTGAAACACACCGCAGCAAAAATATTAAAGCGCTGCTTTTTATAGCATTATTGGATTGAATTTAAAGTAGTTCTCTATAAAAATTGATTAACTGAAAATAAATTATTTTTCAAGGGCTGGCAGCATACAAACACATGAATTTTAAATCTATTCTAAAGCTGTAAATAGTTTGCTCCTGTTGTTCATATTTATTTGTATTGTGACACTGGAGAAAAATGGATCCGTGGTGAGGATATGGTGGATTATAAAAGTTTTGACAATATTATTTTTCATCAGCAAGCCTCTCCTTGTGTATTTATATACATAATTCATATGTACTTAAAGAAATCCCAGATTGGGGGTTTAATGCCGAAAACAAACAATGAAGTTAGAGCGTATCCTATGCGATATTCCCCTTTCTGCTATTCATCTCCGTAATAGAGATGCAAGCTCCGTAATGCTCGCTGGGAGCCAAGCATGAGATTGAGGATTTCTCACACACCATGCATTATTCATAGTCCAGAGCAACAGAGTGTGTAAGATGAGAATTACACAGCATGAAGAGAACAGGGGAGAGGGGACTGAGGGGAGAAGTGGGGAAGAGGGGGAGGAAGACGAGGGGAGCAAAGGTGAGAGACCGCGTGGAAGAGAAAGAGATAAAGGAGAAGAAAAGAGAGCGAGACAGTGGACACTGTCAGACCTCCATTTCCTATCTCTTTCAGGTTAACCCCTGGATTGTTTTTGGAGTTTGTGAACAGTGGGGTGAAGGAAATGAATATGGAACCGGCAGCCCGGATAGCTCGACCAGATTGGCTCCAGATTTGCATTTGTTAAATGTGCGTCTTGTGAGTTGGTTTGTATTCCGAGCACAAACTGAGTAGTGAGCAGGAAATTTCAGGCTTCTGTTATGATTCGTGTCCGGCCTTCGTTCTTCATAATGAAAAGCAATGGGAAGTGAGTCAGGGTTGGAATTGATTTGTTTAACAATGGAAATGAAACAAAGTAGGAGGCATGGACCAAAATAGGAGGCATGCTATCTTAAATGAAAGCTCGGGACCAAGAAATTGCAAGATATTGGCTGATACAATTTGACAAATGACTTGTACTGAATGATATAGAGCATTTTTCATCAAAATAATTGGTAGATGGATAAAAAAAAGGATTTCATGTCCATTACAGTGCAAAAATCTTCCTGTGCCGCTGACATACCTGAGGCTTGCCAATAAACTCTTCTTGTACTTAATTTGCAGCTGAAAAAAAGTTATTGAAAATAAATGATACAATGTGGAAATAATTTATCAGCAGCTACTTTCAGATAGTAATTATTAAATCAAAGTGGAATATGTAATATGAAATAGTAGCAATAAAATTTTACTTATTCCTCTGATGACCCCATTTGCTTGCTCTGAAAGCCTTTCTCAGCAGAAGACTAATGCCATTAGTTTGCCAACTTAATGGAATATTACATTGTATATTTTTCTTCCAACTTAAACACATATGAGAGCGTGTGTATGTGTGTGCACAAACGCGCCTCCTCAGACGCAGCCTTTAATGACAAGAATGTGATGGTAACTGGCTTTTTAACTTCCAAGTGATGAAAAGCCAGTATTAATTTGGGCTACAGATTTCATTTGTTCCGAACAGGAAAAACAATATAAATCACTTTTAGAGTGATTAGAGAGAGGGTTAGATTAATCCAGGCCTGATTAGGGCATTATGCTGGCTTGTTATGGACACACAGGGTGACTGACGGTAATTACTGTCTGTAATAGGAGAGCACACACTCAGTCAAGGCATGAGCTGCGGCACAGTGTGTGTGAATTTATGTGTGTGTGTGTGTGGTTATGTACTGTATGTGTGCATGTAGTTTGCCTGAAACCAGAGTTGATAATGTTTGCTTTTCACCAATTACACACTGAAATATGCAGACTTTGTGCAATCAGAGAACGACCTGAAAGCAGTCTTGTGTGAGAGACATTCAGGGAAATCCAGGGGGGTAACGCAGAGGGAGAGGTGAAAGAGGCATGGCTTTGTTTATGATTATTGATATCCTTAGACAAACATATTCACCCGGATAATAAAAACAGATGGCCAGCAGGTAAGACAAATATTACCCTGTGGAAAATTAGAGGGGTGCTAAATCAGTAAATCAAACCTTGATGCACAAAAACACACACACACCCGGGTATAATCTATACACACTATACAGACAACATTTGAGTGTGATCCATATTTTTAAAAAAGAAACTAAATCAAAGGATATTCTTATTAGTCTTAATCTGCAAAAAATGCGAGCCGAATATCTCCTCTAAAGTAAATTGGTTTTATTCTTTTTTTTTCAGCTGCATTACTGCTATATGTGTCTTGACAGCACTGGAAAGCATAGAGCAGATTCAGCAAAGACTCCATATGCCAATATTGTCTTTATTACAGCAAATTTCCTGCAGTTGTAAAGCTGAATATCTTTTATACTTTGGCAGCAGACATAAGATGCCCAATGAGATGTGTCCCATTAAAGGCATGGAAAATAAGTATGCATATTTAGCAGAACACTGCGCGTCCCTCTCCAACTGCACTCTCCCTCCTACTAGAGCACTCTGTCTGTCTCCTCCATACTCCTTTTCCTGTTCTCCCCCTTTCCTCTTTCTTTCTTTATGGCCGCAATTGTTCCTTTTCATCACATCATTGGCTGAAAGAGAACTTTAACACGCCGTTGGCTCAGCAAGAGCTCGACATGATTTGATAGGCTCAGAGGCCTCCGCTCCCACCCCACAGTCCCTTTGGGCTGTAAAACAACAGTCTGGAAGCTTATTTTATGTGTGCACGCCTCTGCTCTTTGCATGTTTATGTCAAACATTTGGAACAAATGGCACCCATTGGCTGGAACAACACAGATAAATCTAGTCAATTCACAGGCAGCGAGAGCAGCACAGGCCACTGAGAAAGTGGCCCACTTGATGGCTGACAAGAGGAGTGCTTGCATTATTCAATTAATACCTGAAAGGGGTACATTTTATGCAGCATTTGCTAAAGCATCCACTCGTCAATGTACGTGTGGCGCACACAAACACACACATACTCCCACACAAACACAGGGACTTGTGTTTGCATCCTGGGAAAAGACTGGACTCCCCTTCCATTTTGCCAAATCAAATATACAGTGAGAGCAAGCTAAAAGGCACTTTCAATCAGCCGCTCTGGGTCTGTCTGTCAATCTGGGAACAACAACAATCTAGCCTACTTGGAGTGGTCTAGTCAACATCCATTCCCCAATAAATTCAATCAGTGATGCTTTGTGTGTGCATGTGTGTGTGTCAGTTGTGTGTTTCTAAGTGCAAGTGTTTATGAGAGAGACCGAGCAGAAGATTGAGACTCTTTCTGACAGAGTTGTTTTAGAACAACAAAGGATCATTTTGAAGTGACACATGCATGCATAGAGGATGTTTAATATTCGAGGAAAAAGATATAGACACATCCGATTTGGGAATACAGGAAATATAAAAGTGAATACATTTTGTTTTGAGCGTCATCCTATTCCTCATGCAAAGTGACAATAGGAATCTCTAGTTCACCGAATAATCTTAGAAAGCCAAGTAGCAGAGTTAACAGGCCTGAGCTAATGACACTGATGTGGAGGGCTGCACGCTGGAGTGATTGTCTGACTGTCTGAGACCCAAAAGCAGCACTAGCGGGCTCATCATGGACCCGCACTCATTATTTGGCCACAAATGGAAATGCAAATCGCTCGCTTTGCTGCGGACGCCTCAAATTTATTAAACTAAAAGGTTTAATTTCCATTTTTCTCTGCATCAGCTTTATTTATAAATGTCGTGCCCTATGAAGACCCTGTTATTTTCTCCCTCTCCTGCAGGCTCTTAACAAATCTGCTCATTAATATGGAAATGGAGAATCAATCGCTTTTTCCGGCGACAGAGGGCTGTTTCCCTCTGCGGTGTGTAATGTGCTCTGACTGGTCAACAGCACAAACAGATTCACATGTGAACACACACACAAACACCATATAGAAAGCTATACATTACCAGATATCGATATACAATTTTTTTTTATCTCCATCCACATATTTACATAAAAACAACACACTGCATTTTACAATATGGTCGTAATGTCAGCTCAACATTCAATTTTCATTCAGACGACGATCATACTATTGCCAGAATGGCACCAGATGTTGCAGCATTAATAACCCATAATATCAAGTCCTGCTTATCCAACCTTTTCAGAGCCCTAAAATAACACTCATAGACCTTAATGAGATCTAATTATGCACAAGGTTCTTATTCAGGGCAATATGATGATAATTGCATCTGCGGCTTTTAACACTTGGTTGTCATGTTGGCCAGAAAATTGCTTTTCTCTCCTTCTCAATCTGTCTGTCTGTCGGTCGGTCGTTCTGCCTCTTTTCTCTCCCTCTTTTCTTCTTCTCTCTCTGTCTCTTTTCCCATCTTTCTAGAGTCAACAGTGGGGAGTGGACTATCACACCTATCCACTCTGGTCCGCAACCTAATGAACATTTCTAAATGGCCATGACCAGCTGGTTAAGAGACTAATGTAGCAGCTATTAGCCAAAGAGGTTGTTTCCACACAGAGGCATCGGTGGAAAGCTGCATGAGAGAGGCAGGAGAGAGTGGACAAGGACAGAAAGATCCCCATTTGGTCACTAAACACACACACACACACACATATACAGTAGATATGTACACACACACTGCACAGCCTTGGCACAGCATGTTTATCTTTCACATTTTGCAGCAAACAAACCATGTGACGTATTCTCAACCCACAGTGCATTAGTGCTTATTAGGGCCTCAAGGTGTGTGAGTGTATCTTTGTGTGTGTGTGTGTGTGTGCTTGTGTCTTATTAGGAAAATTCAGTTTCACTCAAGGTCTCAGCACTGTGGTTGCAGACCACTGGCCATTGATTATTCATAGAGTCTGTGATTGGGTCCATTAATACAAGATTAGGGAAGGAACCGATGCTCATTTTGTGTGTGTGAGTGTGTGTGTTTGTGGGCCTGTGTGCATGTGTTTGGACAGGGGTTGAATTGTAATGAATCCACAGTTTGTGTTTATCTAGATTTTATCAAAGCAAAACATTACATTGGTACAGTACATATTATTAGGCAGAAGGAGCACATAAGCAGTGTATCAAGGTTTTTAGTTATTAATTAACAACAGTACCTAAGTACAAATTAAATGTATTAGGTTATAGGCTACGTTAAAACTAAGGTAACATGATACCTTAGTTTAAAATTAGCCTTAAGATCCAAACAATAAAAGGGAATATTTAACCTCCATCATTCACCACATACTGTAAGATTTCCAACTAATAGCATTTGTTCTTCAATTGAAACTTAATCTGGGTAAATGGTGCTTAAATGTTTAAATCACATTTACAGGCTGTCAACTGATGTGATGTTCTTCACATGGTCACCCTTTGTTTGAATGAAAATAAATTGATGGCAAATGAGAAAGGATTCTGTAAAATGGGCTGAGGACACCTATTGAATCGTAGCTCCCCCAAGTGGCCATTTTGGAGAACTAACAAAGGCCTCACACCCAACGTGGAAAAGCCCACATACTAGAGGAACTCTCACAGGGTGTGATGCTTCTTATAGGGACAAGTGAAATAAAATGATTTCCAGTAAATTGCCTGGGATTGCTGCTGAGAAAGAGGTCACTGTTACACATCATGAAAGACGCCATCTACGTTCGCCTAACCACCTCTTTCTCACATGCATAAATAGACCAACTGAGCCGGCAGACACTTCCATACATCATCACCCACATCATCATTATCATCATTAGCATAATCATCATAATCATCAAGTGGAGGAGATGGCTGTGGTATTTGACCTACAGGAGATCAAATACTGTGTTGTGTGCATGCAGTGTGTGTACTGGAATGGTTGTAGGGATGATGTAAATATTAGCCCTAAGGAAATAATATGATCTTTTTCATTGATTGTTTTATTTAAGTCAACATCACAGGTAAGGTGGGTGGGGTTTGCCTGTTAATTTCACTTTTGTTTTGGAGGTCTAAAGTGTTAATTTGCAGATTTCCTTCTTTCAGTACGAAATGAAGTTAAATTCTGATCCCTAATTTTTTAAGGGTGTGTCTGAGAGGTGAAGATGGCAAAAGTAAGGAGCTATAAATATAGGTTGACATCCTTGTTAAGGAAACATAAACAAATAGTATTGAAATTTTAATCCACTACTGTATGCTAAGTAAAGACATACAAGGATGAATAATATCGAGTATTAGCTTAGTTGCATTGTTGCAAATAATTAATAAGTTTTAAAATATGTCATTATAAGCTACAGTCCTGTATTCACAGATTCACTTCAATGAAGCGCAATATTCCTTCTGCGATGTAGGGGAGGATGAGCATACAGTAACATGAAAATTTGAATATACTTTAATGAGGCGCAAATACCAATATAAAATTGTGCATAGGAACAATAGTTAGGTAGCTGTACCTAACTTCGAGTAAAGAACATAGGTATATCTAGAGATATTAAAGTCTTTTATTTAAGCAACAAGGAGGTTCCATCAGAGGTTCTCCATCCCGGTACACCGTAACGTTATGGTCGGATGGACTGTACCTGTGCTGTCCTCGGTGCTGAAACAGTGACGTAGCAGGGTGCTGCTCATCACGCATTCTCTCCTCTGCTGCCATTTTTCTGCTACTTGCTAACTTGCTCAGCAAGGGTTCTCCATCAGAAGGAGGCGGAGAAGGCTGCGGGGAGCAGAGAGAGGCAGTCATATAACGAGGCTGAACCTTCCCTGGAGAATCAGGGAGCTCTTCCACACAGTAAACCGTTATTAGAAAGGCTGTACAATGTCCGATTTTGACAGTAACCCGTTTGCAGACCCGGACTTCAGCAATCCATTTCAGGTAGCTAACCTAGCTAGCTAACTAACGTACGCTTCAGAGCCCAACGAGGCCAGGCATATTTTAGCATACCTGCTAACTGTCTTGGCTAGTAGCTATACAGCCTTCTGGAGGTTTTTAGTTCACGGCTAAGTAGCAGAGCAAGCTAATCATCATTCACATTATTTATCTTGTCACTCATACATTATATGTTTGTTCCCTTGGTTAAGTAAACCATAAAGGAGTAACGTTATGTATTAAGTTGTTGCTTGGGATTTTTTCAACGTTGGAATAACGGTTATGCCAACCAAGAACAAAGGCACATGATGTTAGCCGGCTAGCTGTGTCCACCGTCAGTAAACATTAGCTGACATTTGCTAGCTTGGTAACGTTAGATGGCTAACCGGCCGGTTAGTATGTGTGCTTACAATCGTATCTAAATTGCCTAAAAGATTTAAACGTCTTACTGCAAGCATATGCTGTCAAAGTGACACTCCAACATTAATTGAAACTTTGCGTTAATTTAAGACACTGCATGAGTAACGTAAACGTCCTGGACATGGTTCATATTAATATTGTCCTGAAATATTCACTTCATGTGTAGTTACACATAAGTACTATCCTCTAGATAAATGTCAAAAATTATGTTTTTATAAATATTTTTATAAATACTGAGAAAACGTATATTTTTGTTTTCACCCATTTATTTCCTAATTTATGTATCTTAGCTTCATTATCTTTGAAATCCAGATACAGGCTACGTGCCGTTTGGTAATTTTGTGTCAGCTGTGTACATCAGATTTATTTTCTTTTGAGAACAAACCTACCTTTTACTGCAGAACTTCATATAAACTCATCACCTTTATAGGTGAATGTTGAGTCCCTCCCCTTGAAGGTGTGTTTTTAGTGGGTAGAGCCGAAGTTGGCATATTTACCTGCAAACTCTTGGTTCTTTAAAGCACATGGTGTCCAATATAGACTGTTCTGTAGTATAATCAGGGTATTACCAGCATTGTCCATTTCAAATGGCCCCACAATCAATAGAGGCCACTTAAAAAACATTTTTATGAAGTTCCAAAAATGTTTGGATGTTTTGTAAATCACCAAATAAAAGATAATGTGATCATTTTGAAATTTTTCACATTATATAATCAATTGGAAAAAAGTTATGTTTAAGCTCCTCAACTTAAGTGTTTTTTTAAATATATGACTGTTCTGTATTAAGTTTCATCAGCACATTTTAAATAAGTTGGGATTGGCAAAAAAAGACTGAGTGTTGATGGATTGCTGAAAACATGTCTGAAACATTCCGCAGGTAAACAGATTTATCTGTAACAGGTGATAGGATTATGACTTTTCATTCAGGCGATGTTCACAGGAGCCTCACTTATTCACCAATAGGAGTGACGCAAGGTTCAACACCTTTTAAAGTTCATAATTGTATAGAGGATTTTACTACGTGTGCTCGGGAATACTCCGTAAACTTTGTTAAAATACTTTGTATTTTGTAAGTGCGTATGGCTTACACAGATTCTTAACATTGTGGGATCTGAATTGCTGTATATCCTGCTCTCTGTGTCCACCCTACCTGTCATCAGAATATAAATAATAACTAGGCAGAACATGAGTTTTCATAGACCTAGAGAATATGTGGTAATTTTGTACTTGTAGTGTTCACCCTCTTAATTCTTCGTGGTCCTCTCTGTCCCTTAGGATCCTTCAGTGACGCAGGTGACCCAGTCTGCCCCTCCTGGTGGTCTGGAGGAGTATAACCCCTTCACAGATGGCAGAACGGTCAGCTTCTCTCACAATACTATTGATGAGTGTGTGTATGCATGGGTTTTAGTGCTTTTGAGTCAGTGACCTCATTTTATCCACCTCCCTCTCTCTCTCTTCCTCCACCTCTCAGTCACAGAGGATTTAACTGGCAAATATGACTGTGGCCTAATTACAGTTTTGATTCATTGTCTTTTGATTGCACAAATATTAACATAGAAGGTCCTTGCTGGCACACAGGCGGCCCCTGGGAATGCCCCCAAATCAACTCCTGCCCCTTCCCAGAACACACAACCTGCCATCATGAAGCCCACAGAAGAGCCGCCGGCATACTCACAGCAACAGAATCAGGTAAACCCTCGAGAGCATGTTTATACACATCAAGTCATATGTAGTTTTCTTTTGACTTGGTTGGAGTCTATGTCTTCTACCTAATCTGGCTGAAGACACAGAATCTCAACACTTTTGTTCACACCACTGAAACAATATAACAAAACTCTGTCTTGGCTTTTGGTTTACATTTCCCTTCATATATTCATCTGTTTTCTGATGGCCAAACAGCGGCGTAATGAGGTACTGTCTTTCATCTGATGTTTTCCACACTCCTTCACGTCAGTGTCTTGAATAGTGTGTTTTCATTTATTGCCCTCTAACCACTCGTAGCTTTCCTCTTGCAGTATAATTTTAACGCTTGTTTAATACTAACGAAAATAGACAAGTGAGTGAACAATAGTAGCTGATTGCTTTTCCAATCCTAACCCCTTTTTTACCCTCTCAAAGTAACACACCAGAGCTTTCCTAAGTGGAAAAACACCTTCATTACTAACCTTATTGGATATTATAGCTCCTGTCAGATTTTGGGCAGTGAATTTTAAGAGTGTTTCTGTGTCTGTGTTAGGACCAAGCGCGTGCCCAGGCTGAGTTGTTGAGAAGGCAGGAGGAGTTGGAGAAGAAAGCAGCAGAGCTCGATCGTAGGGAGAGAGAGTTACAGTCTCACGGAGCTGGAGGTCAGTCAGTCAGTCCATTACTCACTCACTTTACGTACTCACTTACCTCATTACCCTCAAAGACTGAGTGGTCATTTCCAATCAGAGCTGGATTTATTATAGTGTTTATAAGTCTCAGAAAGTTTGTGTTACTGTGGCAACAACATCATTTGGGTCAACATAATATTTGTTATAACATTAGAACTTGCTGAGGCACAAATTACATACACATGAGACAATGTTTGTTTATTATGAAAGCACCAGTACACTGGGTTTTTCTCTTTCCTGCCTGTGAATCATCTTATTGGGACAATTTAATTTAAAACAAAACACATTTTCTGAAAAATACCTGTCATTAATGTTAGGGTCTCAAGCGTCTTTGATACTTAGCAGCTACAAAACAAATCTAAGCTCCCAGCACAGAAAAGACAGGCTGTACTATAAGAAATTAAAAACATGTGACACCGTGGCAAAGTGTATTTGAGAGTTATGCACTGTGTCTGACTCAATCAACAGTTATCTAGACACTGGAAAGAGTGCTGATTGTAAAATGTGTGCTAGCATCAGTTTTAAAACAAATGCAGCATTGGTTTTTCACTTAAAGGCTCAAAGTTAGAGTTGTCAAAGTTTTTAGGCCATTTTGAACAGTATGCAGGTCATTTTCAATTTAATAAAGGCCTTTTCTTATTATATGCTTACATTTACTTACTTTAGAATGTATATAAAGAGATCATTTTGGGTAAGCACAGGATATAAAAACTTCCAATTAGCAGTTTCCTGGACTTGATTTGTTTGTTTGGAGTTTTGATATAAATGTGTTATACAGTATATGAACGTAGGGTGAAAACTCCAATGATACACTTGGTTAATTATTCAAACATGTTGCCCTTGTACACACAGGTCGTAAGAACAACTGGCCTCCACTTCCAGAGAAGTTCCCAGTTGGACCATGTTTCTACCATGATATTGCAGTGGACATACCTGTAGAGTTCCAAAAGACCGTCAAGATCATGTACAACCTTTGGATGTGTAAGTGAATCAAACACATGCAATAAAAGGGTTGTATGGCTTCCTATATTAGTTTACTACTGTCATATGAAAACTGAAAGATTTTTTATTTGTTTTGCTAGAATAAACTACAGTTTATTGTAGCCTTGCGCTCAAATGAAACCAAAGGTCTTCATTTTGTTGTTGTTGTTGTTCTGCCAGTCCATGCAGGCACACTCTTTGTGAACATGTTTGGCTGCCTGTCCTGGTTCTGTGTGGATCCATCTCGTGGTGTAGATTTTGGTCTGGCCATGCTGTGGTTTCTGCTGTTTACCCCGTGTTCTTTCGTCTGCTGGTACAGACCGCTTTATGGGGCTTTCAGGTAAGTAGAGACAGAAAATTACACAGCTTTCTGCAGCAGGAACATGTCTAGGTGGACAATCATTATGTGCTGATAAAGCAAAAGGTAGTAATGATACAAGTACAAAACTGCAAAAAAGAGGTGGGCAGTTGACTTGGGGTTATTAATTCCAAATATGTTTTTGTTGTATGTGAAGAGAGGCCATGTAAAGACAAAAAAGCAGAATTTCACCAGCTGAGTTGGAGATGAATGCCTCCACATGCTCTCTCATCACCTTCTCTGTCTCCACTACAGGAGCGACAGTTCATTCCGCTTCTTTGTCTTCTTCTTCGTCTATATCTGTCAGTTTGGAGTTCACGTCCTACAAACTATTGGCATTACTGGATGGGGAACATGGTGAGTATTTTGTGCTTTTGCTGATTCTGTTCTTTTGGAATGTGTCCTTAAGTTCACTTGCATTGTCATTGCTTTGTTTCACTAGTGGTTGGATCGCAGCTTTAACTGGTCTGAACACCAGTATCCCAGTGGGCATCATCATGTTACTGATTGCAGCTCTGTTCACTGCACTGTCTGTGGGCTCGCTCATTATGTTCAAAAAGGTAACACAAGCACAAGGTCCACCATGTAAATACCAGTTACTATGTGTAATAGACTTATTCTGAGGAAAAAAAAGCAAACAGCAGTAGCTTACTATCTAGAGGCTAGCTGAAAATTGGAATTATGCAGTGTAACACACTGACTGTGACTCTAAATGTGAGTCCAATCAGGCAGTAGAAACAGAATAATGTGTGCCATTTTTATGCACCACTAATGTCAAGCCAAATGTCAGTTTGGTTAGCTAGAAAGTAAAACTTCTGTAGTAGATTTAAATCACTGAACTTTTATCTCTTAATAATTATCTTTTCTTTTCAGGTGCACGCACTGTATCGTACTACTGGTGCAAGTTTTGAGAAGGCTCAGCAGGAGTTTGCCACCGGGGTCATGTCCAACAAGACCGTTCAGACTGCAGCTGCCAATGCTGCAGCTAATGCTGCATCCAACGCTGCTCGTGGGGCCTTCAAAGCTCAGCCATAAACTGACACACTCAGACACATGCACACATGCACGCACACACAGTATAAGCATATGAACACAAACACACACTTCAAAAGTGGAAGGTGCACAACTCTGGCCCCGCAGGCTCTAAAATCAAACTGATTCTATGGTTATTGTTGTTATTGACCTGCAAACTTTGCTCAAAAACTGCAAAGAGACCAGAGATAATCAAGACATTAGTCAGATGAATTTATCAGAGTTGTCCACCTTCACTTAAAATCAAGTTAAAGTTAAAAAAAACTCTCTGACATCCTTCCTGCTTTTCAGTCAGATGACTGTCTGCTCACATCCCTTAAAACAAAGTGACTCAAGGTGTGCTCTGAGTGTGTGGGATTTCATCTCACTCCTTTGAATTTCCTGTTCTTCTTCTGTCACCTTGAGGTCTTCATAGGTCAGCCAGAGGTCACAGTTCTAGGATACCTTATTTTTGTCTTGATGATGACCTCTAAGCAGCTTCCTGCCTGGTTCATACAAAACAGAGTCATGAAAAGTGATAATCTGATCATGGTGTTTTGCACATAGTTCTGTTTTCTTGGTCCCATACTGAAAGTACAGTGTATGTTTGAATGGCTGGGCCTGTGTGTGAATGTGTACTTCACTTTAAGAAAATTATGGCTCTGACTTGTTTTTTTTTTTTTAATATATATATATAATCCAGTGCTCGGTTAGTGAGATCTGAAAGATGAATCGTACCTCGTCCTATATCTGTGCTTCTATTCTGAGAATCTTGACCAATACCATCGTGGTAATCAATATAAACAGAAATACGTCACTATGTTCTTACATAAGGACCTGCTCACAGCCCCAAGCAGTGCTCCAGTGACACCTGTCAGTTTAAAAATTTCTCCCACTTGTGTGCAACTTTGATCGACAAAGTGGGCCGGGTCAGCATCTCTGTGGCTTACTAAAATGTGACAGCATGATAACAACATGCATGTTAAGCACACTCAAAGTAGCTGTTTTATTTGTTTTTACTTTCCTTTTTTTAGCAAAGCCATTCTGTCCACTATCAGCCTTTCCTCTGGCGACACGTGGTAGCTGGTTTAGTGGAAATATCTGCTTAGTTATTCTCCTCCTGGTTTGTGTTAGAAGTGACGGTAAAGCTCTTGCATGTCCCAGTGGCTGTTTGACAGATCGAAGATATTTTTGGATGTATTTGTAAAGACTCACTAGACAACCAGGTCACCAGAGGGCCACCAGCTCTCACCACAAAACATAACTGAGGTGCAGTCAGATGCTATCAGGCCTGGTGTCCTTAAAACGAGAAAACGCGAGGATTATTCACATTTTCCTTTATGTATGTATGACCTTAAGAGACTACTATGTGGCTGTCCCACACTTGTTTTTGTAGCCCCTGTACTAAGAACTAACGCTGCTATAATCTAAGAGCCGCTTCTGTGTGGCTTCCTGCTGTCATGTTTCCTGTTGAAAAGGACACGTTTATAGTGAGAACAGAGAAGAGGGGTCTGCCTTTTCTCACAAAAGAGGACTTGGACAGTGATAAAGCTATGATTTTTCTTGAGATTAACCTGCATTCATAAAAATAACAAAAACATTGATACTGTGTATATGTACACTGCATAGACTAACAGTTCATTTGCATTTTTACAGACAAAAAAAGTCAGTGTTTTTTTTTTCTTCTGTCAGTATTGGATTACTGGCATCTGATGTTTTATAGCCAAAATTAACATTAAGATAACAGAGGATTGGACTTGAACATTCAGTGTCGACACAAAGAATCATCAATTTATATACAATAGTAACAGTGTTATTCAGCACTAAGTTGTACAGACTACTGTCACTGGAGTGAAAAAATGGACGTGAGTAACATTTGTGTCATGCTTTAGCACCTCTCATAGTGGTGGTGAATGTCTGAAGATATGCATGATGGATGACTGAAGACTGCTACTGCTGTAATTGCAAATGTATGGACTGAACAGTGTATTGAAAGAAATACTCCCATGAGAACTTAAAGGTCAACAATTGGTCACGAAACAATGAGTCTACATCATGGCAGTTTTATTTCTTTTTGAAATGTTTTAAATTCATTGCACATTTTTGGTTTTAAGTTGAACTTAGTGCAAAGAACAAACGTTTTTATTTATGGTGTAATTTAAGTTGTTTGCATTTCAGTTTCGTTTGGTTTTATTTCATCATATGTATTATGTTTGTGTGGTTTTGTATTGACATGATCATAGCATCAGCTAGATTTAAAAGTGTTTTAATGACTTTGCAACTTGACCCTGCAAGAGTTGTGCTTGTGTGGATGAGGATGTGTGCATGACTGGTATGAAAGGAAAAAAAATATCCCTAAAGTGTTATTCTGTCCTGAAAAAGCTGTGAGAAATCTACCAAATGTCCATATAGATTTGTTTTTAAATCTTGGTTTGTGATGTGTTCCCTAGCCACTTTTATTTTAACATATTATTAGACTTTTCTTTGCTACAAACATCCACATGATTCTCATGCATCCATAGGTTTAAACAGTTGTTATATGAAGCCATGCCACAGTGGGTAGTTTCTTGATGTATTCGACGAGTTGGTCTACAGTACAGAACGACATGTCTGTAGTTTGCTGACACAAAACTGTGTTTTTGACCTGTAACCATGTTATTTCACTGAATCAGAGAATTCAAAAGGGACACTTGTATATTTTGTAAAGTAAAAAAAAAATTGATCCCCATTATCAATCACATGTAAAAAGAAAACGTAATGCACTCTTGTCTGGCCTTCGTTGCATGTGAAATAGTTTGAGTTTTGTATATTTATGGTATTAACATGAAATAAAATTTGAAAGAAACATTTGTGGATTTTCAGAAAACCATTTTGTGGTTATAGCACATTTTTCTGGCTTAAAATGTGTCACCCTTTAAAATGTAGTTTTTTCATGACCCCTTTTCATAGTTTGTGTTTTTAAAGAAGTTATAAGCAGTTCAACTAAAAGTAAATGTTCATTGGTCAAACTCTTAATTTTAAGCAGCCTCAGCAGCATTAATGAAGTAAAATTTATTAGCCCTTCAGTTCTTGCAGCCCAAGCAGGGAGGTGTTGTCTACTTTCCATCACTAGGGGTCAGTGTTCCCCCAGTGAGTTTTGGTTTAACAGGAGAGAAACCTGGAAGGTGGCACTTGTGCACATCAAGGTAAAATAAAAATTAAAGAAACTTATGATTACAGATAGATATTTACTATAGAAGGCCTGTTTTATTAGAGTAAAAAGTAGAGCCTGCATCTCTCCACAAACACATCAACAACTCACACACACATCATCATACACTGTGCCACAGATGCTGTTACTCTTTTGTTAATGTAACAAAAACAGCTGGACATTCAACACAAACATTTAAGCACAGACAAACAAGTAATGCTTTTTATATATAAACCCATGCTGTGATTTCACTCTTCAGTCACATCCTCTCAGCCCACTCACTCTCAAAGAAAACACACTACAGTTGAATTATTGCACATTTCATCTAAAAAGAACAAAAGTAATCACACAACTTTAAGTTTACTCAACTTAATCTAGCATTGTTGGGGAAAAAAAAGAAAACAAGTGAACCAAATATGAAGCAATGTGAAATGAATGAAGGACCAAGTAAGACAGTATCAGGTGATCTTAATGAATACTCAATATGTACCAAACAAAAAAAACCCCAAAAATGTCCAAAGCAAGGCCATGAGCTTTTGCATTCATCCAGCAAAGCCTCAACAAAGGCTTGTAACAAGGCCTGTATGGTTTGCCATGATGTACTCACGATAAGCTAGCCTGCTTTATCTTGCTGTGAGCACACATCCTTTCATGAAAACTCACCATATGGCAAAGGCTCTGTTTCTCTTCTGCCACTTAATAAGCTACAACAGACCCACAAACAATCCATTTAACAGGAAGAACTCCCTTTAAAGTGAACAATCCCTTAATTAAGCATTTAAAAAGGTAGCTGAGAGTCTTATTTTCCTGCTGTGCCACAGAATCAGAGCATATGGACATTCAGAAACCTCAAAAGTCTATCTAACACACACACACACACTCTGTTACACACACACAGAGAACATATGTAAGCTGTTGTTGGGTGTTTTAGTGGACACATCTGCAAGTATTCAGTGGTTTTCTGAGGTTTGCAGGTGAACCATGTGAATAAACAGTATAATGACGTTACACCCCTACACACTGTTTTACTGGCAGTGTTCAACCTGTCCACGATAACACTAACAACATATTCACTACTAGTATTTTTAACTGATTTGCTTTTTTTTTTTTTTTTACAGTGGTTTAAGGCAATCATTTTTACAAAAATAAACAGTATCTTGGTCAAAAAGTGGTAGATAAATGTACATGTAATGTTCCTTAGCCTGCTGCTGTATCAAGCCTTGTTTTGGATGCTGAACCTGAAGCTTTAAAAGGGAATAATATATGTTTTTCCTTCATCCTTGTATCATCAGGTAAGCTTCAGCAAATTTCAGAAGTAAACAGCATGCCTAACATTTAAAAAAACTGTTACCAAGGCTTTGATCTTTCCAAGAATCAGCTGATTTTATACAGGCTATCCTGAAGAAAATCTCTAAAAGTGACACCTGTCATCCCTCCACTAACATGTACAGGCATCCATGCATCTCTTGGAGTTTCCAAAGGTTTCCAAAGGCTCAGAGGAGGCAGATAAGACTCTTCCCCTCCTCAATCTCCTCCTGAACCTTATCGCTGGAGGTGGCAATCTCAGCCTGTGCAGACAGAACAGCACACAGGAAGCTCCCCAGTGTTCCTCCTATTGCCGCGTAGAAAGCCCAGCCGAGCGAACACATGGCCGGCCTAAAGGGCGAGGCCTCTTGGCCGCAGTAGCTCTTCACCTTCTCTGAACCCCAGCCAGCGGGGTACAGCATGAGGCCCACCATCAGCAACAGGCCTGGAGGGAGAGCACACAATGAGACGAGGGGTTTAGTCACGTACATGTAAACATCGGGGCTGAACGCACAAACAGATCACAGTGCAGCTGGGAACACGGTGACTCAACTCTAGTGAAGAATACATCTATTTTTCAGCTGACAAGCACTTGATATGTGATGACGGGAAAGACCCCATTTGACCGCCCCTACAGTGATGTCAGATAATGACAGACTACCCACTCAACAGACACGTCCAGTCAAACACACCTGAGGAAGCCTATTGTTGAAGGAAACATAAAGAAATGTCTGTGAAAGCAACCAAAGTCCAACTAGGAAAAGAGGGTTGTTGTCGACTTGCCTCTGTTGTTTCAACTTGTAAACTCAGTAAAACATTTAAGTGCCCTAAAGACATGATTATAAAACGTACAATAAAATCCTTGTAAAAACTAGACTGCTAGACTGTGTCAAAGATTCAAAGTTGCCAGTTTTAGCATTAGCGTTAGTAGTAAGACATAGCCATTGTTTGTCCATGGGTCCTCTTCACTTTTTCAGAGCTCATTCACAGAAACTTTTATGCAAAGTAAAGATTGTTTACACACATACAGGATGCAAGTTTTATGGGAACTTCCAATTTGACAGTTTGAAGCTAAATGAAGCACAGCGATGACAAAAAAAGTGTAAATCTGTATTTATGTTTGTTACTTTGGGGTTATATAGTTACGTGTAATTTATATGTACTGTAAATACTTTGTATGTGACATACTCACATGTTCCATGATCAACACTAATTATTTTCCTAAAGAACCTATTTGGCAAATATCAAATTAAATCATCACCTTGATTGTATGTGTTATAATTGCAAGTGAGTTTTGTCCCTTAGTTATAAGACAAATCAGATTTTGTCAGAGATAAAAAACAAAACCCCCATTTTTTTTTAACATGTTGTTTGTTGTCACACAAAGGCCATCGCCTTTTATTAAGACAGAGACATGTAGCTATAAAATATTTAATTTTTAAAACCTTAAATGTTTGATGAGTAGTACTTTACTTTGTGGGGTCTTCCTAGCCTGGTGGTCAGTTAAATTCCAGCTGGGGAATCTGGATTTTCTGTCTATTTCTGCTATAAACTATTTGATACATGCAAAGAAAAGAATTACCTAAAAAACATTGAAATTTAAGTCAAACTGAAATTGAGAGCACATTTTGTGTGGAATATCTGAACATAGTGTCATTCTGGTTCAGATTCTTTACACTCTGATAAAGACGCCTCACCTGCGATAGCCTGGAGCAGTCCACAGATGTTGAATAAGCTCTTCTTCAGGATGCTCTGGAAGCACAGACTGAAGATGGAGATGCAGGCCACTCCTCCCAACACTAACGTCCCTGCTGCCAGAAACAACATGGCACCCTGCCAGAAGCCGCTGGCCACCTCTCCAAATGTCCCGGCGTAGGGTCCGCAGCTCACCCCGACTCCCCGCTGCCCGATTCTAAGGCAGCGGCTGTAGAGGCCAAGAGATGGCCGGTACTCTCCGGAGTCCACTCCCGCCCCGCTCGTGCTGGAGTCCGACCGAGGGAACCCCAGCAACCAATCAGGGCTCATGAAGGCAATGAGCTCAGCAAAGGCCACTACAATACTGAGCAGTGTCCAGAGCATGGAGCGGCACGTTACGATTACATGGCACATGGTGGCGGGTCTTTCTCAGACGGTACAACCAATGATAAGGAATAAAATAAAAATCCTTGAACTCCTTTAAAGCTCCTCCAAGTGACAGAGCAGCAGTGTTGGGGAGTTTAAATTCCTTCCCTTACAAAGTGAAAGTCCAGTAGGTTCCCTGTTCAGATCCAGATGGACTGCTGATCTTATCCTGTTGGTGCAGATGTTTTCCCTCCTCTCAGGATTCTTTCTTCTTTGTTTTCCCCACTTTAATGTCCAACTCTGGTCATCCTAAACAGCTACAACGCACCAAAGCAGCTCCCCTCAGCCATGGTAATGTTTTGAAAAGCACACCTACAGACACAGAGACAAACAAGGGTCAGAGACACAGAGTCCATATGAAGCCTGACGAGAACAAGGGGAGGAAAAAACAGGGACACAGTGTCAGAAGGATGAACAGCGACTGAATTTCCATTCACTCTGAATCATCGCGCTCCCTCGTGTTTGCTGGATGCCCCACAGGATGTTTAATTTATTACAAATGGTCATCATCACAAAGACCCATCCCAACCCACTGCCTTCCCACAGAGCGCTACTTCAAATTCACTATCAGCTGGCAATCCAGATGTCTGCTGGAACAGTCACCATGAGTCACACACACACACACACACACACACACACACACAACAAAGTTTATACATTGTCATGATACTCGTCATTACTAGGTCTTTGTGTGTTTGATTTTATCTGTGAAATGACTGCAATCTTGTGTGTGTGTGTTTTTGTGTGTGTGGCTTGCTACTGAGCAGCTGTCAACACAGATCATTGCAGAGCTCTGTTACTGCATGCTGCATTTGGCAGTAACGCATGCCAGATCCTCACTGCTGCTGCAAGCACACACACGACAACAACCAGAGCTCCATCATTCAGATCACTATTTACATCACAGCCTGAATACATGCAATACATTACACAAACTGGCTTTATAGAAGGATATATTATGTTATTTTTTATGCTAAAGCAAAACAAATCAAATGTCTTTGTTTTTTTAAAAAGCAGTTAAGATTTGATTACAAATAACTTTTAACCTGTAGACAGTTTGTTCAGAGGAAGCCTCTCAGTCCCCTGTGTGTGCGTGTGTGTGTGGGTGTGTGGCGGTTATCGTTAGTGTGCTCTTTTTTTTAATGTGTATATTCTTCAGTCAAAGCGACTGTGATACTGTTGCTATGTTATGACTTAGTTGCTGTGACCACACTGGCCCCCACACAGCCTCGTGGTCTCATGGGAGAAAGGAGGTTTCTCAGAAGCCGTCTGATGTCGTCATCCAGCATTATGATACACACAGGAAAATATGTGGGATCTGGTTTAAATACTCCACTTTCTTGGGGAAACTCAGGAGGAGTCCTTGATATGTCCAAGCCCCCCTGGAAAAAAAGTTGTGAGAAGTTCTACAAGTCTGGTCATACAAATTCCAAAAATACTTTTAACACGTCTTCAGTGATATCCAGCCGTGAACATGGTTAGTTTTGAGATTCTGAAATCCACCTTAATAGAATGGCGGGGAATAATTTTTTTTATTTATGGCGATTGCAGCATTGAATTTTCAAACTTTAAACTTTATCCAGATTATTATACTAAATACTGTTTCATCTCATGTAATTCTTCCAGGAGACCCATTTTGCATCATTTTGCAAGAGCAGAATGTTTTCAACTTTTTAATAACTTGTGCAACTTCAGTCTCTCTGAATGATTGTATTTATTTCTTTTGCTCTTGTTTCCATTTTTATGTCAATGTCTGTTGCTATTTTTCAAAGCTGTTTGTCTCCAACTGAGAAAACCAGCCGATAAGACAGCCAAGAAAAAATACTAGTCCCTTCAGACTTCAGTCAGGTTTGTGGATTCATCAGAATAACTGGATCATTTTTTGTTGAGGGAGAAGTTGCTGTTGGATTAAATTTTTTTTTTTCTGTAAGCACATTTAACAAACTTTAGTTTCCCTCCTGTGTGCTGGGATTAGGGCAGCGATCTTAAAAACTAGTATCTTAAAATCTAAGAACATAGAAGCAAACATTTTGTACGGTTTTTCTACGGCTTAAGAGTTAGAAAGAAAAACAAAGGGAAAAAGGAGGGCTGTTCCATCCCGTTATCACTCCCATTCTTCCTGAATGTGTCATTTTGTTGGTGATGAAAAGTTCAGCTCACAAACATTCATTATGAGCTATAAGTCAGTCTGATGCCCCCGAGAGGAATAACTGTGGAATTAGGTTACATACAACCTCCCCACCAGCCTCCATTTAGGAAGATGAATCATCTCACCACATCTGTAGGGAACAAAAACTGATGCTGTATATTGTCTGATATGATCTGAGTCACTTCAGGGCAAAACACTTCAGACATTTCCCAGGCCACAAAATAAGAAAATTATCTCATGCAGCTAAAAAGGCAGATGAATTCTTTCAAACTCGTGCTTGACTGGGAACCAGCAGAACTGGGTCATGATAACAAAGTCACAGGCATGACAACATCTGAGGGGCAGGTATGAGATTTGAAACACTTAGGATGCGGGTGGGATTCAGGTCAGCGGGACTCAGCAGTGTCTGCAGTTCACAGTTGTGTTTTGGAGTAGTTTTGCTGTAGTGATCCGTATGAAGGATTCTGCCTCTCATTTGTGAATAGGTTTGCTTTGTCTTGGGTCTAACTCTGATGCCTATCTGTGACGCTTCCAGCCAAGTTAATCTCATTCAATCTTTACATCTTTTCAGAGGCAAGACTCCAACTTAAAATAGTTGGCTTGCTTTATTCTCTTTCAACAATTTTGCATTCTTATAAGGGATTATATGAACCCTCAGGGAAAAAAAAAACGTGGCATACAAATAATCACCTTGAATGATAAACTGAGGGAAAGTATTTCGGTTACAGCTTGGCTAAGTGAAGTAGTAGCAACAGGAAAAAGACACTACAACAGCGTGGCATTATCAGCCATGAAGGAAATGGCAGAAATAAACAGGAAGCAAACAGGAAGCATCAGCGTCCGATCAGCAGCCTCTGAGGCACGGCTATGCATCGTGAAGATGATCTGTCAACCTATCATCTTTCATTCCAAACACTCGATCCTCGCACAGGTTTCTGCCAAAGACTATCACAGGAATGTCTGAAGAAACGTGCTTGTGTTTGTGACTCTCCAGCTTTAAGGGAAAGGCTAAGTGCCATATAATCAGGTATTTGGCAATGATTTGGGCTTCACCATGTTCTATTATAGTCCTTGAGTTTGTTTCAGGCATCCTCATAAACCATGACTCTCTTTATTGTTATGACAGTTTCCCTTCCCGAGTAGTTACAATGGTTTCACACAACAGCACTCACTGAGCTTCACTGACCACACACACACAGAACCATTTAGATCTATCAATACAATATAGAAATGTAGAAAATGAGTTTTTTTCAGTGTGTTTTCCTGAATAAACATTAAAGAGATAAATGTGTTTATGTGTTTGTTTTTGCTTGAGTGCTTCTTTTGAGCCACCCAAGCTACAGTTTTGTTTTCACTGTGGAGTCCACAGGCTGGGCACGGTGCTCTCTGTTAAGACTACAATGCCCTTAAATTAGCAGCTCTGCCTCTTTAAACTACAGGGACGGCGCCTAAACATACCTCGTCGAGGCAGTCAGCAGGCACCCTCTGTGATCTCCCCTCAGTTCTTACAGGAAATCTCTTCACTCCTACGTCATCGTGGCTCTCTGTAGTCCCACTAAGGACAGCGTTCAAAAGGAAAAATGAAAACTTGAAGGGGCTTTCTGGTGGGGTAAAGTGCAGAGTTTTTTAAGAAGGAGCAGCAGGATTTTGTCACCCTCTCTGTGACTTAAGACAAAACATTACTCTGTCAATCTTGGCCCCTATTAACAGCCTTATTTGATAATACAAGCATCATCAGTACTGTGAAATATTGGCTTATAATCTAAACATCTAATATGTCTTGAGTACCAGATTGTTAATGTCCCTGCAATTAGACATTTTGGTCATTTTAGATCCTAATTAGTACGTGGTGATTTGCATGTGTATGAGGTTGCATGCATTTAAAATCTGTCGATGTGTGTATGTGTGAGTGTGCATGCAGCGGTGCATAAAGGTCACTACATCCTGAAACTGATGAATGCTTTCCGTTTGTTTGCTGGTTGTTAAAAAGACTTCTGGGAAAGAGCTTGCACTGCACTTTCTTGGCAAGGTCAAGTTTTCTATGTGTTTTTTGTGAGTGCTGAGGGAGGAGTATTTTACGCTTTGCGGCACATGAGACACTCAGAATTATGACTTATTCATAACCTGGTGATCAAGGCGCTGTGGGTGAGAGGTCTCTGCCTCCCTGCTGCTTTTCATAGATATGTATCTTTAAACTGTCAGATCTTTGTTGCTGCATCCCTCCATGATCACCAACACAGATCACAGAGTCATATGCTTTTTTCATGAGTTCTCCATGATGCTGCGTTCGATGATACACTAGATATCCTGCATCTGCATCTAATCTGGACTCTCCTTCCTTCACTGCTCTTCTGTCCTGACTCAAACTAAGCCTGCCACACAGGATTATGTGCATGTAGTGAGGGCCCGCATCCAACTTACACACTGTTTTCCAACCCTTCATTCAACAAGCCAACATGAACAGCCTCCTTGCTGCTTTGAGACAAACTTTCTTAAATGGAATTTATTAAAAAATACAATCCACAGACCGACAGCCAGCCATGTGGACTGAGAGTCTGGCTGTGAAAACCTGTTGGCCAAGCAGCTTGTATGCTCAATAAAAGTTTCTGCTAATGAAGCGTAACATCAGTTTGAGCGGGAGACCTTTAAAAAAACCCGCCAGACACAGCCGCGGATAGCACGAGGCATATGTGGGTCACTCAGTTGGCCGTTAGTTCGAGGAGGTCGCTGAGTAGTAAATCTAGAGTAATTGGTCTGAGATATCAGCAAAGACTCTGGTAGCATGCCAAGGTGCTGAGGTAATGAGTGCCGGCCACTGCAGTCTGTTGTCAAGGGTGAAAGTGAATGAGGACTGAAGGTGGGTGGTTGAGGGATCTAAAGCACCGTTGACCCAGATTGGTCTATTAAAGGGAGGTTAGTCACAGCCGTTAAAAGTTTGCAAGAGGCAGTTCCGTTAATGGAGATGAATTTATTGTGAGAAAGAATGGAAATGACTTTGTTTCTTCCCTTTGAAGGAGCTTGAGCTTGTTCAGAAAAGGGTATTTCAGTTAATGACCCCCCACACACAAACACACACACACACACACACCCAGTTGATCTGGACTGGAAGGACTCCATTAGCTCATTTTTCTTTACTCACAGATCCTGGACCAGAAACCTCAAACCAAGGCGAGCTGTTCCCTAAGCTGCTGCGCCTGGTCTGGTCATGCATCTGGACCAGCCAGGAGGAAGGCCCTCTAACCAAAACCACATAAGAGGCTGTTTTACCATCTTCAGGGATACACAGCTACTGAAACAAGATGTGGACAGTGAAGAAAACAGAGGCCGCTGATGAGGGTCTAATATCCCTCCACGAATCAGAAATTCTTTTTTAAAAAGCGATATGAAAATAGTGTGATTCAAGTCAGAGTGAGGCAGGACCAAACATATCCCCCTTTCATGAAAGAATGCAGGTAGCTGAGCTCCAGGTTAAGTGACGAAGAATGAAGCAATGTAGCTTGAATACTTAAGGTACATTACGCACACACACACTCTGGCAAAGTATTACACACTCTCAGATTTCCCAATAGATTGATTGTCAAGAACAGGCATCTTTCTCTGTGCTTCATCTATCAGGGTGGATGATGTAAGAGCAGCCGGCAAGCCTTGACATTAGCTCAAACAGGGACATCGATGCCCTACAGTTATAGTTCATAAAGTTTCATCACAACTTGTTTGTATCTACTGAATAGCAACAGATCAGCACCAAGCCCTCTTTTTGCCCCGAGCCGTCCGAG
Source organism: Acanthurus lineatus (assembly GCA_029814665.1). Classification (NCBI taxonomy): domain Eukaryota; kingdom Metazoa; phylum Chordata; class Actinopteri; order Acanthuriformes; family Acanthuridae; genus Acanthurus; species Acanthurus lineatus. The sequence continues at coordinate 14,365,913 of JAPZDV010000022.1, forward strand.
AGGCAGTTTTAGGAACTCGTGAAACCCAAACCAGGTCTACCATCTGGGGTGGGGAGAGAACAAAGCCAAAAAAGAAGATACCAGAAAACTTACACGTAACACTAATGAGTCGCACATTACAGCTCCCTTTGATTGTCACACCTGAACCTATAGCCTTAGGGGAGCGAACATCCACCTGCTTTCACAGCCTGCGTCATGCTAAAGGCAGAGGACAGATAACGAAGGAGTGAGTCATGTGAAACCACCAAAGAGAACAAGCACAAAGATGAGCTCGGTATCTTTGGTTTCCATGAAGTTTTTTCTCAATCCTCCCTGATATTATGAAACAACGCAAGCTGCTCTGTTCAAGACCTCTTTCTGTCTAACCATAACCATGTGAGCCTCTGCTTTTGTAGCCCTCCATAAACAGTGAATGAAAGAGTTGCAAGTAGAGAAAATGTTCCCATGAACAGGCATCCACCACAGCTTGTGTCTCATAACTTTAGCCAGTGAGTGATGGCAGCCATCAAATGCATGTTTGGATTTATTTTACAGACCCAGATTAAACACTATAAAACAATTCAAGCTGTTAAAAGCCATTAAATCTTTTTTTTCTCCGCCTGTGCATGGAGGGTGAAGAAATGCCAGCAGCTCCAAACTTTCAAATCCATCCAGGGGGTCTGAGGTTTCGATGACAATTCGAGGCCCCAGAATGTAAACAGCGAGTCAACAGTGAGAGAGCCTCCAACAGTGTGCAGAAACAATACAGCCCACTTTACTGATGCACAAACACAAAAACAAATACACACCCATAAACTGTGAAAGGTGCCAGCCTGTGCTCACTCGTCCAGGGTATAATTGAATCAATACGCATGATTTCCCCAGGGAAAGGTCTCCTCCGAGCTTGTATGTGTGCGTGTGTTTGTGCATGCATGTGCCAGGAAGCCTGAATAAAATCATCCCTCTTCATCTGGTGCGACTCAACACAACAAAGGCTGCACAAAGACGTGCCGACACCGGCCCCCTCACTCACTCTTCAACCCTCAAAGACATGCCACCGTTGGCCCAGAATGCACTCCCTCATTCTCGAAGACAGGCTGCCGTGGCCCCCTAACCTATTCAATCTGTGCAACGCACTGGCCCCTCACTCCCCATGCTGACTCTGTCGTGGCCCCTCAGTTTCTGACGCACAAAGCCCCTCAGTGACCCTCACATTTCACTTACACAAAGACAGGCATGGCAGGGGCCTCGCTCTGCTCCCTCCTCACTTCTTCAGCTGTCTCATTTGTTTCTCAAAAGATGATGGATGCACAAACAAACTTTTCTTCTGTTTCTGAGGAGCTCTAAACTGCCCCTTTTACAGGACCTCATAGGTGTTTTTGCATATCAAATAAGAACTTATGGTTGCTTATACTTGATATATTGAAAATAGTTTTAGATTGGTTCAGATTTCTAATTTTCAGGCAGCTGCTGGTTTCTATTATCGCCCCCCCCCCAATGTAAAAACTTATTAAAATTAATCACAACAAACATTTAGTCAACATTAAGCTACATGGAGGGGTCACAGTCCTGAGTGGGTGTAAAATGTTGAGTGTGAATTCACAGATGTTGTCGTTAGTGAGAAGAGAGTAAGCTGATAACGAGCACTTCCTTAAAAAACTGCATAAGTTGGCAGAACTTGAACAACACACAGATTGAAATTCAGGAACTTTCTTGTATTGATAGCATACTTTACTGATTTCAAATATAAGGACAAGTTTAGTTGTCATGGGAAATATTTTAGCCAGTGAAAACAGCTGTATAAAGGATCTAGCTGTGCATGTCAGAACATCCATGAAAGATATTTCACAATTTGCAGGTTGATTTTAGCACTCTGGTTGATTTAGTGGAGAGCAGATGCCTCCTACACGGTAAAAGAAGACAACAACCAAAACCTGCAGTGGTGAGCAACAATGCAAAGAACTAGCAAAGAGGAGTTAGCAGGATAATGTATAAAAAAACCATGAGTTCTGAGCACTGAGGAAATTCTCGCTTTGCTCCCACAATCACATCACTTCATCCACTGACAAGTTTGCACTTGTCACCTGAGGGTTGTCAAAACTCACTCTAGGAAAAGGAGGCAGGTTAGGGCAATCAAGTCAATTACACAATTACTGAATCATGAAATAACTAAACTAAACTAAAATCTGTTGAGCTTTAAAAATGTGCTAATTTGTGAAACTGTTTAAGTTTTTGCAGGATAGAAAACTCATTTGTTGAGCCCATGAGTGGAAAACACTTCTCAACAGATACTGTAATGTTCTCTCCCCTCATCAATTCACTAGTTTGTCCTTGAACTCAGCTAGAATAAACATTGAACATTTTCCTGGTTTTGTTTAGTTTATGATGTAGTACCACTTCCACACTGGCTGCACTTTGTGTCAGGCACAGAGCTGCATGGGTGGCTCTCGCATAAGCTGGACCACCTCCCTGCACTCCAAGGACACGGGGTGGTGGTGGAAAGAATACGAGACAGCTGTGCGAAAGACAAAATAGGGAATAAAAACTATAAAAAAGTGCAGTATAATCAGTAGTTTGGCTTCTCTTGGAGGTGACTTATTCGAGAAGCTCTGTGCTGTGACGTCCAACTGCTACCAGATGTTGAACCTGAACACACAGAGCGGTCAGAGTGCCACCAGCTGCAAATCCCTCCAGAAAAATGTTTAAATATCATCATTCAAACTGTCTTCATGTTACTGCTTCAGCGTTGCGTCTAAACATGAAGATCAATGAAGCCTGCAAACTGCAACATCTCCCAGAAACACTACTGTGCAAAAGAGTTCAATGAAGCCTTCACTGACAGTCAGAGAGAAACTTAAACCTACAATAAACAAGACCTATTACAGTGTTTGGATTGTTAATTAAATCTAAAGACTGCAGTTTAGACAGTTTAACTAATGACACCTTAACAACTGGATTCATATCTGCCATCCAAACAGGAGTTGTGTGAAGTCAGTGCCTCCTCTTTGGTGTCTCCGTGTTGCTTTGTCTTCTACTTACGGGAAGCGTCCACACTTTGCAGGCGCAAGTGAAGAAAGCTGTCCTTTGTTTTTTGAAGCGCTGCTTGTTTTCCCGGGAGCAGCTCAGCTCTCCAAGACGCTCATTCACCGAGTCTCCTTTCTTCAGGACGTTATCCTCTTTCCTTCTTCCCGCACATAAAGCCATCCCACCACCATCTGACGTCGTCCTTTCTCCTCTTTTCTCTCCTCCCTCCCTCCCTCCGTTCCCTTCCCCCACCGCCTTTGTCAAAGAGAAAGGAGAAGAGGAGGAAAAGTTGCAGAGATGGTTAGAGAGATGATGAAGAGTTCCTGGATTCAGCGACTTCATTTCCCAGAAACTCCTTTAATAAACGCCTCGAGACTGATTTATTCTCGCTTCTCCTTTCTCAGCTGTTTCTTCGTCTGTGTGAAGCGATCCAGCGCTCTGATGTTTGGGAAATTAATCACAGGTTTCCTCTTTTTTTGTGCTGAATATGAGCCACTTCACCGCCTTTTTAATAACTTTCCTCTTGAACATAACCATGATTAACTCAGAGAAATCGAAATTAATCGTTAAATGTAGAAATAATTCAGTATCACGAACTGCAGCTGAGTTTGGATAACAATAACTTAAACCTACTGACAAATTTACCAATCAAAATGTTAATTAGCCTATATCAACAATAAATTAACGATAATAATATTGCTTGGTAGTAAGTGTGCTTAATTAGCAGCCAATTGTTCCATTTATTCCTAAAAGTGAAAGGTAACAAAGTACGATTACTCAAGTACTAGATAGTACAACTTAGTTACACTAATAATTAATAGGCTGAATTCAGTTTAGGCTGTATTATACCAATCATTACATAAAGTACTCGGGCAAAATTCAATATCAGGGTGACATACATATCAACAATATAGAATCCAACAATATTACATAAATAGCAAACAAGCCCCTCTGCAACATGAGCACTTTGTCTTTTACTTGAAGTGTATTTTAAATCTCAAATTTGTAGCAACTTATACTTAGATTAAAGCTCTGAGTAGTACTCCTACTTCTGACTGGTTTACAAGAGCTGTAGATTTGAGTGAGACTTTAGTCTCAAGACTGAAGACAGACTTCAGATGGTGTGAGTTTTGTAAGAATGACCTTCACATATCAAGTGTTGACAAGTAAAAGAACAATGAGTGAAAAGGTTACCTTGCATAACTACCCTTGAGTATTGAATTATTGTGCATTGGAAGGATGTGGCCTCAGCTATGTTAAAACACACACACACACACACACACTATTAATACAGCTTTTAAAATAAAATGTTCCTGGTTTAATGGCCTCTGACTGACATGCAGAGATGTGCTTTTGAAGATTTGTGGCTTAACTAAGATTCATCCGTAGAGCAAGAGTTTGACATTTTTGGTAAAACACCTTTCTTACCTTCTTGCCAAGAACTATATGAGAAGATTGATATCACTCTCATCTCTGTACATTTAACGTGAAGTAACAGCCAGCTGCCAGTTAGCTTAGCATAGCATAAAGAGAAAAAAACAGTCTGACTACATCCAAAACTTACAAAATACACCAAGAATTAAATATGACCCTGTGAAACCACAATATGTTGCTTTGGCCTTTGCACAGATTAAACAAAAAAGATGTAAGATGTTTATCTGCATGCTTTAGAGGTGTCACCAGGGCACAGAGCCAGACTGGCTGTTCCCACCAATGTCCAGTCTTTGTGCAAAGCTAAGCTAATTAGCTTCTGGCTGCAGTTTCATATTTACCCTGCAGACATAAGAGTGGTATCAATTGGGAGCGTACCTATGTTCCCAGGGTTTCATGTTCCTTGGTTCAATATCCTGCTAACACAAACTAACTATGGGAGAGCACATATGTAGAAGTTGAAAACATATAACTGCTTGTCATGTGTCATAAACATGGGAAGCATAGAACCCTGGGAATATAGAAATGACTCCTATCAATCATCTCATCCGACTTTTAGAAAGAAAGCATAAAAGGATATTTACCGAAATCTTCACATTACCGGGCTTCATAACTGAGGAACTGAGATTTGACTTGAGATTGCTTCAGGAATGCCTCAGACCTGAATTTAAATTGACAGCTCTGTGTACTCGCTGTGGCCCCAAACAGTTTTGTCCTTCCTTGAAGGCTCCAGGAAAGATTTCAGATCATAAGCTTCCCTCTGCGCCCTGCGTCTCCTCCTGTTCTTTCCTCTTCTCTCGCTCAGGGAGCTGAGTTGGAGACATAAACCACACTTATTACATTGTGGTCTGTGGAACTGTGACAGCTCAGGGAAGACTGTCACACTGGGACCATATGAACATCTGGGGAGGGCAAACACACTGCAGGAGGGAACAATGAGAAACACTGGGCCCCAGCTGCATGTTTAGAAGGCTGGTGTGGCCTGTCAGCAGTGTTTCAGAGGTGAGGATGATAAATTGCAGAAGGAAGTCCTCATAAATTCATGCAAGCCTTCCACAATTCTGTTAAGAGTCACTCGAGTCTTTACAGTGATTGTATTAGAGAATCATGTGCAGACAGATTTGGAAAAACATGTTCATGCTTTCATATGCAAGCTGCAAACAATAGGCCTTTCTCAGGTCCCTGCACCAGCTTAAAGTCAGGTTTAAGATATTGCTGTTTGTGTATGAGTCTTCATCTGATTTTCCTGATTATCCCCTGATGTCAGTTTCATATCATCATGCAGCAGCAGGTCTAACATGAGGAAGGAACGTTACTTAAATCTTAAGCACCTGCTGCATCACCCAGAACTTTACTCTGTTTTTACCTAATTTTGATTTCTTCTACATTTTTATCCTCCACATCTTTTTTTTTATTCTTCATGCCATGTTTCTCACTCACATTTATGACTGTGTACTGGCTTTGTGTATTGAATGCTCTATAATTAGCCTTGCTGTGATAAATTTAAAGCAGATACAGATATGCAAATGGTACCCTGTAGAGAGAGTACGCCAGCAGAGGCATCACAAAGCCTTGCCTGAATCAAATCTTTCAGATTTTTGCACATGTGACATTGTGTTTAGATATTCCAACAGAGAATATGCAAACAAATCCCTTAAATATGGGTCACACAATAAAAGAGCTGTAGTTCCAGACGCTCCAAGCCAAGTGCTAGAATAAAAGTTGGCATTGTACGTGTCTGCAAATTATGGATATGTTAAAACTTTCTGTTTCCTCTGTTCCTCTGACACGTTATTTTTCATGTGGTTAAGATCTGGTTAGGTTTAGGCACAGAAACACTTGGTTAGGGTTAGGAAAAGACCATGTTTAGCTTAAAATAACTGTCTTGGTTGCCACAAACATGGCAGGAAATTTTACCAACATTGCATGAAAAAATGATTTGGTTGTTGGACTGCAGTCTGCTGCTCGACTCGCTGTAATGCTATCCTTTCTCTGCCTGATAAGACAATCAGCTCAAATTAAAATACACCCTGTGATAGCTAGAAATGTGGAACTTTTTATTATATATATATAT
>JAPZDV010000022.1:14372520-14401803 GCA_029814665.1 Acanthurus lineatus
CTGTGGAACTTTTTATTATATATATATATATATATATATATATATATCATATAAACTTAACATATTTCTGTGGTTTTCCAGTGCTAAATGCCTCCTTGATGTATTTTTTTTCTGTTTTTCAGCAAAGTTGGCAAAAATATCACAGTCACATCACATCTTTCACCTTCTACAGATTACCTCACATGCATCTGTTAATTAAACACGTGATGCATTGCGGATGCACAGAAAAGTGCCAAAATATTTCACATTTCATTCCAATAGTACTGCAGTTTATAACAGTTTGGTAAATCTCATCCAGCTTTTGTTGGAATAAAACTCAATATACATTTTCCTGGTGAGCCAACATCCCATAAGTGTTGGCTTTTGTGATACTGATGCAGTTCACTTTTTATATGCCTGACAATCTGTCAGCATGATTATTTTAGGCTAGACGCACATTTTGCAGTGTTTGTGACTGTGCAACTAAACATTATGAGTTTCACCACAATGGTCTTTACTGCATTCTGCATTCTTTTTCTTTTATTTTGTACAAGCTATAAACAAAGCCTAAAAAAAACGTAACTCCTCTTCTCAGCCTGTTAACACCAGCTCTCATTTCCTCTTCTGGGATGCTGCAGTAGGAGTTTGCTAAGTGCAGGCCTTCACGCTGCCCTCCTGACATTCTTCAGACTTTGTTCTCCACAGTTTGTCCCTCGCACACATGGCGCCTCGCTTCTCCACTGTGTCATTTGTTGAGCCCTGCAGGACTTCCTCTTTCCACACCAGATCTGTGTGTGTGTGTGTCACCCTGGTGAGAAGAACATGGTGGGAGGCAGAGGAGTCTGTAAATAGAAATATGTGGTCAAGACAGAGCTCCAGTCTCAGAGGCAGGAAGATGTTCTTAGCTGCAGGGCAACTCCATGGGAAACGCAGACAGGACTGAGGAGACTCTGGGAGGGATGATTGGGTTTGATGGTTAGTGGCTGTGGGGAGGAAGTTGGTCTCTGTGCAGAAATTATGCCATGATGCCATTCCTCGTGCATGTGTGTGAAAATAAAGGCCGGTGTGATTGTGTTAATTGCAGTAGGACTGTAATCACCAATTACAGCCTTACTGCAATTAACAATTAACATAAATCATGTCAGAATTTTAAAATAAAGACATGAGTGGTCATGTTTGTTTCCAAACAAACAAAATGTACATGCTTTGTATTTTGATTGTAAAAGTGGAAAGAGGTTGTATTGTTTTATCTTTGAAAAAAAATATAAATCTTGATGTATAGGGGAGTAATCAGGTAATTTCAAAATAAAGGGACGGTTCATTTTTGTAAAAAGTACCCATAGTCACTGTTTTGTCCTTATTTAGTGGCATTCAGCACCTTCATTTTTGCAGCCAGAGTTATAGCGTGGGAAGGTTTTGGTAATTTTCATTTGGGAAAGTAGCTGTTATATGCCTCTCTTCAAAGTCAAGAGACTCCTATTGCAAAAACAGTAATTTTATCCTGCAAAACACAAAAGCTGCTGGTGCCTCTAATGTTTTTTTTTTTTTTGTTATTGGTGAACCTGTACTAGATATTTTAGACCTTTAAAATACTTTTACCTCATTGAACTCCTTGCACACACGGTTTTTAATACCAAATCTTGAAAAAAGGATTCAGATAATTGGGGGTTAAAATGCCTCAGTCTGGTGAGGTAAACATAAACATACAGTAGGCAGCATGTGGTCAAAGACCTGGCATTTAGAAAACAGGAGAATCCATCTTTCTTGTTTCTGTTTGTGGGGTTTTTCCTGCAGTTTTCAGTTTCATGTTGGAAACCAAATCCCACTGGGACACACATGAGACAGAAATAAGGCATGACATGACATAGAGGTGACACAAGACTGGGGACCACAAAACACAGCAAAGATGAACACGAATGAGTCAAAGCCGCCCAAACAGAGCACACAGACCCTGCAGGCCAAGCACGAGTGAAGTCAGACTTCACAAGAAAGAAAATGACGTCTACGCTGAGGGCCAAACGCAGTTTAAACACGATGGGTCATTGAGTTGTAGCTTATTTCATCTGAAAAACAGCACGACTGTACAGTCCGTGTCTGACTCATGAGCGTACACACAAGCACGTAAACTCCAGATCATCTTATATGGTGATTTTGTACCTTGGCTGACTGTTAGCTTTACAAATATTTTGACTCATTGCTTATCCAAAATTTTATTTATCTGACGAACTCTCTTCTTCTGCTGATATCAACACAGTAATCACCCTTTAGAAATGAGAAATGAAGTGTCTCCTGTCTCCTTCCTGTAAAATCACATTAAGCCGCACCAGCGCCGACAACATTATACTGCTTCCAAAACAAACATTAATCTTGGATGCAGGTGACTTTGTGAATTGTGTTTGGACAACACATCTCTGGTTGCTAATAAACAAAAGAGAAACAAAACACATCAGCTAACAGACTGATGATTTTTATAATTCTACAGCTGTTTTTTAATGTGATTTAAGACACAGAAAATGCACCCAAGGATATATGGTAAGCATTGTTTTATGGTTAAGTATTCATATTTACATGATGTGCAACATATAAAAATGAAAGATTTTATTGGACCCATCTGCTAATATATAATGATGTTTCTTTTGCACCGATCATCTGTTTTATGTTTATTTAAGTGGTGTCAGGGTTCAGTTTTCTGTACAGTCAAGCTGTAAAGCTTCCCTGTAAGATCAGAAGAAGCTGTTTAAAGGTAAGATACTGTAAACTTTTGACACAGTGCTTCTCTTCAAGAGAAAATGACTAGGAGAAGGTAATGAAGGTAATGAAAAGCTGTGCGGCTACAGTGAAATGAAGCTCTGGCCAAAGTTCAGTCAGAAAGACTTCTCCTTTGCACGCTTGGACCTGTTGTTGTTTCTATAACCATCCTCCATTCACTGCTTCATTGCATGCTCGCTCATGTTTTCTCACAGTCATGGTCTAAAGCTGTCAACTGAGATATCAGCTGCTCTCATCAGCTGGTCACATCTATGCAGGATAAGGACATATTACTCACCTCACATTCTGTATTTCTGAGTAACTATCGGTCCAGAATCTCTTCATTTTTTAGTGCCTGCAAGACAGAGACTCCTTGTTTGATATTGCTGGTTTGGGATCAGACCTTTGGGACACTGGTTGTTCACAGGATTGGTTCTCTGCGTGACTGTTCTGCCAAATTTGAGAAAAAAATGTTTGTTTGTAGGTGCCAGGCAAAAAAAAAAACCAAAAAAAAAACAAGCCTGTAGCACAGCCTTCTTACTCAAAAGGAACGAACATTTTTTTTCCAGACTATAATCCCTCATTTGGTGTTTTAATCATGATGCTGGAGTGCACCTTAAAAAACACATCAGTAAAAATGTCCCAGGGGAATTTCAACTGGATTAAATAAGATCTGGTGATTGCAAAGACTTATACCACTTCACTTCACTTCTTCCTGATTCTATTTAAGACATTTATTATCTTTTGTGTCTTATTGAAGCATCTTAAGTTTCTCCACTCATTTGTTCAGGTTTCAGGCTCTTTCTTTGTACTGCAGAGAAAAACTTTTTTTTTTATTTCAGCAAGTGTGCTGTTATGCCCTCTTGTGTCTAAATGTGGTATTGCATGGGAACTTTTTGACAACCTTCTCTCTTAAGTTTAAGATGCAAAGAGAAGTGGGTCATGCTGAGTGTACTTCAGCCAGATGCTATTTCTTTCAACTGGTGTCTGCAAGATAAGGAAGATAAGAAACATGCCTCCAGAGACTACACAGAGTTTATCAGGTCATAGAGACAGAGTATTCTCTCTCTCTCTCCCCCCTCTCCCTCTCTCTCTCTCTCTCTCCCTGCTCACTCACACACTCACTCACTTACTTACTCACTCACTCACTCACTCGGTGTCTCTCCCCATATTTATCTTCCTGTGGCCTACAAATCCACAAAGAATGGACAGTTTCAGCAGAATGGCTTCTTCAGCTTGAGCTGTGATTGGTCCAGAGGAAGGGGTGGAGGTAAACAGGGGGTTGCAGTGGCACAGAGAGTCCCTCTATAACAGGAGCAGAGAGAATGAAGGAACATAGAAAACAGGACATGTTTGAAGATTATAGGAAGAAAAGACATCAGGAGATGAGTTTGTGTCGGCTCCAAAGGCTCTGATGGACAAGGGTTCACTGCGTTCAGCACAAGCTCTGCACACACACACATACACACAAACTGAGGCCAAAAACATGAATGTGCAATGAAAATGATAATAGCAGCATACTGAAGAAACTACCTAGAATAAAAATCCATAATTACAACATTAAAACAATAAGTTGCAATGCAGTTTACACTGCAAAAACATATTTTCATGTGAGGGAGTCACACCAGCATTTCTATGTTATATTTCTGTTGCCATCTGGCCAAAAGAGCATGTGACACCTTATCAGTTTGTTAGGAGTCAATAGTTAACAACACCTTTATCGGTGTCTGCTCAAGTCACTTTGAATGTGTCCCTCCACAAAAAAATTTGAGTTTGCTAACATGCAATATTGTGCACCCTCTTCCTCCACTCCCACACCTTGCACTCTGGCCTCCTGCCTCACTCCCCACTCCTCCGACCATTCCAGCTCCAGTTCGCTTTGAAAAGCCCCCCTCCCCACCATTCAGCTATCAGTTCCCACTTCATGTCCTTTCACCCTCTGCTTCAGCCTTTGGTCCTTTTGCAACTGCATGGACGGCCTCATTTCCAGACTCAGCCTGCGAGAACTAGTTGTGGCTGTAAAGAGAAAATGCCTCTCAGTTCAGCTGCCGGTCAGCCTCTGATACTCTAACTGAAATAGCTGAAATAACTCAGAAGAAATGGGATATGGCACAAAGTAGAAATGCACAATGTAAATAGATTTCATAGAACTAAATCTATGATGCAACCTCACAAGTTCCCACATGAAAAGTATTTTCGATGTGCCTTCTCTGTGAGGAACAAGAAAGAGAGAAAGAGCTCTAAATCTAAATTGGTGATGAAAAAGGAGGCAATCATTGCAAGAAAAAGACTGCATTTCATGAAATGTTTATCATTCCAATGTTACCTGGTCCCTTCATTGCATGTTACATAAGCCTTTAGGTCAACATGACGTACTGTGGGAAGTGGGCATCATTAGCAGTGTTCACACTGGTGTATTTGTAGCTCTTGTCAGGACTACGACGTGATTCAGTCTGCACTTGGAATTTAGGGTCTTTTCCACTGTGGGGATCTGCTGCCTGACTCAGCACTGCAGTGACACCTGAGACATTTGAGCTATTTCTGCTCTTACACAAAAATACACACACTCACAGTTGCAAACGTGTTGACAAACACTCACTAATATAAGCATGTGCACCACAAGTACATATAAACACTCACGCCTCAAGGAAGAAGTTTAGAGGGTTTTTCTTTCGGTGTTGCCTTTGCGAGAGAAACTGTTAAAGCAGACCACTCCTCTCTAAATACAGCCAGGGCAAAAGAACATTACATATAAGTTTTCTGTGAGAAAAAACTATTTGTCCTGTTTGCTGAAAGACTGGACTGTATGCATAGAGCCGCCACCTTCCCACCACTATGAGGTACACATTGTGGTACTTTTTTCTATTTTTCCCCTTTATAATTTTCCTGTTTATCTGAAAGCTTATACATTATTTTTTTTATCATCCATATGTGGAACAAAGTACATATTTGGTTTAAACACACAGTCGGACGTCTTAGGAAAAAGACCTCTTCACTCTCTTGCAGGGAATTAAAAAAAAAAAAAAAAAAAAAGATTGATTCTATTCTATGAAATATGAAGCCAGGAGATGGTTAGCTTAGCTTAGCTTAGCACAAACCTTAGGAGGAAGAGTAAACAGCTGGCCTGTCTCCTTTATAAATTTATAGATTAAAATATTAAATATCTCATTTGTTTAATGAATAAACAGTAAACAATAAGTAGGCAGCTAATCCCAAGGCATATGTTGTCCTCTTTTATGTCTTTGTGCTAAACTAAGCTGATGATCGTCTGGATATAGCTGTGTTTAAACAGACAGAAACAAAAGTAACGTCTTTTTCATTTACCCTTTTTCTTGACAAGAAAACTGAATAAAATTCTTGAACCTCTTACTCTAAAATCTAGTGTTCTCTTAGGTTGCTCCTTAGCTTTGAGGCTGTGATTCTCGTTTTGTTCTAGCTCTTCAATGACTCTGTATGATGTTTATAAGATGCCATAATATGACTTTTTTGAGTTTCATTTACTGAAGAATCCATGTTTGGATATTTAGGTTTAACAATTTTAAGTAAGGCAACAAACACTGTTGTTTTAGATCAACAGAGGGGATTGTGATCTATGTAACTTCATTGCACACTGACGAAATCCTGCAGTGAAATATAGATTGGAGGCGTTTTTTCTGAACTTTGACTCTGTTGATAAACACCTTAGGATCGCCTATCTGTCACATTCCCCCTGAAACTGGATAGACCCAGAACTGACAGAACTGTACACAAGCACTCTGCCGAAGGTCAACATCCCCATATCTATCTGTCTGTGCATGTGTGTGTGTTTTTGTGTGTGAATTTGTGCATGTTTAATACACGTCTGTGTCGGGAATTGAAAAAATGAGGATTACATTGGAGACTGTAGCCAAGAATGGAGGTGATACAGGTTGAACTGGGAAAGTGTACTGATCTCCACACAGAATGTGAGAAATACTGGTTTCCTTCATTTTAGTCGCAAAATATAAAAATTTTCATTATATCAGTCATTTTTCAATTATGTTGTTTTTAAATAACTGCTTGGCTTGCTTTGCTTTAAAAAACATCAGAAAAAAGTTTATAAAACTCCATCACAGCTAATGGATAAATGTGATGTCATTAAATGTCTTTCAGTACAAAGCCTAAAGATATTAAATGTACGGTTTAGTAAAAGTAAAAAGAAGATTCTGTAGAGTTGTAGAATGGAGAGACTGCACCTTCAATATTTTGCCAAAAATTGATTATTTATTGCAGCTCTATAGGAGCTTCAGTCAATCAGCACACATTGCATCCAGACTTGTCTTATCAGCCTTGTGACCTGAGACTAAAGGGGAGTGTTGGACATTTGTACAAAGGTGGGCAAAACAGATATATCTTTTCAGGTCTTTGCAAGAAGGTTCCAACTTTGAGGACACTGCGTGTGTTTGAGAAGTCCAACAGTATCAGACATTTCAGGTTCACATGAGGAAGATGAACCATGAAGGATTCAGTATAATGTAACCAGTATGGTTATTTAAGAGGTTATACACATATGAGAGAGTTTCCACCAGTTGAGCTAAGTTTTATGCTTAAAGGGAACTCTGGGTGAGTTGTGTGTTGACAAAACAAAGATGCCTAAAATTTGCATAAACACAACGCTTGTTAATGTTTTAACTAGATATTTGAATAATAATAATAATAATAATAATCATTAAAATAAACTAAGATCTCTTCCACATATCCTGTTTACCTGAACTGACTGCTACAGTTCATTGCATCTTCATTGATCTGTGCACTGACAATGTTGCTCAATCACCAAACAGAATTGTGGAGATTAAACAAAAGTTTGGCACTAATATAAAATCCTCCCATATTCACCCAGCGCTATAAAACTGGTGAGTAGCAAATCTCAGCACTCTTCAGCCTAAAAGAACTGTTTGCTGTTATCAAGTGCTTAGTTCTACAACTGAAACTGGGAAAACGAGATGGCACCTGGCAAGAAGGTAAAATAAACTCTCTGCAGATTTTACTGTATACATGGCATAGCTGCTGTTTGGCAGAGGAGAGATTTCATGGCGCAGCGTGGAACGCTTTAAAATCATGCAATGTTGTTACATATTAGGTCATAGTTTTCCTGTTGGTCAATGGACTGTGTTGTTGTCAGGAAAAACTTTGTCGCGTGTGTGAGTGTGTGTGCGTGTGGGCGTGTGAGTATGCGTGTGTGTGTAAGAGCATGTGTGTTTGTGTGTGTGCGTGTGTGTGTGCATTTGTATGGATGAGCATGTGGTTTATGAAACAGCCAGCCTAAAGCAGTCAGTACTGGAGACTCCCAGATAAAAAGTGGCGTAATCTTTACACTTTCCTATCAGAGCTGCAGCCTCTCTCACATACACAGATACAGAGTCATGTCTTTCAGTGCGCAGACATTGTAGATATTTTTCTCTTTGTCGGCTACAAACTGACAAATATACTTGAAACTGTACAGGTGTGGCAGTTGTGTCATTATTATTAAATTGTTTTCCTTAACCTAAAGAGCTTTAAGAAGCTTTTGAGCCACTCACTGTAATAGAGGATGTGTGTTACTGGATCCCTCTGCTCCTGCAGGGAATCCTTGAGCGTCTGAACGCTGGGGAGGTGGTTATTGGTGATGGAGGCTTTGTGTTTGCTCTGGAGAAGAGGGGTTATGTGAAGGCTGGGCCATGGACTCCTGAGGCCACTGTCACACACCCTGAGGCTGGTAAGACAGACAGCACACACATATTGCATCCAAAACTACACAAAGTGCAGAGAGAAGGTGAGCAGGCACAAAAGTTTACATTAAATATGATGAATTCTGTGTTTTGCATCAGTGCGGCAGTTGCACAGGGAGTTCCTCAGGGCTGGAGCTAATGTCATGCAGGCATTCACATTCTACTCCAGTGATGACAAACTGGAAAACAGGGGTCAGACTCTGAAAATCACTGTGAGTACCCAACAGCAACCCTTTAGGGACAATATTAGTTGGATTATGTATATCTTGCAAGTTCCAAATTAAGCTTCAATGGTTGCAGACTTATTAATGACCAAAATCTGCATTATTTGGAGCTTGATGTCCATCAAACTCATTTTGCCTGCTTTATTCTATCAGGGTGCACAAATCAATGAGGCAGCTTGTGACCTGGCAAGACAAGTGGCCAGTGAAGGAGATGCAGTTGTAGCAGGAGGAGTGTCTCAAACTCCATCCTACCTGAGCTGCAAGAGTGAGATAGAGGTGAAAGCCATCTTCAAGAAACAGATGGATGTGTTCATGAAGAAGAATGTGGACTTCCTGATTGCTGAGGTGGATTCACATCTTATTTCATTCTGTGAAGTGCACAACTGCTTCAATCTGATATATGATTGTTGGAGCAAATAAACACTCAATGGTTACTGTTTTGTTACTGTCATTGCAGTACTTTGAGCACGTTGAGGAAGCAGAGTGGGCTGTGCAGGTGCTGAAGACCAGCGGAAAGCCTGTGGCTGCTACCATGTGTATCGGACCAGAGGGAGACCTTCATGGTATCTCAGCTGGAGAGTGTGCTGTCAGGCTGGTGAAGGCTGGTATGTTTTTAATCTAGCCTGCATTGTGTTGTGCTTTATCCCTTTGTTTCTCCACTTGAATTGAAACTGTGTTTATTAAAATGGCAAATAATATTTGTCTCTGTTCTCCAGGGGCCCAGATTGTTGGAGTCAACTGCCACTTTGACCCCATGACCTGCGTGAAAGCTGTCAAGTTGATGAAGGAGGGAGTGGAGAAGGCCGGGCTGAAGGCTCACTACATGGTGCAGCCACTAGCATACCACACTCCTGACTGCAACTGTCAGGGATTCATTGAATTGCCAGAATTCCCCTTTGGTAAAGTGTTTTACTTGAAAAATGCCACCAGGTTACAGTGATGCATGTGGCATCTTTTCCAAATTGTTTCCTTCATCCTCAGCTCTGGAGCCCAGGATCCTGACCCGCTGGGACATGCACAAGTATGCTCGGGAGGCCTACAAGGCCGGCATCCGATACATTGGTGGCTGTTGTGGTTTTGAGCCATATCACATCAGGGCTGTGGCAGAGGAGTTGTCCCCTGAGAGAGGCTTCCTCCCACCTGCATCAGAGAAACATGGAATGTGGGGTGCTGGTCTGGAGATGCACACTAAACCCTGGGTCAGAGCCAGGTAAACCATCTAGAATATTTAATGCACTAAAACGCACAAAAGTTTTTAATAATGTGATTATTTCATGCATCCTTTTCCTGCATGTAACCTGCATCTTTATCTCCTCCAGGTCCCGTCGTGAATACTGGGAGAACCTCATGCCTGCATCTGGCCGTCCCAAGTGCCCATCCCTGTCCACGCCAGAGAGCTGGGGTGTGACCAAGGGCCACGCTGACCTGCTGCAGCACAAAGAGGCCACCAGCAGCCAGGAAATGAAGCATGTGCTGGAAATGCAGAAGAAGGCTAAGTCCTCTGCATGAGTGAGAAAACCAAGGCACCCATCCCTTTACCCAGTCAGCAAGGAATGGAGGAGTGAAGTCTGTCCCAATTGCCTTTGGAGATACAAAAGCACTTGTAATAACAAGCGTATTATAACGTAAAGTGGAAAACAATAAACCTAAGTTTATATCTTACATTTATGGCTATGTGTTTTCAATGTAAAAGTGTCATTGGACTGCTGCAATACTCACAACCCATTCAAAGAAACTTACAAAGCAGTATATGTTATTAAAAATGTTCCATACATGACGTGGTCCTCAGCCTGCTCATCACTGGTATCTCTGTTTCACCCTGTATGCATCATCATCACTCACTCACTCCCCCAGCCAATCTTCACTGCAATCAGCCTCGACCACATGCACCTGTTCACCACAGTATATAGGCCACACTTACCATCTGTTCACTGCCAGATTGCTCTATGCTTTCATGCCAGACTTTCCGGCCCACTATTTTGGACTGGCTTCCTGGTTTCAACTCGATTCTGCTCGTCTTTGACCTTGTAACCACTTCTGCCCTCTGTTCCTGACCTTGGGTCTGCCTCTGTGTTTCCTCTTATTTGTCTGCCTGAGGCTGTGGTTCTGCTCTACTGGGAGAGATCATCATTTCACCTGCCTGTCTCAGAGCTCCCCTAAACAGTACTGTTGCCTTGTCAGAGACTCTCAGCTGTAAGTGTCTGTTTTACCAACCTGCTACACTTACCAGTCTGCAAGCTCTGATTTACCTGCCCTCGCCCTGGCCATTGAACTTAAATCTGTGAGTGAGCTTTGTATATCCACCTGTTTCCTTGTCTGCTCATTCGCCACCCTCATCTCCAACTTATGAACCGTGCTTTTGAAAAAGAACTCATACTGTTGATATTTACCTGCTGCTTGCTGTGTGTTGAACTCCCTGTGCCGAACTCCCTGAGGATTTGAATAAAAGTCATTACCAATTATATCCATGTTCAGTGTGTTGCATTTGTGTCCATACACTCCTTGTTTCAATACATGCACATAGTTAATCAGTCCCTGCTAGATTGTTAAAAGTGTCTACCTACCATCAAGCTGGACTATGAAAATGTCTATTCAGGGTCCAGAAAAAAGGTTATAAGAATATGAGAACATTTCCACCAGATAAGCTAAGTTTCATACTCAAAGTGAACTCTGGGTTAGTCATTTTGATATAAGGAAGACGTCTAAAATTTGCATAAACACAACACACAAACTTTTGGGAGTATGTTAATGTTTTAACCAGATATTTTAATATAATCATTAAACTAAACTGAGATCTATTCCACATGTCCCATTTACCTGAACTGACTGCTACAACTTGTGACATCTTCATTGACCTGTGCACTGACAATGTTGCTCAATCACCAAACAGAATTGTGGAGATTAAACAAAAGTTTGGCACTAATATAAAATCCTCCCATATTCACCCAGCGCTATAAAACTGGTGAGTAGCAAATCTCAGCACTCTTCAGCCTAAAAGAACTGTTTGCTGTTATCAAGTGCTTAGTTCTACAACTGAAACTGGGAAAACGAGATGGCACCTGGCAAGAAGGTAAAATAAACTCTCTGCAGATTTTACTGTATACATGGCATAGCTGCTGTTTGGCAGAGGAGAGATTTCATGGCGCAGCGTGGAACGCTTTAAAATCATGCAATGTTGTTACATATTAGGTCATAGTTTTCCTGTTGGTCAATGGACTGTGTTGTTGTCAGGAAAAACTTTGTCGCGTGTGTGAGTGTGTGTGCGTGTGGGCGTGTGAGTATGCGTGTGTGTGTAAGAGCATGTGTGTTTGTGTGTGTGCGTGTGTGTGTGCATTTGTATGGATGAGCATGTGGTTTATGAAACAGCCAGCCTAAAGCAGTCAGTACTGGAGACTCCCAGATAAAAAGTGGCGTAATCTTTACACTTTCCTATCAGAGCTGCAGCCTCTCTCACATACACAGATACAGAGTCATGTCTTTCAGTGCGCAGACATTGTAGATATTTTTCTCTTTGTCGGCTACAAACTGACAAATATACTTGAAACTGTACAGGTGTGGCAGTTGTGTCATTATTATTAAATTGTTTTCCTTAACCTAAAGAGCTTTAAGAAGCTTTTGAGCCACTCACTGTAATAGAGGATGTGTGTTACTGGATCCCTCTGCTCCTGCAGGGAATCCTTGAGCGTCTGAACGCTGGGGAGGTGGTTATTGGTGATGGAGGCTTTGTGTTTGCTCTGGAGAAGAGGGGTTATGTGAAGGCTGGGCCATGGACTCCTGAGGCCACTGTCACACACCCTGAGGCTGGTAAGACAGACAGCACACACATATTGCATCCAAAACTACACAAAGTGCAGAGAGAAGGTGAGCAGGCACAAAAGTTTACATTAAATATGATGAATTCTGTGTTTTGCATCAGTGCGGCAGTTGCACAGGGAGTTCCTCAGGGCTGGAGCTAATGTCATGCAGGCATTCACATTCTACTCCAGTGATGACAAACTGGAAAACAGGGGTCAGACTCTGAAAATCACTGTGAGTACCCAACAGCAACCCTTTAGGGACAATATTAGTTGGATTATGTATATCTTGCAAGTTCCAAATTAAGCTTCAATGGTTGCAGACTTATTAATGACCAAAATCTGCATTATTTGGAGCTTGATGTCCATCAAACTCATTTTGCCTGCTTTATTCTATCAGGGTGCACAAATCAATGAGGCAGCTTGTGACCTGGCAAGACAAGTGGCCAGTGAAGGAGATGCAGTTGTAGCAGGAGGAGTGTCTCAAACTCCATCCTACCTGAGCTGCAAGAGTGAGATAGAGGTGAAAGCCATCTTCAAGAAACAGATGGATGTGTTCATGAAGAAGAATGTGGACTTCCTGATTGCTGAGGTGGATTCACATCTTATTTCATTCTGTGAAGTGCACAACTGCTTCAATCTGATATATGATTGTTGGAGCAAATAAACACTCAATGGTTACTGTTTTGTTACTGTCATTGCAGTACTTTGAGCACGTTGAGGAAGCAGAGTGGGCTGTGCAGGTGCTGAAGACCAGCGGAAAGCCTGTGGCTGCTACCATGTGTATCGGACCAGAGGGAGACCTTCATGGTATCTCAGCTGGAGAGTGTGCTGTCAGGCTGGTGAAGGCTGGTATGTTTTTAATCTAGCCTGCATTGTGTTGTGCTTTATCCCTTTGTTTCTCCACTTGAATTGAAACTGTGTTTATTAAAATGGCAAATAATATTTGTCTCTGTTCTCCAGGGGCCCAGATTGTTGGAGTCAACTGCCACTTTGACCCCATGACCTGCGTGAAAGCTGTCAAGTTGATGAAGGAGGGAGTGGAGAAGGCCGGGCTGAAGGCTCACTACATGGTGCAGCCACTAGCATACCACACTCCTGACTGCAACTGTCAGGGATTCATTGAATTGCCAGAATTCCCCTTTGGTAAAGTGTTTTACTTGAAAAATGCCACCAGGTTACAGTGATGCATGTGGCATCTTTTCCAAATTGTTTCCTTCATCCTCAGCTCTGGAGCCCAGGATCCTGACCCGCTGGGACATGCACAAGTATGCTCGGGAGGCCTACAAGGCCGGCATCCGATACATTGGTGGCTGTTGTGGTTTTGAGCCATATCACATCAGGGCTGTGGCAGAGGAGTTGTCCCCTGAGAGAGGCTTCCTCCCACCTGCATCAGAGAAACATGGAATGTGGGGTGCTGGTCTGGAGATGCACACTAAACCCTGGGTCAGAGCCAGGTAAACCATCTAGAATATTTAATGCACTAAAACGCACAAAAGTTTTTAATAATGTGATTATTTCATGCATCCTTTTCCTGCATGTAACCTGCATCTTTATCTCCTCCAGGTCCCGTCGTGAATACTGGGAGAACCTCATGCCTGCATCTGGCCGTCCCAAGTGCCCATCCCTGTCCACGCCAGAGAGCTGGGGTGTGACCAAGGGCCACGCTGACCTGCTGCAGCACAAAGAGGCCACCAGCAGCCAGGAAATGAAGCATGCGCTGGAAATGCAGAAGAAGGCCAAGTCCTCTGTATGAGTGAGAAAACCAAGGCACCCATCCCTTTACCCAGTCAGCAAAGGAGGGAGGAGTGAAATCTGTCCCAGTTGCCTTTGGAGATACAAAAGCACTTGTAACAGCAATGCCCCACTTGTGGCATATAATAATGTAAACCAGAAAACAATAAACCCGAGTTTGTAACTTACTTTTATGGCTATGTGTTTTCAATGTAAAAGTGTCATTGGACTACTGCAATACTCACAACCCATTCAAAAAAACTTACAAAGCAGTATGTGTTATTAAAAATGTGACATACATTCTCATAGATACTTAGTTCCTGCTCGATTGTTAAAAGTGGCTTCCTACTATCAAGCTGGACTACGAATTTATCTATTCAATGTCCAGAAAAAAAAGGAAACAGAGGGAGTACAGAAAACAACAACCAAATAATTAATCCGGACCAAACTAGTAGCAAACACTCACAATACTCCCATTCAGTGAAAGAGGGGAGGGGAAGGAGGAAGCACTGCAGTTGTGTAACTTGTTTCTTGCCAATCAGAGCAGCTCTTACTCAGACCCCTCCTATCCCTCTGAGAGATTTATAGTGGCCCTCTGCATTACTCTAAAGTTGCTTCAGCATCTCAAAGTCTGAGCAGTCAGGAGTCCACACAGCTGCAGGATTATGGCACCAGGAAAGAAGGTAATTGTGGACCTTTGGGGAAAGGCATGGTGTGCTCTTAGGACCATCCTGCAGAATATTCATACAGGGAATTGAGACTGTAGTAGTTTGGTGGAATGTGAAAAGGTTTAAATACTTGTGATGTCTAATTGTAAATCTTTAGATTGAATTAAATTGAACAACTGAATTAAGTACTAACCAAACAACAAAGAGATATATGTATGCACTTGCAGTAATGTAGCAGTATCTAGCCAGGAAGGAAGGTTTGATCTTATTTGTAACTGAAATATTTTGTATCTGAGATTTGTGCCTCGATCCCAATACACTTTTGGTGAATGGTTTATAAATTCTTGTGAATTACCCCTAAAATTAGGTAGATTTTGGCATAAATGTAAGTTTAGATTTTTTTTTTAAATAGCCACGTTTTCAACCTTTTACTTTCCTTTTACTTTTACCTCTGAATAAGAGGCAAGATTTAACTTTCTCCTAAATAACAAAAAAAGAGACTTTTTATTAACTGTTTTGCATTTGCACAACTTTTTATAAAATGCATAATTGCTGGTAAATTTCCTAACGTGGTTTAACCTGTAGCAGGATCTGGTGAGGGTTTATGCATGAGTGCACACTTGGTGGAGTGATCTTTTTATTCAAATATGTATATGAGAATGAATTAATAAATCATAAATATCCAGGGACACTGCAGCGAATTCAAACTCTTTTCATCAGTTGCTGTTTGGTCCATAATTTATACTTAAGGACTGAAGTTGGATGCAAATGCAGTCTGCAGACACAGAGTCTGAGGTGTAATAAATAGAGCCTTTTCAGACTTAAGTGACCTAAGTGGTCACACAAAGTCAATTTTTTTCTTTCACAGTCTGCTGGAATTAAAGGTGCAGGTCTGTCAGTCATTTTGAGCAGTGCAGCTGTTGTCGGACATGTGCTGCTTTCTTGATGACTCATGGTCATTGAGAAGGAAGGGGGGAGGCACTCTGCATGAAACCTAATGCATACAGCTGGCAGTCCATTTTTTTTTACCTTTCTTAAGATGTAGTGTTTGTTCTACAGATTTACTAGTGTTCAATGTTTTTAAATAAAAACTTACAGACTCTTTTACTTCTAGTTTGAATATCCAGTCATTCTAAGGTGACGTGAATCCATTTTCACAGGGAATCTTGGAGCGTCTTAACGCTGGAGAGGTGGTGATTGGCGATGGAGGCTTCGTGTTTGCCCTGGAGAAGAGAGGCTATGTGAAGGCCGGTCCCTGGACCCCTGAAGCCGCTGCAGAGTACCCTGAAGCAGGTGAGAAAAAGCGATTTCATCAACCATAACACAATATTTCAACTTTAAATAACTTCTTTTATTGTTCTCTGCAGGTCTTCCCAGTGAATTACCCTCCCTTATGCAAACTTATATGTTTCAGTGGATCTGTTTACATGTTGGCTTTATTATGTGATCTGTTTGTTTTCCAGTGAGACAGCTGCACAGGGAGTTCCTGAGGGCCGGAGCCAATGTTATGCAGACTTTCACCTTCTACGCCAGTGATGACAAACTGGAGAACAGAGGCAACAAGGTCACATTCACTGTAAGTAAAATGGGACATCACGCCACTTTCTTAGGAATAAGCTGAATTCCCTGCAGTTGTCTCAAAAAGGAAAAATACACATTCACTGTATCTGTATACCTTTGATCTCAATTCCATTCTATACAGAAATACTAGTGACATTCCTTTATGTGTATCAGGGTTTTATATTTGCTTCTCACTTTGTTTCATTATAACTTGGTTTCATTCCACAGGGAGCTCAGGTCAATGAGGCTGCCTGCGATTTGGCCCGTCAGGTCGCCAGTGAGGGTGACGCCCTAGTCGCCGGTGGAGTGTGTCAGACTCCATCCTACCTGAGCTGCAAGAGTGAGACAGAGGTGAAGGCCATCTTCAAGAAACAGCTGGATGTGTTCATGAAGAAGAATGTGGACTTCCTGATTGCTGAGGTAAAGATTAAAAAAAGCAAAACATAATTTTACCATAGGGGTATCCGAATTTATTCAGTTTTTGATGGATGTTTGACTGAATGCTGTTTTCTCCTTCCTGCAGTACTTTGAGCATGTTGAGGAAGCTGTGTGGGCTGTGCAGGTGCTGAAGGAGACAGGGAAGCCTGTGGCTGCCTGTCTGTGCATCGGGCCAGAGGGAGACATGCACGGTGTCTCACCTGGAGAGTGTGCTGTCAAGCTGGTCAAAGCCGGTGGGTACATTCTCTGATGCAGCTAATAAAACACCAAAAGGTCTGTCTCCACTGGCAAAAGACAGTCACTCTGTCCTCACAAAACTCACTGAGGTGTGATTAGACAGCAGTGTTTCCTAAGATGACCAGGGCAAGATTTTTCTTTGGTAGACATGAGATATGACACATCTGATCTTAATGTACTGGTTTCTTGAACTTATAACTGGGACCAGCCTACAAGCCAAAACTGTAGGTGGTAGTTTTGATGACTCACTAGCACCAAAGCACTAAAGATTAACTAGGACCAGCAAAATTTCAAATGTCAAATAGGTTTAGCCCGAAGTTTAAAACCACAACTGCAAACCACAGTTGGTGTTGTCTTTCCTTCATGTCTTCTTTCTTTGCTTATCTGCAACAGCCAGCTCCAACCAATGCATGTTGTTTTGTAGGTGCCCAGATCATTGGAGTCAACTGCCACTTTGACCCAGTGACCTGCGTGGAAGCTGTCAAGTTGATGAAGGTGGGGGTGGAGAAGGCCGGGCTGAAGGCTCACTACATGGTGCAGCCACTGGCATACCACACCCCCGACTGCAACTGTCAGGGATTCATCGATCTGCCAGAATTCCCCTTCGGTAATTACACACTGTGCTGGGTTTATTCTTTAGTCAATGCCATCATGTGTAACATTGAACTTTAAAAGTAAGGGCTTTCTCAGAGTGCATGCACTCTCACACAAACTACACTGCAGCAATACATAATTAAATGTGTATTAAAATGTAATCTTCTGTAAGGTCTGGAGCCCAGGATCCTGACCCGCTGGGACATGCACAAATACGCCAGAGACGCCTACAAGGCCGGCATCCGATACATTGGTGGCTGCTGTGGATTTGAGCCATATCACATTAGGGCTGTGGCAGAGGAGCTGGCCCCTGAGAGAGGCTTCCTCCCACCTGCATCAGAGAAACACGGCAACTGGGGTGCTGGACTGGAGATGCACACCAAGCCCTGGGTCAGAGCCAGGTTAGAGGCAACTTTTAATCAATTAATCTGTCACAGAAGACAATTATTATACTCATAAATTCAGTTAAATGTGAAACATAGGCTCTTCAGCACCATTGTCTTTTTGTCTCATTCAGAGCGCGTCGTGAATACTGGGAAAACCTGAAGCCAGCCTCTGGTCGTCCCCAGTGTTCCTCCATGTCTACGCCCGATGGTTGGGGTGTTACCAAGGGTCACGCTGATCTCATGCAGCAGAAGGAGGCCACCACTCGTGACCAACTCAAGCAGCTGTTCGACAGGTCAAAGACCCACTGAGTCTGTCTGTCTCCTTCAAAATCTGGCAGCAGAGTGGAGTCAAGCAGCCGTGCAGTGAGGCTACTGATGCTTCACAGTGGTGTCCACTCG
Organism: Acanthurus lineatus; assembly: GCA_029814665.1. Taxonomy (NCBI): domain Eukaryota; kingdom Metazoa; phylum Chordata; class Actinopteri; order Acanthuriformes; family Acanthuridae; genus Acanthurus; species Acanthurus lineatus. Next base: position 14,391,008 of record JAPZDV010000022.1, read on the forward strand.
CTGTGCACAGTGCTGCACCTAACAAACACAACATCAGGGGCCAAATCTTCACTTGAGACCGGCACTTTTCTGTGCACCTGTTGATTATAAACTGTTGATTATAAACTGTAGTATATGTGAAGCCACATTGGTGTCTCAGGTTAGGAGTCGGCCTGTATTAAGATAAGGGACCTTTTTGCTTTCTGTGGACCAGTTTGTTTGATAAAATCTGATAACATAATATAACCTAATAAAATGTGAATTGGACACTTGACTGTTGAGATGTGGTTTCTTGATGTAAAGGGGTAGGTGGAGGCGGGGGTGCAGGGTGTTTCTATCTCTGCTTTATGAGATGCATGTAATGACTGTGGCACAATGCACACAGATACATTTATTACTGGAAAGAACTATTATCCATGGACAAATATAATACAATCATAAACATGTCAAAATGAAACACATCTTCAATGCAGTGGAAATCATTAGGAGATTATCTCCATTATGTGAGCTGGTTGTTAGATGTGATTATGATTTAGATTTTTAATAGCTTATTCTTGATATGGAAAAAGAAAAAGAGACCGGAGCATCTGATTTATTGTAGGCCTGTTTGGTAAGGGAAGTCAACATTTAACAACATATTAAAGTGGCTCCCTGCAGTCTGCACAACAAAATGTAGGCTATAAATGTGTGGAAGTTACCCTTGTCCCATACCGTGTTCAAGAGTTGAAGAAGGGCTTTGTTTTTTGTATATGCATAATTACACGGATAAAGATAGACAGTTAACATTTTGTGCAATGAATGAGAAATCCAGTAGATGGCGGTATTCTGATCTCATATGCTTGACGTTGGCTACAAAGAGCCTTGTAGAAAAGATGCTCCACCAACTAATAGGAAGTTGACATTCTTTCATTCAAGTGATAATTTATTCCAAGTTTTTTCTCAACATTTGACTTCACAGACTCATTTACATGACTTGTGCTACAGTATTTTATCTCAGAATTTATTCTGCATTAAAGAAAAACTCCTATGTTTTTACTAGTTCATATCAAAATTAGCCCTCTCTTCCTCAATCAACCCGTGAAACATTTTAGTAAAGTGTTTTATAACCCTGGTGATGTTATCTGGTTTATCTCATCTTTGACTTGGATATTTTACAACTAGTCCACAATACAAACTAGAGTCACAGGGTTCAGAAGACCTTTGTATTTACCAGCTAGGAGCAGTCTGGTAAAATATGTTTTTAAGTTATAATGGATATGTAGGTTATAGCAATTCGACCTTTATGTAGAATAAAATATCAGATTATCCAGCTTTTTCTGCTTTTATTTTATCCATATTGTTTCATTAAAATACATATAGGAAGGTGAATATTTAATTAACTATACCCTAAGCCTCTTTGATTAAGCTATCTCTCATATAGGCTTTTACGTGGCCTACTTTAAAATATTGTGAACAGTTATATATCTATATTATATAAATGTAATTACTAGGCATATATATCCTACTTTTGATCCCTGCTTAGCGTGAGTATATTGTACTTGCATTGTGAATTATCTACTGGTGACACATCTTCTGCTGTAGAAGCTCTCTGCTTTCCTCGCCTTTGATTGGACAAACCTTGACCACCTGACAATGTTATCGGTTATCTTTTTTTTTTTAAGGTGGAGTGAAATTAAACATAGGGTACGTTTTTTTTGTCCAGCGCAGTAATATTATACTGACATTTTTCAAAAATACGTATACGATTATTGTACCTTTTAATTACTTATGAGAAATTGAATCCTTTAGAGCCTTTCTTGAGCCCGACTGGTTTTCCTGTGTATTGGATTAAGGTGCTTTATTGGTCTATTTTCGTATGTCCTTTTTTTGACAGGAGGCTAACTTAACGTTTCAACTCGGTGAGATAAGGCTGCAGTATGGCCTGAGGAGTTGACCTTGCGGAATACCTGGCACAACACATATTACGGCTGCTTGCGAAAATCGCTAGAGAGGTAAAGTTAAGGCAGAGTAAAAATATTGCTAATAAAATAATTAAGCTAAGTACGCATTTAAGTCTTTTTCATATAAGGTATAAAGATCGATACTCTTATTGTATCGTTAAAGAATTAATTATACATTAATGTAATTTATATCTATGCTATTTGAGGCAGGTCACCTCTTTCTCTTTTGTCTTTAACTGCATCCCCTTGACCACTGTGTGCGTTATGGTATAGACTTTGCTGTTTATAATAACAACAACGCCATCTTGTGACGTGTTGCAGAAGTTACAAGGAGTGTTTTTCTTTTTATACCGGAAGAAAACCTGAGGTCGTCATGGGGAGCAAAGTCAGCTCCAAAATGGCTGCTCCCACCGCCCGTGCTATTCAGGTAACTTTGCTCCTAAAAATGTAATTACTGTTGACGTTTTTGTGTTAAACTCAGATGAGCGTTGTGGATTTGAAAGGTTGCTTTTTTCTGGTTGTGAACAGTCGCTGAGTTTTCTTGGTGAGGCCTGTCTGAGTGATAAATGCCTCCGTACCCTTGTTGATGCCCTTGTTCAACCGCAAAACACTCAGTCAACACACATTTTATCGTGTTGAGCAACAGGAGCTATATTTTTCTGACCAAATTAATAACTATAATAATCGACATTGTCGCTGTTTTGGCGGTGGTGTTAGCTCAGACTGTCATGGCTCATTTCTGGAGTCAGAGCAGGTCAGTAGGAAGTAAAGGTTGTTCATTACAGATACTGACACAAAAACAGACATAAATAGGTTGTTAAAAGATTAACAGACAGCTGTTCAGATTCAGAATCAGCTTTATTGTGTTTAGACATTTAATGAATTTGATTCCGGTTGTTATGTAACGGCAGACAGACGGCTAAAAACAAGGACAACAGAGCTTATGATAACGATATGATAAGATATAAATTATAATAATTAACTAAACAATTAAACTGAACATTGAGGTCAAATCCGGTTACTGAAATGAATCTAATCTCCTGCCTAATTTCATGTTTTTATTTGTCTATCTGACAACCTAGACACGTACATCAGTAACCTTGTAAACATGAAAACAATGTGAGAAGAGGGAATGCAAGTCATTATCATGTTTATGATCTTTTGATTTTTTTTATTCCTTTCTTCTCCTAGATTGTCTTTAAAGTCTGAAAATGGTGTTTATAAAGCGTTTATCAATATGCCAGGATTAAGATTCCAAAACTCATCGATTCCCATTGACAATGGAAACTCAAATTTTTTCCTGGGCAAATATTCGAATAAAAAATATACATTTAAAAAATATATTTGTATTTGAGAAGTCAGGATGTTTGACAATTTTTTTCTTATGACTCAAAAAATGCCTCAGCTATCAAAATTTTAGTCTATTTATTGTTTTCTGTGACTTTAAATGGTAATAAAATAGATCAGAGTTTCTACAGTCTGAGGCTGCAGTCATCACTGGGTGTTACAATTAAATCCCACTTAACTATTCACTCCAAGTGGTTGCTCACCATGCAGTTATTGTTCTTAATTTGAAGTCTTTAAGTATAAATTTAATCTTCCCATTTTCTGCGATGCTCATACATTTTTAAAAGTAAAATATATGAAGGTGAACAGCGATGTGCTTTCTAGAAACATTGCTCATATTATCTAATAATACACACCCACCTGGCTCACAGCTCTTTGCACTTTTGTGGTATGTTTAATAATTAGTTAATAGTTAATAGTTAATCTGTCTACAAACAAATTCTCTTCACCTCCACAGGGTTTTCACTTTAAACAGTGGATTCCTTTAAACTTTCAGCAGATTAAACCAAAACTAGCTGCATGGTGAGATGCTTTGTGGGGTGGGGGTTGGGGGTGGGGGTCTTGGTAAGATACTTGGTTACATAGTCAGCAACAACAATTTGGTGAATGGACTTTTTAACTAATACACAGTTCTTAATCAACACAACTGTTTAATTTTGTGTGTGTGTGTGTTTGCAGGCTGTTCGGCCTCACACTCCCCTTATCAAGTTCCCCAAAAGACAAGATATACCAAGACCCAATGGTGAGTGTAAAGAAAGTGACTGACCTAAATAAAATAGCCTGTCCTAAAAAAGAAAAGGCTCATGGTGTTGTAACTGGTGTTTTTTGACCTATTTATTGTTTCATTGTCTGCTTTCACTTTTCCTGCGTGATTCGCCAACACCTCATCGGATGTCCAGCAGTAAATTATTACTCGAACAACCATAGTGTAACCATAACTATTTATCAAACAGATTAGCCTCCATACAGTATAAGCGGGTTTTTGTAATAATACCTTGATAGATAAAGTTAAACAGTTATTACAATGAAAACATTAAGAAACAATTATATTCATTTTTATTTTCTTGTTAAATTTGCTTTGGAGCCTAAGCAGTTAATGCTACTCAAAGCTTCATGAGTTGCATTTTAAAAAGTGACTATCCTTCCTTTTTTTTCTAGTACAAGAGGCGCTGAAAACATTAGCTCTTAGCTTCTCACCACATGAAGCCCCTGGTTCTCCTTTAGCTGCAGCGCCGCCTCCATCATCAAGACCTCGTGTACCTCTGACCCCGATCCCGGGCACGCCGGACACACTGGCCTCTATGCAGCTACTGACTGCAAGGTACCGCAGGAGACCGCTGACAGTGGAGGAAATGGACTTCATCCAGGTGGGGGCACCATCCACATCCTAAAACCTTGCTAAAAGGCATTTGCTGACAGTTTGACCTTTTAAAGCTTAGTATGGTGGGAAAATTGAGTTTGTGAAATGGCTGGAAAATGTCCAGTAAGCTAATGATTTGCAGATTTCATTACGTAAAAGCAGTGGCGGACAGTGCATCTTACACCTAGGCCTTCAGCTGTGCTCCGTTTAAATCAACCCACCTCTCAATAACTGTTTTATGTCTATAAAAACCATCTTATTATGCAGAAATGCAGTATAAAGCGCCGTTCCAGCCCAGATAGATAACTCGTGTAGCCAAAATAATTTACGGACTGTAAGCCGCTACTTTTTTCCGATGCTTTGAACCCTGCGGCTTAAACTATCATACGGCTAATTTATGGACAAAAAAGGGCGGAGGGTGTGACGAAGTAATTCTGAGGCTGTTAAATTCCGACACTGAAGAGGACAGCTTTAGTGGTTAAATTTAGCTTATATTCAGGTGCGGCTTATAGTCCGAAAAGTACGATAAATGACTTGACTGAAGAAACAAACGCGGGGTTTTGCTCGTGCAGCTCGCTACAGACGCAGTTTGCTAGCTCTGGCTAGTACGCTCTCTGACTATCCAATCAAAGGGTGTGAATACCCTGACGTTAATGTACGCCTGCTTGAAGGCCTTGGTATGCCAATTCGAAATCTGATTGGTTGAAGCAACAGTTTGATCGACACTTATTTTATGCTACCGGGCACGCAGAGCTGATTGTGAAGGCCTCCAGGCAGATTTCTTTGACCCTGGCAACAATTGATGGCTGAAATGTGATTGGTTAAATGCTTTAATATGAAAATACACGTCTGGAAGCAACGCAACCAGGGGAAAAGCTATGAAAGGAAGTGGACAGACCATTTGGAATTATTTAATAAGTATTCATGGACAAATATAATTAACATCAGTCTGTGATTCAGATATTTTTAGGCCAGCAGAGAAGCCCTTGCAGGCCCTGACGGCCCAACACTGGTAAAAATCCATATCCAATAAACTGTGTAGAACATAAGTTGACAAAAGCATTGGTAAACTAATCTTTGTTGCCCCTGCTATCCTCTTTACTTGCTGTAATAATAATAACATTATTATATTATTATATTAATAATAATATTATTATTATAATAATAATAATAGTAAAAATAATTTTTAATCCATGAGGAAGCACAGAACTCTATCAGTAAAAAACAGGATGAAGGCTGTTAATGAATCTGCAGCATTTCCTAGTTCTTTTACTGTTGTGGCAGTTTCATTAAAATTGTGTTTTGGATAAGTAAAATTGTTATGCAAACATCCACTTAATGGCCATTTTGTTAGGTGCACATGTCAAATTTAATGCAGTCCATTGCAACCATTCTTCCCAAACATAAATCTTCATAAAGTTGGAAATCTCTGTTGTTGGGGACATTATTGTTACTGTTAGTTATAAGATGATGGTAGGTGGAGTTAATTGGGCGATTTGGGGTTTTTCATTTGTATGTAGTAAAAAGATAACCAATGTTAGCTCATAGATTGGGTTCCTCTGGAAATGTGTCAGTTGTACCATTAAAAAGAGAAGAAAAGGGCCATTGTTTAGCTCGCTTGGTAGCGTGCATGGGCCATATACATGAGGCTTAGTCCTCCGTGCAGCGGTCGCGAGATCGAACTCGGCTCCCGACCCTTTGCTGCATGTCACTACCCCCTCTTTATCTATCTCCCCGTTTCATCTCTGTCCTATCAAATAATGGCCGAACAGCCCAAAAAAATATAAAAAAAAAAAATTAGATGAATTGACTGTCAGACTTTGGATTAGTTTTTGATGAATTGAACAACTACGGGGCAGTTTTTAGTTAAAAATTCAACCAGCTATCATTCTAAATTTGCTACTGCTGTGTTTTACATCTCTCACTGGCTTCTTTCAATGGTGATCAAGGCTCAAAGGTTTTGAAGTACATATATCTATCAGTCACATCCAAAGGATGAGAAAAACAAGGTTTCTCAGAAATAGAGGTAAATAAGTCAAACTGGCTAATTTCGAACCTGCAGGATTGTAATCTGTACCAAGAGAGTGCCTTTTTTGTACTCAGTAACTTTGGGAGATTATTTGAATGAAATTTGAAACAGGAATCCAGAATGGATAGAAACACACTCATAATCAGTGCCTTCTCCTACTAGGCAACTACATATCTAAGATGACTGCAGTGTCCTCAAACACCCAACATACTGTACTATTACTGTTTTAGTTAAATTGAGATCCTTCATCTAATTTGAACATACAAAAATTATCTTAAGACCATCGCATAAAAAATAGGAAATACCAATTAAAAAAATAAGGTTTATTGGTTTGATAGAGGATATTAGTAGATTTATTTGACATGTCTTTAACATATCTGATAAAAGGACAGCCAATTGCTCTACATAATGAAAAATATGAGCTGGTCATTATCAAATTAAAGCATTTTAGGGCACTAGTCCCGTTTTTTATCTTTCTACAGATTTCTAAAAGCTCTGAGCTTTACATCTCTGGATAAGGAAGACCTGCTGAGCCCAATCAACCAAACTACACTGCAGCGTTCCTCCTCCATCTGCTCCATAGTGTCCAGTGCCACCTATGGCTCCTCTGATGACTACATAGGTCTAGCTTTGCCTGTCGATATCAACAACATGTTCCAGGTAAGTTTAATTATTTGTTAGAATGCTCTTTTAAGAGAAAACCACGTCATTATTTTGATTCTCCTCTGACATACTCTGAAATCATAGATTGAGTGGCATGGGACTTCTGTTCTTGTATTTCCTCAGGTCAAAGAAACAACATATTTCCAGAGCTCACCTTCTGACAGTGGCTCTGCTAAATCCTTTTCTGGGGACACTAATGGTGAGAATTTAGAACAAGCAAGACACTTTCAACACCCAGCATGATCTCCACAAACATGACTATGATTTACACTAGAAATTGGTTTGGATTCCAGCACACAACACAGTTCTGATCAGTTTTCATATTTTAGCATGTTGAAGAAGTACGTGCTCTTTATGCATTTGGACCTTTAGAGTCTTAGTGTAGTGTAGTAATAGTAATGGACCATACAATTGAATTTCTATCTTTTTGATGATGTAAGGAAAGAAAATCAATTCAAAAACTTAGATCTCATAATTTTCTATACAGTTCTGACCCCTTTTAGTTCTCCTATGTGACTGTGCAGACACAGCTTGGATGACAACTTGTTAGGGTTAATGTATTAAATGTACAGTTTATAGTAGTTATAACAAAGTATAAATGACAGATTTAAAAACTTTATGTTTGAAAAAATAAAACCTTTTTTCTTTAAAATAACTTTTTCCTTTCTGTTTTATTTAAAAAAAAAATCCTATTTGTATTGCAACAAGTTGGTAACCACCCTTGGGTAAAATATTAGATTATTTTGTTGGCAGCTGAACACATTGATTTTTGACACCCAGGTTTTTTGGATTTTATAAGGTCAATATGTTTAATTAATGAGGAATAGCACTAAAATAAATATTTAAGCTGGCCCATACTACTTTTGCTGCTAATCCATGTAAGTGTCCCTGAGTGCACATCTCGTTAGTCGCTGGAAGTTTTTGACAGAAGCACTTGGCAGACCACCACAGCACTACTTTTCATCTTATCAAATTTTGTTTTCCTATCCTCTTAATCATTTATGCATATCCAGAGTATGAGCACCCACACCTTCACAGACACATCCACACATTCATAGATACAAAATATTCAGGTGTGTATATTTATATCACACTACATATGCACCGCATAACCCGGCCAGATCCAGCCTGCAACCACTTTGATTCTGTGTGTAACCAACCTATATCACTTTTACAATGTTGTTTTAAAAGTTCAGCTAATCTTTTTTTGATTAAATCAAGTGATCATTTAAATCATAAATGTAAACATTTCTGAGAACATTTTTAAATGTTGTAATCCTGTTACCCCAACATTGTAGATTATACTTTTAGATAAATAATAACATATGCAATAATTATATATGGTGTTGAAACAAAGATGAACATTTTCACCAGCAAGGAATCAATAAAATTATATACATTTAAAATGTGTATATATAGACTTTACCATAAACCAAAATATATTAAGCAAATGTTGAGGTGTGTGTATCTGTCATGAACAGTACATGTTTTGAGCCAGATACAAGACCAGTTCATTGTCACTATTAATAGTCACTATGCAAAGACATATTTCTTGTTCATCAGGGCCATTGACAGTCTGCCATCACCATTCGTTCATTTAAGACTATCAAGTTTAGGTGTGCAGGCGTCTCTGATAAGGTCAGAGGAAGTTGATGCACCACTTTTTGTTATTTTGCCGAAAAGTTACACTGAAAAGAAGTAGCATCTGAGCTGTAGATGTTTCAATAAATCTGAATTTACCACAGCTTTTTTTTTTTAAATCAAATGAGCCATATGACCACCTTTTTCAGATCCCTCAATGTGTGTATGTCCTCAGGCCCCAATGATGAATGCCAGCCAACAAGGCTGCAGTCCCAGCTCAGTTTCACAGAGATAATGGCAGTGAGCCAGGCAGAACAGCAGCAGATGTTGGGCTCAGAAGAGACGGGTCTTCAGGAGCACAACAATAACAATTGCCTGTACTGTGCTGGTCTGTCTGTGCTGGGTGTCAACACCGAAAACAACAACCCAGGTGGAATCCTGGTTCTGCTTGAACGAACCAGTTTGACACACACTAGATATCAGTTTATTGTTACAACATATGATTTTAGTGTAGCCATTATGTCACATTGGGTTTTATATTTTGCATTGTAGATCTCCTTTTCATTCTCTTCTTCAGATCTAACAGAGGTGACCCCATTCTCAGAGTGGTGCAGCACACCTCCAGCAGACCATGTGGAGGTCATGGTCCAGGTCAAGCTTTCTGGATGTAGCGACACTGTGTCCCATGGTTCTGGGGGGAGCGGTCGCAGCACAGAACTTATTTTGGGTATGTGCTTTAAGTTTTAATGCAGAATTTACATATGAAGTTTGTAACCGATATAGTCAATTGGTGCATGAAAAATCGAGCTCCAAATGTCATGAAAACGGGATTACTTTTGCCTAAGGTAAAAAAGGACTTGCGTATCAGATAAAGTCAGATACAACAAAGTGTGATAGAAACATACGTATGTGTATGTTAACAAATACAGGGAGTATTGAAACCAAAGCACCAAGCAAAAAGCACATAGGCAGAGAGTTATCACTGAAATAAAGCAGAAAACAAATCCTCCTTATCAGTCAGTTCATCACACAGGCTGTGTGTGCATTTCAGCAAAATAATGGGGCAAGGCAACTAACCCTCCTACCCCACACCAGCAAAGAGTTTATTAAAAGCTTACACATCACACACACACTCACAAACAGACACAGACAGCATTAGCAATGCGCATATTAATGATTGTTTTCCCAAATAAATGGTAACTTGCACAACAGTGACAGCAGCGGCCAGAATGAATTCAGTAACTTGGCAACAAAAAAAGACGAGAATAATTCAAAGGCATATTCATAGTCCAGCCACCTACACAGACTCCTCTTGCCCTCTGCTTCAAAATGGACTTCAAGGGTCACCATGTCATGCATTCAGTGCAGCCAGTGGGTGGATAAGATGAGTGTTAGGTCCAATAAGTTTTAGGTAAGTTGAGTTTAAAGTTCAGTGACTCTCGTTACCACACACCTTACAGCAGTCAAACACCTGATGTGAAAAAAAAGCTAATACAAAACAAATATAAATACAAAATACAATCATTTAAAGTCCCACCTGCATCTTGAGAAAATATTTGATTTGCATTGATCTGCACTAATATCTCTCCCACCATATAAATAACATTTCCTTTTTAGCCATAATCTGTCACAAAGCCTTGCTTCTTTTGGTTCGGTTTGCATCTTCCTGCATCTGTTTTAAATTAAATGCATTCTAGCATTTCAGTGTACAGAAACAGTTTATTGCTTAAGAAGGCTTTTATTATGAAACATTGGCTGAAATGTGTTATGAAAAACTCATTGTGTTGTGGTTGTTTTTGTTTTTGCCTGTTTCAGTAACGTCTCTCTCTTCTCTTCAGGGCGGCGCAGAAAGGCGGGGCTGAGCTGCTCGAGAGCAGGGTAACCAGCCACACCTGAT
>JAPZDV010000022.1:14401903-14421885 GCA_029814665.1 Acanthurus lineatus
GACAGACCATTTGGAATTATTTAATAAGTATTCATGGACAAATATAATTAACATCAGTCTGTGATTCAGATATTTTTTAGGCCAGCAGAGAAGGCCCACTGACGGCCCACCACTGCGTAAAAGTTAGAACCTAACCTTTGTCCCTCTGTAAAAATAAAACTGCATAGTAACCTTTGGCCTTCACACTCCTATTTTAATCGTGGACTTCCTTGACAGTGTAAGCGTAGTGTGATATGTCACTGTATCTTTTGGAACAAACAATAAAATAAATTTGAAGGCAAAGTTTTTGATTTCACTAATATAAAGGATTTATAATGGATTTGTAATCAGCAAAAATAAACAAGTTTGCATAATTCTGAATCCTCACTCTTCACTCTTGTTAAAAATTTGTTTTGTTCTATTGTTTGAGAGATTTGTTTTCTGCTGTGTTTCTGTGCTGCAGCGTGGTGGACCAGAGTGACCTGTAGCGGCTCAATCACTGCAACCAAAGTCCTTATCTGTCGGAGATCTGTTCGTGTCTTTTCCTCAGCAAAAGAGAACCCAATGCCACATGAGACATGATGTAGAATAAACTATTAATAAATCCTGTTAAAATGTACATATTTTGTTTTTTTACATGTTAAATCTTTATTGTATATGAAGTTCATACTAGGGGACATTCATTATCTTACATAGCAAACCCATAACAATAGCTTCCTGGTTCTCTTATTTACTGTACTGCCACTGCAACAACTCCTTAGGGATTTTATTGTTTTTGTCATTTTACCAGCTCAACTTAACAGTTTAAATTATCAGTAAAAATGTTTGAGCTACACTGCAATGTCACTATACCCAAACAGACAGAAATAATTGGACAGTTTCTTTGCTTTTCTTGCTTTGCACTGCAATACACTGATCTGTTTTTGGAGCTAAAAAGGCAGAGAAAGATGCTGGATATCAAGTTGCAATCATACTGAGTGAAATGCTGTTGAGTTCATGTGAACAACTGGATTTAAATGATTAAAAAACTATTGTATTTTGATTGTGGTGTTCGTATGCTTGATGCAGATGAAGAGACACAGAAGAGACAGACATTTTGTCATAACAGGTCATTGTTGCCTTGAAGAGACAATCATCATTTTAAGGATTAAGTTTTATATATTTATTGTCACCATCGCTGTCATGCTCTATATGGTAAACATTAACAACACTGAAATTTCACAACAGTGCAGCGGCCACAATTAATGTGCTACTGGTTTTCTAGCTATTAGATTCAGCAAGCCTTTAATCACTCAGAAGAATATTGGCACAGGTTGTACAGACATGACAGAAAAGGCTAAAAGTGAAGATACACTTCACCGGTCTGGCTGGCAGATTGTCGTCATGGTCTCTACCAGAGCTGAGAAAAGCTCGCACAGTTTGTTTTTCCTCCTCTTGCCACGCATGAATCGAGGAGAAGTCACGTCCAGGCAAACACAAAACATTAATCAGTTCTGCGTTAGTAAGTACATGTGTGCCTTTTGGCCAAAGAAGAAAAAAAAAAAAGAACAACCAGCTCCTCCCAAACACATGAATGCTGTTTTAGAACATTTCATGGCTTTACAAAAATACCTCTTGATTTTCAAAACCCAATATCAAACACCACGTATGAACTTTATGAACAAGAAAGTGCAGTATAATTAGATATATCCATAGAAACACTTACAGCAATGCGCAACTGTCAAGTCACAAATGGGCACAACACTAGAGGAAACACTGAGGTATGTACTGGATTACTCTTGATTATTGTAGGGGAATATTCTCTCATGGTCACAACATAAACAGCGCCTTGTTAGTGCGGAGCATTTACAGTTTTTAATCATCTTGGATGGGAGCCTTGTTTTTTTTTTGCAAATGCCAGACTTAACATTGCACTTGAAATGTAGTAGAAGCAATCTGTGCTCTGTACTGAAGGCGAAAAAGACTCGTCAGTCGTTCTGTTCTTCCAGTTCCTCAAAAGCAGGTAGGAAATCAGCAATGGTGTCCACCACGTAGTCGGGCACCAAGCTGTGGTTGGTGGTCAGCTCACTATTCCTGTACTCCTGGGCCTCCTCGATCTGAGACACGCCGGTGAGAGTGAGCATGGTGTCGAGGCCACAGTTGTACCCAAACACCATGTCTGTCTCCAGGCGGTCCCCAATCATCAGGCACTGGGCGGGGTCCACCCCCCTGAACTGACTGGAGATGCACTCGAACATGAAGCGGCTTGGCTTACCGATCACAGTGGCTTTGCGACCTGAGGCCACCTCCAGGGCTGCAGTGAGGGACCCAGAACCTGCGGGAGGGGTGGAGGGGAAAAAGTTAATCTAAGGTGACTTCATCTCCTCATCTCTTGAATAAGAATCTTGAGGTGAAGTAAAGATATCGTGACAGGGTTTTTGCATGTGCTAGCTCACCATTGAAGATAGAACAGCAAAGTCTACAATGGCTCCAATACTGCCTGTAGCTACCTTCTAAGACATTAGCTATTTAAAAGAATCATTGGTTTAGTTCAGTTAAGTGCAAGAAGGAAATCTGATTGCAGGTTCTAATAAAACGTTAAAGCCAAACAGGTAGGACTCAGTGGCAAGTGGTGGCAAAGGTTGGCATCAACTGAAATTCCTGTCAGTCACCCTCCTCTTGAGGAGAGCCTATAGTGGCTGTAAATGTTGTGAAATATGCACAGGGTCCTCATATCCTGGTATCCTAATATCCTTGTATCCTTGTATCCATAGAGCCAGTGTTTGGTTTGGCTGTTCTGGGTTACCATAGTAACATGGTGGTGCCACATGATGGATTCCAAAGAAGAGGACCTGCTCTATCTGTAGATATTAAAGGCTCATTCTTAAAGGATAAAGGCACAGTAATACTTATTTTTAGAAGATTAAACACTAAGTAAAATAATTCTGAATATCATTTTTAATATATGCCACATTCTGCCAAAAGATTCTACACAGTGGATTTAAAGCTGGATTAGAAAAAAGAAAAAGTGGTAAGTTGCACTGCATGGGCCCCTGAAAGACTTGGGAGGTCTTGTGTTATCTTGTTTTTTGTATTTTGATTAGCCTAAATATTCTGTCTGACAATACCCACAGCTAAAGTTTAGAACAGGTCAAACATTATTACCTACTAGTTTTAACATTTTAGGAACATTTAGTCTTCATTTGATATGAACAGTCAAGTGGAGGCAGGAAATTAGTAGAAAGAGAGGAGGGACACCATGCAGCAAAGGCCTTGAACCAGGGTCATTGCAATTAAATAGTGTGCACCACAAACCACTATCAGCTAAGTTTGAGGCCCTGCAAAATACTTTTATTACCTTTTCAAATCAGTTCATGCTTCACTAGCATGACACAAGCTGCTAAATTAACCTGTCAACACAAAGTGACATGAAGCTGAAGTCAGCTGGTATTGCATGATAGAAGTATTGGTTAGTACTTCAGGTTCTAGACTAAATACACCGTAATGGATTTCCCAGGTTTTGTCTGCTGTGTATTGTTTATGCTGTTCATGTCAGGCTCCTAAAGGGTGATTAGGTACATGAACAATGCACAGAGAGCGAGAAGAGTGGCCATCAGTGAGGCCCCTCTATTCAATGGTAGGTAGTCCTTCACAGTAGCAACATGTGTTTGTGTCTTTTGACAAAATAAGTGTTGAACTCAGCAGAAATGCAGCTAGAATTTGCTTGCTAACCTTAACTCTAAAGTTCTGTTGTTGGTTAACAAATTATCAGCTAATGTTGCACCTGAATAGAGGTCATGCAAATTTTCTCCAAACCTCCTTGTTACAGCAGATTCACAGTGACTTTTCTCTTCTATTTCCATTAAGGAAAGTATGTGATGTGGGTTACACTTTGGTAAAGTTGAGCTAATTTGCTGCTACTTCTATCTATGGATCAGGTCAGTCACTTCCAGCTGAGGCCCTTGCTGAGGGGCCCCCTTGACCCCTTGGGCCTCTGGGCCTGGTATGCTTTTTTCAACCATCTATCCTAACTCATCTCACATTGTAGTGGTTCTGAACTTGACCTAAACAAGCTCAGCACAGAACCGGACCTCAATGAACTGAATCCAAGTGAGCCAAGCTCCACTGATCAGAGCGTCAGCATCACCACTGTACCTGGCAGTATCCTTCCACTTGACAGGGGGTGCCAGGGGTCGTTATCGGTTGCTAGGAACAGACAGTCCGGGTCCCTCAGGTAGCACGAGGCTTTGGCCAGTTTGAGAAATGTCATTTTATCATCATGTCCCACCAGCACTGCCTTGACATCAGGAGCCAGGGTGCAGTTGTAGATGGTGGCGTCCGGCTCGTCCGCCTCTTCCACGCAGGGGATGCCCGCCTCCTGCAGCTCTCTGCGCAGTCCGTCGCAGCCGATGACAAACACCTGGCCGCAGACCTTAACGACGTCTCTCAGGTAGAGAGCCGAGCAGTACGACGAGCTGAAGATCTGCTCCAGCATAATGTCGGTGAAGCCAAGCCGGCAGAACTTGTGGACATAATTCTCCCGGGGCCTGGTGCAGTTGTTGGTGACGAACACTACGTTTTTGCCGTGCCGGATGAGCGAATTCACCACCTTCGCCGCGCCTGTTATCGCCTTCTCTCCGTGCCATATGACCCCGTCGCAGTCGAAGAGAATGAAGTCCTTCGCCTCAAGCAGATTTCTAATCTGCGGACCTCGAATTTTCTGGCAGCCTTTGAACCCAAAGGCGCCTGCCATCCCGGCTTTTCCCTCGGTTTCCTCCGTGTTTCACCTGCTAGTGGTTCCCCATGTCAAAGGCTGGTGCATTACGTGGCGAAAAAAAGCGAGAAAAATGATACGAAAACAAATCAATGTCAGGAAATCACATTGCAGAGTCCTTGGTGCGGTTACATACACGGACAGCGGGCTACATAAACATTGACGTCTGGCCACGCCCACGGTGTCAATACCGCCCAATCAAACCTCAGCGCTGTAACCAATCACGTTTCAGTGTGTCGAAAGCCTTTGTGAAGAAGATCTTCTAAAATTTGCATTGCGCCCCCCATGTCAGCTGATTGAAACAATAGGACATTTTATTAAATAGTACACATAGCCTCAGAAAATATGCGCCGCGCCGGAAAACAAAACAAGTTGTTGTGGAAAAAAATAGTAAAAATCTTTTACGTTGCAATGGACCGAGCATGCTAGAAATAGCCTATTTAATTTCAATTTATAGTTCAGCACTTAAAAAATAACTAGTTTAAGTCATATCTTAAAATGTATTCAAGTCCAATATAGCCCCCAATGATTATAAATTAATTTTTAGCATATAACTTAAGTTTTACAAAGAGACAATAATGTGTAAACATTTTTTTAATCTTGCAGCATGTTCAGGTGAGATTAATTTACATCCCGTTGTAGAGCTGAAAGTATAAAACGTCTTAATCTTAATTGTAGTGTAACTAGTATTATCATAAAAAGTAAAGTAAAAGGTACAAAATACTTTTTTTTCTGACACTTAGCGAGTAAAAGAATGAGGTAAGATAAAGTAATACGTATTTTAAGTACATGTAACTCCATCTGTTTTTATTATCGTCATAGTACTATTTATGCAAAATGTCCCGTTAACTGTTGGCCAATTACGATATTATCGATACATGTAATATTGGAGATGACATACTTTTAATATTTTAAGAAAGATAATTAATAACAATGAATCATATTCATTTTATTCTTAGTTACATCCTTTAATACACCGAGCTGAGACCAATGCAAACACAACCCCTTAAACAAATCTTATCTTTTGTCAGTATTGCAATGTGCAGGGTTTTCACTCTCTGAGAGGTGTATCTTGTGTTTACCCAGTCAATATGAATGAGTGTTAAGTAAATATATGTAGTACCTCTTGGTACAACCCAATGCAAATTTACAACATTCATCCTAAAAAAATGATTAAACAACTGAATCAACACCTTGCTAATATAGTTCCAACAAAAAATTAACATTGTAAGCTACATAAAGGAAGGATTTACTTTAGAAATATTGTATGAGACTGAGAAAGCCTCATTTTAATTGACATTGTGTATTTAAAAAGTTACTTTCTTATTTTTATATTTGAGTAGAATGAAATTCAGGCTTAAATGTGGGATGTCATATTTTTGTAGGCGCACTTGCATGAGGCCACTAGATGGGGCTCTAACCCACAAATAACAGAAAAAGTAGAAAGCAAGTTACTTCTCATCTCCTCTTTTAATGTATAATTCTGTTTGTGCAAATCTTTTGACCATCAATAAAAATTAAAAAATAAAATAAAATAAAAACAAAACAAAAACAAAATATTAAACCAAAACTCTTTGGAACATGATACTAGAGCCATGAACAGTGTGCACACACAAATGCATTTTTATTTCCAGTTGCAAGAATGTTTTTCAGACATCAAAACCAAGAGATCTCTTTCTGACTTCTAAAGAGCACATACAACCATGAAGTTTTTATTATGTTATTTTATATTTGTTAAGTTCATCTTGCTCGTCACTGCAGGAAACCTGCAGTGAGACTGTTAGGAAGTGTCATGATTTTACATATAATGTAAAGATGATTTCAGTTCCACTTAAAACAAATTTAAATTTAATCCAAATTACAGTCTTATAATCATCAAAAGTTATTTTTGTTGTTTGCTTTATTTTATATTCAGATCTCTTTTCCTTCTTACTTCTGTTTCTCCCTAAGTTGTTTTGTGCCCCTTTTTCATCCTCTGATTCTCCTGTGTTCTTTTTTGCACTAGTCGTAATTAAAGTTTGCCTATTTCTCCCCCTTTTTTCTAGTATTTCTGACCTGCCCTGATTCAACCACTTTGCCCTCCCTGCTTTGGATTGCGTGCGAGACAGAGGAAGACTCACTGGCACCTGCAACTGCCTGACAAACAGACAAATGAAATGCAGGAAAAGGAATGGACAGCTGAATAGACACAGAACAAGCTGCCCTAATTGGTCATTATTTCCTTGCTAATCTAAATTTCCTCCCTGCTAACCCCCAACACAGATGTGAGGGGTGGGAGGGAGGACAGGACAGAGGAGGGGGGCTGGTCCTCTAAGGCCAGATCTGCTCTCAATGGTGGCTTGAGCGCTGACCGTGAACATTGCTGTGTCTTGTTTAGAAAGGGGAAGGAGACTCGGTGGAAACCGGCAGAGGAGGGTGTGGGGGTCAGAGTTGAGACTTGCAGGTGGTGCTGGTAGTTAATGCTGAAGATTCAGTAGACCATAATGCTGCTCCACACACCCATACACACATGCATACACAGACACACACACAGACACACACATACACACACACACACACACACACACGTTGGTGGAGCTTAAGTTTTGAGAATTCAGGTGTATTCTTTGACTCTTAACATGCTTAATCAACACGTGTGATCAAACCGGGACAACAAATGCATCACACAAAAACATTCTCAGCGTTCATTCATCCACCCTAACATGGCCTACTGCCATTTGGCAACATGCAACAACACACAGGCACAAAAGTACTGCTTTGCACTGCAGCCAGCACAAAGCAACACAGAGGTGTTGGACATTGTGGCGCTGCGGTACAAAGGAGACGTCTGGTAGACATTATGGCGCTTGGAGAGGAGAGGGCAAGACACTTGACATCAAGACTATTTCACCAAAGTGAAGTTGGAAACTCCGAAAAGTACTTATGGCATCATAAAAGTTTTAAAAGCATGATGTGAACACTGGTTTTGACACCATGTTCTTTTAAGTCACATATTATAAGGTGATATTCTAAAAAAAGCTAATTTTTCA
The DNA here is from genome assembly GCA_029814665.1 of Acanthurus lineatus. NCBI lineage: Eukaryota > Metazoa > Chordata > Actinopteri > Acanthuriformes > Acanthuridae > Acanthurus > Acanthurus lineatus. Next base: position 14,409,665 of record JAPZDV010000022.1, read on the forward strand.
AAGTTCTACTTTTGTCCGCATGGGGTCATTTTTCTGGGTCTAAGATGGGGCCACTAAGGGAAAATTGGTTTAAGTTTATGGCTTAGTAAAGCAAAGGTCTCCTCCATCAACATGTCAGCTGGCTACCCTAACTTTGTTTGTCAAAGATGAATTCTGTGAGTCAGTTATAACAAGCATAGTTTATTGATTAAACATCTGCAGTATTTTAGAATAGCAGCCATTCATTACTCGAAAGTTTTCACAATGAGTCAAAGATAAACAAGTAACACACAACTAAGGTATATATATATAATTTAAAGGGTCCATGAAGACATGTTTAGTACAGCTATTGTCTTTTTTTGTGTTCACCACTGCTGCTTCTTTTCCTACAGAGGGTGCAGCAGAGAAAAACAGGCGCAAGTAGCCCCAGGGAGAGAAGAAGCATCAGGTCCAACAGGTATCTCTGGTACCAGGGTTGCATCAGTGAAGCCGGCCTTAAATGAGTTCCACCTCCACTTTGCAGAATGTGCTCGACCCACTGGATGAGTCGAAGGGCTGGGCGGACAGGATGGGATTTGTGGATCCTGCTTAGGGTCACAGCTGAAGACTTGAACCTAGAAAAAAGGGAAAAGGTTGCAGGAATACAAAAAACAGAAAGTGGGGACTGGACAGAATACATAGGTTTGCACATACCTGACGTCCTGCAAGAGTGTTTGAATAGTGGAACTGAGCAGTTCCCTGGTGATGTGTGTGGGTTTGATGGTGAGGCCAAGTCCCTTTGTTTCAGCCCTCACCACATTATCAAACTGGTCTCCAAACAGAGGGATTGCCAGCACAGGAACAGCATGGTACACCGCCTGCAGCAGACTGTTTTGTCCACCATGGGTGATGAAGAGACGAGCTTTTTCATGGCCTTAGGGAAACAAAAAAGAAGAAAAATGTAGATTTTAAAGCAGTAAAAAAAGAAAGAGTGTCTTTGTGTAGCACAGGCTGATAAAACACAAATGAAAAAGTCAGTGCTATAGGTCAAGGTTATGGGTAGGTCGGGGTTCATTCATGTCATTTTCATTGCCATGATGCGGTCTATTTTAAACAAAGCACATCAAAAAAGTTACACAACATAGCAATGGCCAGATGGTACTTCAACAATCATTCATGTTGTATTTGGATCTTATTTTGTTTGTACTTTTATTCAAAAGCAAAACTCGTACGGCAATATTTATTCAAATATTAAGAGGTTAAACTGAAAGAATGGAGCTGCAGTGACCCAGGCTCATCCTGTTTCAGTCTTGGTCTTGAGACTGACAGGAATCCACTGTCTTGTCTACCAGATACAGTATCCTGTTTTACTGTATGTAACAAAGGGTTTTGTTGAGAGAGGCAGCTATTCATACCCAGCAGGTCATTAAGAGGCAGCCAGTCCACAAGTCTGAGGTTAGGAGGTCTGTCCAGGTGAGATGGCCATTGCTCAGAGTCATACCTGCAAGCAAAACCATGTAGGTTTAGGAAAAAAATCCCAGTAATCCGGAGATTAAATAAAAATACAAAGATTTTTGGGGGGTCTGTTTTTTAATCTTTTAATGACTGTGAAAAGTTAGCATACTGTGTGTTTTTCCTCTGTTTTCCCCTAAAAATTGAGATCGATCACACAGAATGATAAAAATTATTCATTACCTCCAGAGAACCCCTTGAGGGATCCTGGAGAAGCCAGCAACCAGCTCCACAAGCAGCGAGTCCACTGAGACTGAGGAGACCATTGATCCCAGAGTTACAACAATGAAACCCGCTTCTCCAAAACTAGAGATCCACAACTGAAGATCCTGAGGGACCAAAAGAGTAAGGGTATGGTCAACAGAGGAAATATGAGTGTAGAGTAAGGCAGGACGAGAGAGACATGATTTTGATATAGGGAAGGGTAAAAATCCAGAGGAAGTGGGAAATGTTGTATGTTCCAGACCTGCTCTAGAGGCTTCGCAGGTTTATTCAGCAGACCCCCCACAAGCACAGTGTAGGGCATAAGAGGCTGGGCGAACTCCAGTGAAAAGTCAGTGTTGAAGGCCCAAAGCTCAGCTCCTTGATGTAACTCCTCCAGACCACCAGGGGGTGAGCCTGACTCAAGGTGGCGCTCAGCTACGTCCCTAAATGTCGACCATACAAGTTCCTGACCTTTGATGTCAAGCACAGGAAACAATTAAAAATTTTCATTGTACGCCAAATGTTTAGTAAAAGCAATTTAGATTTAATTCTAACTTATTTCTTGTTCATGGGTGTTATACTGGCTTGGTGCAAATAACACTGACAGATCAATCTTATAGAAAGAAATTGAAAGTAATGGGATCAAAAAAAACCCTTTACAATACAAAACTTTTTCTCTGAATTGTACGCTGTTTCACATTCAAAGTTTTGGTGGAGTAAGGACAAAAGATTTTAATTCTTTAAGAGAAATTTTTTTTTACCAGAACTTTGGCCAAAAAAGTATGGAACAAAGAAGGCGTATTAAGAAATGAATAAATTATTTTATTCACAGTGTCTGCTAATGGCAGCACAGGGAAATTTAAGTTCTGAAAAGAGGCATACGTTAAGTGTAAGATAAGTAGTAATTTCAAGTATAAATACAAAGTTGGTTTTTTACAAAGGAGAGGAGAACGAGTTAAGGGAAGATTTTATTCACCATATCCACAACAAAGTTAATATTTACAATGGTAACATGTCTAGAGGGTTGTTGATGACTACAGTTTAAGATGAAGGTGTGTGCTATTATGCATACTCTTAACAATATGTGATCTTGTGTGTAACACCATTCTTACCTACAGGAGCCAGAAAAGAATAAAATAGGTTCTTTGCACGATTCCAGAGGTTCATGTGGTCAGACAGCTGGGAACTGAAGGATGGGATGTAAGAAACAGGACTGGGGAGGGCAATGGACAGAGGACCATTCAGGGTGCCAGGATAGTAAGCTATATAGTGGACACCTGCAAAAAAAAACAAAAGGAAATGCATAAAAAATATTGAGCTGCTGTTGATATGTTCACAGCCGTTGACATATCTGAAAATGTAATATAAGTAAAATAATTCTCATTAGAATCATCATGTTTAAATACATGTCTGGAAATAATGTGAGTAGCAAAGTATTGATTAATAATATATTTACATGCAAAAATGTTTAGATTATAAGGATGATAATAATATTAAAAGCTGATGTACCAAGTTTGCGTGCCAGGATGAAGGAACAGGGGTTAAAAGCATCAAGGATGGCGATGTCATAGCGCTCCCTCTGGAGGAAAGTTATCATCTCTTTGTCTGCTAACAGCTTTTCACACTGATGAGACAGGTGCCCCATGAATTTTAGAAAGTTATTAAAGGTATCCCTTAGGGGCAGGGAGGAAGAAAAAATGGGAGAGTGAGTATGATAGAGACAGAGAGACAACAGGAATGAGAAAGAATCAGTCTGAATCTCATATGATATAATGCCATTAAAGTCCAATTTTTCTTTAACTGGTCATACTTAGCAAAAGGGGGTTCAGAAGTCTTAAACAGAGACAAAATGAGCATCAGTGTAAAATGGATTCAAGAGCCACAAAATGCTGATGAAAAAAATTGAAGTCATGATCAAATTAAAGCTTACAAGAGCTTGTCTGTTATTTCACTGTGACAAAGTCTCCTAAAACCTGTGATACCTTCCTAGTAGAAACTGTGTTTGTTGCTCCAGGAACCAGCCATTGTATTCTCTGATGTATTTCTCTCCTAGGGACCAGGTGCTCGTCTGGTAACTGTCCGCACGGCCTGCATAGGAAAAACCTGAAAAGTACAGTCATTTAAATGACTTAGAGATATTATGAGATGATGATATGTTTTTATACATTCTTGTTTCATATGTACTATATGTACTGGTTTTTTGTGTAGTGCTCACCTGTTATGACAGGGTTACCCAGCTGCAAGAGCATGCGGACCTCATGGCCATGCTGGTGTAAGTTATGAGAAATTTCATCCAGTAATAAGTAATGGCTTCCTCCTGGAGGAGAGGAGAAAGTAATTGTGCTATCACTGTGCTATCTGAAACACATGACTTGCTATTTGCAGCATACTATTTGAGTTTATATAAAATAATTATACTTAAAAGTAAAATAATATTATACCTCTAATAATAATACTAATATAATAATATGTTTCCTAAAAAACTCTTTCACCTGTGTCTGTACTTTCTTGACTCACCAATGTGGCTTAAATATGTGTATTCTTCTCATGTTTATGAACAAATATTTACAATAAATATCTCTGTTATGGGTAGTACAAGAAATTAACAATGAGTGCTCCATTACTCACCAATTAGACAAACAGACAGGATCTTGGCAGACTGAAATACTGGAAGAGCCAGAAGAGAAAATGTCCAAAATGCAGTCCCCATGTTGTTATTCGAGTACGCAAACTGACCCGCAGCCAAAATCTTCCCAAAATAGTTTTCTAATTAAAAAATGAACCGTGGTGAAAGCCTTCCAAAGTGAACAATTCCTTGTGAGAACGATCTCCTTCTTTACCTTAATACAGCAACAATGTGGGATACAGTGAGTGTTCGAGGTAGACAGCTCCTAAAACAGTAGAAATCCAGATGACCGGAAAATTTTCCGGTCAGGATAAAATTGGGAAATCACATATATAACATTGAAAAAATAATGGTAAAATCATCTTCTCAGTGCATCTGTTTAAGCAAGGAGTAAACACTCTTATACAGTGTCTGCAAATTCAGGTTGATAGGAGAGAAATCCCAAATCCTTACTATGTGGATCTAGAGTGTATCCAGCACGTTTTGTCTTGAAACAAAACAAAAAAGCTCCTACATTAAGGCGCTGTATTATTCGGGAGGTTTTGAATGATCCATATGTCCGTATGACACATGTGAGTGGTTCTGTTTTCCCTAAAAGTCAGACACTGAGAGGTCTACGAGCCCTGGACCTGCTGTCGTAATGAAAGGGAGGGAAAGAGAGAAAGGGCGGTGGTTCAAGGGGTGTGTGGGAGGGTCCTCAAAGCCCTCATATCAAATCAGACAAATGGACACGTTAATGGAGTTACATTTCTCCAAGCTTCTGACAGAATGTAACCCCCTCCATCAAAAGAAAAGCTCTAATTGATGACAATGACGATATTTGTTTTGAAACCCATTCCCAATTTAGATAAGAAATTAGGGTGTAAAATTAACCTTGTGTCCTCCGGCAAAATGACTACTGCATGTTTTAATTTTACTAGCAACTCAGTGGATTGTTTTTTCGTCTGGAGAGTGAAGCAAATTTACTAGCCACTTGAATATTTTTCCAGTATTTGCCACTTTGCTGGTGCTGTTTTTGTGACGTGTTCATAATGTATGAAAAAATACTTTATCTTTAGAAACAAGAAAAAATATCTAACAACACTGAATTTAGTTATATCCAATATATCCCTAATCTTTTAACCACAAAATGTTTTGACCACAAAATTGAGAAGCTACAATGACTCTAAACGGCCTGTGATGGGATTGTGGGTGACCTGGCAGGCAGTTGCTAGCAAGTCAGGCTTGACATGTAGGTTATCCTGGACAATGCACTCATTGTAGCCACAACCAATGCTTTTCTGTGTCAGGGAGGTCATTAGAAAAACAAGTCAGTCAGAAAAACTGCTGGAGTGTATCATGAAAAAAAAAAGTAAGTAAAAAGGGTCGGGCCCGACAATAGTGTCATTTCACTGATGTTTTCATTCCAACCTTCATCAGTTACAAACATTTCTACACACTGAAACTAGTTATGGTAACAAATTCATCAATTCAATACTGAAGCGAGTAATATATTTCAGCAAACACTCCCTATGTAAAAGTAATTAGAGTACCTCAAAATTGCCAAAGTGATATCTTTTTTATTTTCTTGGTAAAATAGGTATTTATAGTGCAGACAGACACATATATGTACTGCCAATGTCTTATCCTTTAAGAAACCTTCAAGCTGTTTCTGTTGTCTCTACTTCATCCTGGTGGACCTGTAGCACCTGATGAATGTTCTGACAGACAAAGAAAGAGAGATAGATAGAAAGAGAGAGATAGATTAATACAGGTTAAAAACAAGAAAGACAGATACAAATTATGAGAGAAATTAATGAAGTGATGAAGTGTAGATAAAAAAATAAGTTATAAGAATATTAAAGCGTGCAATGGTGGACAGCAGAGGATAAGTGCTGTTTTATTTTGTAAGCTCATTTAACAGACGCTGCAGTAGATAAACAGCTTACAAGTTATGAGTCTACATGGAGACTTACTACAAGCTGGTATTGTGTTGAGGTCTCCATCAGGTTCTGTGTGAAAGGATGCTTAGAGAGGATGGAGAAAGGGACACACTCCTCAGGCCTGTAGCCCAGCTCCCTGAATATATGCACCAGGTGCTAAAGGTAAAAAAAGTTGAGCAGCATCACCATGAGGGAAGAGTTTCTTTTAATAGTAAAGATGATATTTATGCTCTAAAAAAGCCATTATAGATCATATAACCTTAAAAATACAATAAGGCATTCTGCAAATCCAGATAATCAGTGTTTTCCTTAAGTAAATTAACCATTTAGTTTATTATTTCTTTGAACCCAGTTTGAACTTTCACAGGACGATACCTCAGTGTGTTCCTCTTGACTCAGGCAGCCTGGAGGAAGGGGGTTGTCATTGTTCATTTTAGCAACTTTGTGGCAGATGACAGCCAGGAGAGCAGGGATGGATACTTCCTGCTCCTCCAGAGAACTGCTCGATGAACTCCAAGTCTCATCTTCCTTGTGCTCTGCATCAAGTTCTGAGGAGCTGAGCTCTGCAGCCTCTTCCATACAGGGCATGGACTGTATACACAAAGCTAAGTGTGAATTATACTGCTATTAAAAAACCACCATCAGTGTAATATTTGTAATTTTAGACTACTTGAAGACATTGGTGACAGAAAATACTGTTTTTGACAATAAATGACTAAGAAGGTAAAGTACTTTGTGACAAATTACAAGTTTAAATTTCATTTTTTTTCTAATTGCTTTGATTTATTCACCTTAACAAGGTGGCCTGATGAGGAGTATTTGAGATGTTGTCCCAGCACTACACCAAGTGCTCTGATGAAGCCCTGACTGGGGTTAGGGTCAGCTGCAAAGTACTGCAGCATGGATGCATAGTCCAGCCGAGGGGGAGAAAAAGAGTGGTCTGCAAATATCTGGAAAAAGAACTGAGAGGAAGAATTGAGACAAATGTTACTGTTGATATTTGTTTTTTTAATAATTGCAGTGCAGTTCATTTGGACATGCAGAAAACTCAAGACCTATTGATGGTTGAATTTAAAAAAAAAAAATGTCATTGTGATGACTATTTCATAGTGTTTACGATTAACTACTTTTAACAATAAGATGTCACTTAAAATAATTAAATAGTATAATAATAATAATAATTTATACTAATATTGTAAAACACTGAGTAAGACTATATTGAACCTTTTGTTCTCTCATTACTCTTAAATCTTTGTTTAGTCTTTCATGATTTTTATGGTTTTTGTGCATCTTGAACCTTGAATTTCTCATTTAAGGATTAATTAAAAATTTTTTGGATTTTGAATTAGGTTTCAAGACATTTCAGGTAGTTTACTTTGCGTAGGTTGGACAGACGGTCAAAAGGTAGAGGTTCAGAGGGGTCCTCCGAGGTGGGCTGATCACTCTCATTTGAAAACCACAACTCTGTCTGGTAAGGACAGAGACAAGAGAAGGAACTTAAACACTGTTTTTACATTCAGATAGCTAAAGATGTTAGTTAATATTAAGTGTACAGCACTAATTGTGTTCTTGTAAATTTTGTGAATTTTGTAACCAGAGAATCAAAATTTACAGTTCACACATGAGTTTTTGTGTGAAAAGAGACTAACCTGCAAGTACTGCTCCTCATTTATATAACCTGTACCATTGTCTGCTGCCTTGAAACGCTCTAAAACGATTAGCAGTTGCATTAAGGAGGGAAAAGGCCAAGGAAGGGCAGCACTAAGCAGGAACCGACGCCAGTCTATTAACTCGGAGTCATCCGTTAGCAGAGATACAATCTCCATCAACTGGGGACAGCAGAGGAAAGGACAATGTAACTGGGGAGCATTGTGCAGAAATGTATTCTCTTGCTTTGCTTTCTCTGCACTGTGGTAGTCAGCAGAGTTCTTCTTGTTTATTCAGTTATTTGATCTTGAAACTTTTTGTAAATTGACTCAAATTGTTCATAAGTTCAACCTTGTAGTGTTTTTGGTGGCTGTGAAGTGAGGAGTAGAAATTATTACCTAGCTTTGTGTCTTGAGTCTCTGGAAAATTTTAACAAATACCTGTGTTTCATTCTTGCCCATCCAGGGCTCAGGCAAGATGTTTCTGCCTATGTTCACAGAGGTGATATCTTTAAGCAAACTGAGGAACTCTGAACTGGATATTAGGCCTGAAAGTCACAAAAGGAGGGAAAAGTTCAGTGGATAGAGAGCTTACAGACCCAATGAAATCACAGCTGGTATTCCTTATATGCACCTGATGGAGCAATGGTGAAGAGCTGTTTGTGTAGTGACTCTAGTTGAACAATGGTTGGGGTTGACTGTATGGGCTTCTCTGAAGTAGGTGGACGGGGAGGGGGTGGTGGGCTGGCCACCATTTGAAGGTCTCCATTCAGATAAAAGTCAGTACGTTCCTCAGAAAAAAAATATAGAATCTCAAAATGCACTCATTGTGAAATGTTTAACTTTAGAAGAATGATTCAATATTACAGTTTCCCTGTAACTAAAAAAATGACGAGAGCCACCTAGTAAATAGTTAGCACCACCCTACACTCACCCTCAAGTAGATATCAATCAACATCAATTATGAAGTGATTACATACCAACACAAGCTCATTCTGCAAATTAGCACCAGCCTCTATATGGTGGCGAACCACTTTTGAGAGCTGGTCAATACTAGGGAAAAGGAAAAAAAAAAAGGTAAAACATCAACCATGTCTTCTATGTGTAGTTAATGAAAAAAAAAACACTCTGACCAGCTCATCCTCAGTAAAGGCTAAAATCTACAATTATTTACATTTTTATATTATCAAAAAGTATACTTTACTAAAAAGGTATTTGATGTTTTCAAGAACACCCTAAATTCTGGGGATAACATACATGCTAAATGTAGCATTATGACATGAAATGGTGGAAAAATACAGATTTATCACACAGTAGTCAAAAACAAGCCCATCAAATAGGACATTCACATTTATTGATTTTATTATAAGCATGCAATACCATATTGTAAAATACAAAAAACCTGTACCATACCTCTTCATTTCTGCAAGATAGCGTGCTTCTAAACCCTTCTGCATGCTGCTTACAGTCTGCTCAGCTCTGTTTTGCAGAAAGTTCACCATCACCAGACCATGACCTTTCACCAGCGCAATGCGGGCCTTTGCTGCATCTCCTGGAAGACACACACAGGCATGCAAGAAGACAATTAGAGGAAAATAACTAAATAAAAACATTTGACCATATACACAAATATGCATGAATGTATGAGTGCATATAAAACTACACACATTAATACAAATCACATTCCTGTATTTTAATGTCCTTCATATTACAGAGTTTTTGAAAAATGGAGACACTTAAAAAATTTACCATTAGCTACGCTGATATAGAAACTACCAAATCTTCCTCTATGTGTGAGTGCATACCCTCATGAGTCAGTGCAGCTGCATATTCTTGAAATATTTTGTTTTTGACCTCCTCATCATGACTTATGTCGGAGCTTTTGTCATCAGGCGGTGCAGGGCTGGGTGCAGAGGGAGGGGATGGTGGACCTGGATGAACAATACAGAGAAGAATATAATAATAGAGGACCTAACTAAATATACAGCACAGCCAGAAGGTACATCTCTATATTTTCTCACTGCTCTGCAAAAAGTCATGCCTTTTTTTTTCTTTGATGGCTGCTTCTCTTTTTCCTTCTTTTTTGCACTGGCAGAATTGTTTGCCTTCTCCTTTTCTTGTGGCCTTTCCTTCTGCTCCTTTTTCTCCCCCTGGTGGGCCTCTGCTGACACCTACACACCATGTTACCAGTACACATCAAGAACATCAAAAATGTATAAATAATAAACCTCTATATTATGCTCATGTAAACTCTCACACACAGAGCATTACCAGTTTGTTGATCGTTGTAAGTGCCTCCTCGTAGCTGGAGATCAGTTTCTCATGGGAAGGCTAATGTGAACAATGAAAAAAGTCAATATCTCCTACTGATATTGCATATTAAGACATCATTTTTAATTTTAAGCTGTATTTGAATTCATGCTGGGTCAGAATCATTTGTGTCATTAGGCAGCACAACTTTAAAAAAAAAACTTACAAAGATGGCAAGGTGTATAATATCTATATCAGTTGATTCTAATTTAACAAAATCAGCTACATAACTAAAAAAAAGACTGAAAATGATCAAATGGAATGAAGGTGATATAAAGAAAGGCAGGAAATTCGATTTAGCATGACCTTGCCAGGTTCTGTCTCATCCTGGCCTTTTGTCTTGGAGTCAGGACGTCTAGGAACATCAGGAAAAAGAAAGAAATTATTTATGTGTGTTTGTGTTTGTACACAGGATTATTTGAGCTGTGAGAACATTTTGAAATGCATTTTTCCGACAACAGACTGAATAAAACTTAAAGAAAGGAAAACCTTAGAAATTCTCCTTACAATTTAGTTTTCCTCTTGCTCTCTCCGTCCTCCAAACTTGTAACTGCTAGTTCAGTACTGCTGGAAAAATAGTAATCTTTAACTTTATGCATTCTTTATCCATAAACCACTCATCATTTTGTCACTCTTTTTTATCTTGTATTAATGTGGTTAGATTGCAAGTGTATTTCCTGCCTCTTATCAGGGTCTTTCAGTTCTGAAGAGTCCAGCAGGGGGATACAAACAAGGCTAGAAGGTAGTTCAGGCAGCACCTGATTGCACATGCTTAAATAGTAGACCCTGAGAAAATAAAGCGTTGCTTGGAAACGGTCCATCTCCACCTATGCAACACAAAAAATCCACAGTAATGGAAGATCACACTGACTAAAGAGATACATAGAAGACCTACAAGTCTACACAAACACACGAAGTTCAGACAGAATAAAGGAAACAATTTCTATCATGTGCTTATGAACTACATTAAAATTGCCAAAAAATGTTTCTTTTCCTGAAAAGAAGTTACACTGAATAAGAAAAGTTACCTGTATGAGTACAGAGTGGTGGTTGATGAGGACTGCAGTGTGGTCTTCCAACCAGCCCTCACCCATGAGAGTAGCCTTCTCTTGCTCATCTTCCTCCTTACGCTTGTCACTTATGTCCCATAAACGTTCACACAGTTCCTGTACACATGTAAGGGCATGTCCATTTATTCTTTACTTAGATTTTTTAAGAACTTTATTTACACTATTATAATAATCTGTATGTGTTACATTGCAAATTCTTCTTACATCCAGTCTCAGATGAAGCTCTGCCTTGGTATCCTCATCTTCTCTTATATCATCAGAAATGCTGTTGAAGTCCTTCTGCCACTGAGACACTAACTCTTGTTTCAAGTCTGGACGGCACAGATAGTGTTTGTACTCCTCTCTACAGATACAAGGATCTAGGTGATACTTATGTAGTTATGAATTCAATATTCACTAAAGGGAATTTTTGAATTCTTTTAACAGTTTTCTTTAACCATAAATGTTCTCTTTCATTTGTTATATTTTTAAACAATAGTTCTGATGGTGTTAAACTTCTATGTTAAATTCAACTGTCTCTAAGAATAATAATGATAACCAGTGACTGACACTGTATTCAAAGCTAATAAGAAATACTCTGTTGTCAAACTTCTATGTTAAATCTTCTATAAGCTCACATGACAAACCTACTGTTAACTGGATAAAAGTGATCAACTGATTTTAGCTATCAAGAGGTGATGGATCCTTTGGTGTGCAAAGATACACTCCGTGGCAACCTGCACTGTTAGATTTATGGGGCATACTGTAGATGTGTTATTAGCATGGTCTGATATGCAGATGTGAGACTCCACGTACAAATATGTCCAAGCAGACAATCATAGATCCTCATCTACAAAGATCAGATGTAAAAATGGCAAAAAGATGAGCACTGAAAGGTGTCAGTTAAATGCCAAGTTATTTACCGTATTTTCCGCACTATAAGGCGCACTTAAAAGCCTTTAATTTTCTCAAAAAACGACAGTGCGCCTTATAA
>JAPZDV010000022.1:14423763-14449417 GCA_029814665.1 Acanthurus lineatus
AGAATGCTTTCTGAAACAAATATGTTTTTAGATGCTTTTTGAAAGCATCCACTGAATCCAGAGAGTGCAGGTCTAAAGGAAGTTCGTTCCAAAGGCAAATTGTGAAAACATATGTAACAAGTATCATATCAAACAGGCAGCTTTGTAAGAAAACTTCATATTTAAATTATTTTTATTAAAAGTAAATAAACACACTGTAATGTACAGTATAAAGAATCATAAAATAGAATCATGCTGTGTACAGTAACTGACCAGATTGCAGTGATGTGGAGGATGTGAGCAGTTGCTCACTGTCTTTCTCTTCTTGCTGCTCTGCGGCCTGTAATTTCTTTTAAAAATGTTTTTAATTAATAACTATTAGAGGGCTTAGTGTCACAATCTGTTATTTGAATAGTTTCAGTTCAGTTAATTCTTAAGTTTGCTTTTGTATATATCCTTGTTTCATTGTTTCCTGATTTATTTTGGTAATCCCTGTTCTGTGTTGTCTTACCATGTCCTGTCAAGTTTACCTCCTTTTGTAATTACCTGCCTTGCCCTTATGCATTTCACCTTGTTGATTGCCCCACCTGTGTCTCATTATCCTAGTGTGGTGTGTATACAGTCTCTGTGTTTCCCCTTTGTCTGTTGTCACTCCCCTGTGCGTTGGTCATCCCTTGGTCCTGTCATTGATCCTGTTTTCCCTGCATCTTTTGGTTTGTAGCAAAAGTAGTGGTTTATTTTGTCTTCTTGGATTTTTCTGTTTCATTAAAGTTTGCTTTTTTTTTTGGTTTTCAAATTATCAGCTTGTTTTTTCAATAAAGATCACTTTTTGTTAAATTGTTGAATTTTTGTCTGCATTTGGGTCCTTAGTTTTTGTAATCCCTGAGACTTGGAGGCTTTCAAGGTCAAATAATCAAAGGCTTCTGCATTTTTAGCACTAGCAGATGAGGCTAATACAATTTTATGGTCCTGAAAAATCCTTTACAATCAAAACAATAAAAGATTAAATGAAAGGAGAAAATAGTGAAGTTAAAAACCAACATATAGTATCTAACCAACCTTCTCTCCATTCTGGTAAGCATACAACGCCTCCTCAATCAGTGTGTCAGCTGATAAGACATAGATGCCATGGGCTAAAACAGGAAACAAGAGACACTCAGCTATAAACAAAACATAAGCCTTCATCATCTGTTTTTTAATATATCACATAAACACAAATAGGTGCTATGACATTGTGCTTATGTGTATGCTTGCATCTGCATTTAAATTGCAAGTCGTGTACCTTGAGCAATCTTGGTCAAACAGGTGGTCTTGCCAGAGCAAAACTTGCCCAGGACACAGGCTTTGAGGGTAAAGTCAGGAAATACTGATAAAGAGGGTTCCATGATGGGTGGATGAACAATGTTCCTCAATCGCAGAACCACATGTCCAAGAATGTTGTTGTTGGTCAGGGGTAATTTGGTCTCCCCAGCTTCCTCAGGCCAACTCCACTCACCTTCCATGTTCTGACAAACATGACACATGATGACAACAAGATTCTCAGCATTTAGACAGTTCAGAGCTTCATTTCAGGGACCATTTCAGCATCAAAAAATGCTGCTGGTCTGCATTCTTTTGAAAATGTGGGTTTTGTCTATCAAATAATTCAGTCTACGTGCACAAGCTATATGGAAGCGTGCAGGCAAATGCACAAACATCGTTTAAAAGAACACTGTCATCATATTTCAACTCACAGTGTATTCATCATAGTCCTGGTTTTTGAGTATCTCCTGCTTCTCAAGCTCTACAGGATCTAGTGGAGTAGAGAACTCAAACCCTTGATGCTGTTCCTTTCTTGGTTCATAGAGAGGCAGATCACTTAACAGCAATTCCCTCCACTCTCTCATCAGTTTCTCTGGAATCAAACTGGACATGGAGAAAAATGTCAAGAAGCACAGCTAGTCTTAGTAAGTTGAATTATAGCTCAAATAAAATTTGCACTACATATTTGAATATGGTTTGTATTTGTGTAAACTACTTAATTTACTGTATAATTTTTCAAGGTAACTGTAGAAGGGCTGGCATAGTGAATATGTTAAATCTAGGATTTAGGATGCTTATATATGCTACATACAAAGGAATATTAAGTATGATTGTGTGGGCAGTGTACATCTGTGAAAATTATTTGTTTGATAATGTGAAGAAGCAGGCAGAATGTTGAAATCTCCTGATTTTATTGGACCACCAGTCAGTTGTACAAAAAGTTGTTTCCAATTTTGCTAAGTTACAGGTTTTAGAATTGCATCTGTATCAGCACTGCAGCATAATGTTTCAGTTTTAATACATCACATGAAATATTTCTGTATTCAGTCAAATGTCACATTGTCAATGCTTTCTTAAAGTACCCATTTAAAGTTTTTCTGTTGCAGGATAGAAAAACAATATGACAACACATAAAGCAAATCAATACTTACAGGGCATATTTGCCCATATTTACTTTTGCTCTTGTGATCTTTATTGTTGCACCTCAGTCTCAGGGTGGATTTCTTTTAAAAGAAAAAGCTATCTTTTTTTTACTCTATACATTAAACAACTTTGTTATTATGTTTCGCACTTGTGAGCTATGTTGAATCTTAAATAAATAATTAAACAACTTCAGACATTGCAGAGGGCTTACACTACTTCAAATCCATCCCTCAGATCTCCCAAACCTTAAAACCTGATTGCTGCACTTACTTTTATGATAATTTCAGATAACTATACATAGTACACTACCATAAGACACAATCTGGAACTTTGGAATTTCCACATTTTCATGATCAAAACACCAAAAGGTTTAAAACTTGAATACCGTATACAGATTTCTACGCAATAATTAGAAGCAATTGTGTTACGTACTTCCCAGTGAGCAGTCGATATTCTCCAACCTTGGTGGCCAAGTCAACTATCTGCTCCAGAATGTCCTTGCAGCTTGCAAAGTGCTTCTTATATCTGTTCTGAGAACGTTCTTCAGCAATCCTGCTATAGAATTCAAGCTCCTGTCTGATCTCTTCTGCACGTTCCAACTTAGCCTGCTGAACCAAAGCCTGATCCAGGCCCAGTCAGGAAGATGGCATGAGTGGAGAAGACATGACATAAAGTTCCTGCTAATCATGACTTTTACGTAAAGTAATTCATGAAAATGAAAGATGTAACACACATCATTTATTGTGCAAAACACTTAACTTCAGTGGAAAATAGCATTAATACTAACAGACATAAAATTTTATGATCGGCAGATTACTTTTACTGAACATTGACAGGTAGATTGTAATCAGCTCTCAAGTTTGTCAACAGATATAATATTACGATAACCCAATAAGGACATTATATATTCGTGCATGTAATCGTTTAATTTTCTCCTTAAATCATCTCCTTAAAAAGGATTCTTTCAGGTTTTAGAGAAAACAAAAAAGGTGACACTCAACATGCTCTGGGATTGCATGATTAATTAGGAAGCGATGCCACTGCACAATAATGACACCTAACCAAGACATACTGCATATTTAAACACTGAAACCACACTGATGCATTTCTTTAAGAATTTGTTATTTTTTCCAACTAAATTAGTCATCTACGGTTTCTGTGTGGTCACTGGAAGGACAGATACACAGAGGGCCCTTTATTATACCCATGCCACTAGCTTAGGAACATAGAGCCCTATCTTATACCCGTGCCACTGGCTTAAGAAACACCCATTAAACACCCATGAATTGATGAGGTGACTACACAGCTGATAGGACTATCTGTCATGCACCAGTGGCACAAGGGGCAGGAAGGAGCAGGATACCTCTGCTGCTCCTAGAACAAGACAGCAAAAGTTGATTTGGACACTCCCCTGAATAAATTAAAACCTCTGTGCAGGCGCAAGTCTACGATAAGGTCCATAGAGTTGTTTATGTTGTAATACATGCTGTCTTATTTTACTGTTTTGAACTACCACCTCTCTCCCTCTCTCTCTTCATACCTAACATCAAGCACCCTGTTGATACTATTAAAAACACCAAAATAAACCTTTTCCTCTCCCAATAACACTACTCATACTGTGACTTATACAGCCCAATACAAAGTGACAATAGAAAGGATTATAATTCTTTCTTATTCATCCTTTCTCACCGCTTCCCTCTCCAGAGCTTCCTGGAAGTCCCTCTCTCTGCGCTGCTGGTACTGCTGCTCTCTAAACAAGCGGTTCTGTCGGATCACCTCCTTCTGCATACGCATCTGGAGGAGCTGAGAAGCCAAACGCTGCTCCTGCTGAGTCTGACGTGTCAGACGCTTAACCAGCTGCTCCTCTCTGCGTTCCTCCTGCAGTATGAGTCAGAGGTTGCTCATCAATTGATTGATTTTGGCTTAAAATGTTGAACATTGAATAGTAGACTGCTTGAGGTCAAAGACAACAGCGAGACTTAGAATTATTGGTCAATAAAAACAAATAGAAGATTTGATGTGAAAGACTGGAGAAAGCCTCCTCAGGTAAAGAAACAAACAGTGCTGTGTATTTTTTCTATAAATATTAAAAATATTAAGATTTCTTAATGAGATGAGGGAAAAAGTTTTACCTCTTGAGCTTCATGGGCCTTGAGCTGCTCCACTAGAAATCTGTTTCGCCTTTTCTCTCTCTGCTCACAAGCTACAGCATTCTCCTCTAGCCTCTGTCGGATATCCTGTATATACTTGCTACTGGACTGTAAGATCAGCTTAGTTCCACTTTCAGGCACACTACAGCCCTGGCTTCTGCCAGCAAGAGGAAACTCTCCTGGGAAGGACTGACCACTTGAAATGAAAAGATGAAAATTTAAATAACATAATACTGCAAAAATACTATATTAAGTAGTGAATGTTTCCATTTCTTTCACCTTGAAGAAGAAGCAAAACCACAAGGAACCAGTTTCTTCCTGTTTGTCTCAAACTGGGCTATCTCCATCTGAACTGTCTACATGGAAAAAATGGTTAGATATTGAGATAATACTGATAAGAAAAGCAAATCATGTCAATGCTTTTAAATTTAGACTAATGTGTAACAACTGTGCTAGGAAAAATCATTATCAGACTCATGACATGACAATTGCCCTACTGGTTATATTGTATATAGAGGGTCGTCAGTTGAAATCCCAGGTAAATATGGAAAATCTCAGAAAAAACTTTGGCATACAAAGTAAATAAGAAACAAGCTCTCCTCTGGAATCAGAGACAAATGCTAAGAAATGACAAGTTATTGGTTTTGAGAAGACCTTTTGGTAAACTAAACTGTGGTAAAATTCTTTAACCCAAATTTAAAAAATCATGTACAAAATAGTGCATGCAACATATTTTGATGACCAGTGTGAGCTTTTGTGGGGCTTTCTGTCTAGATTTAACACCCACTGTCAGCAAACATCAGCCTTTGAAACTTTGCATACAACACTTCATAGCAAACTCTGTGTCAGACAAAGGTAAAATTAATATTCCTTTTATTGGTTAATACATTACACCTTTATTAATTGATTGGGTTCACACCTGTGCTTGTTGTGCTCTGCATTGCAGCTGGTGTTGTCTCCTCTTTAGGTTCACTTGTGAATTGTAGGGTGGTGGCTTCGGAACTCGGACAATAGCTGCCTGGGTACAAGTCAAGTTGTCATTATACTTGCAGCAACCATTCATAAAATGCAAAATAAACCCTCTCCTGCTGTTAAAAGCCTGAGCTTTTTCTTATTCCCTCATCAAGCAGATAAGTTTATCACTCAGTACTGGTATTGTATTATAATCATATCTAAAAAAAAACTCACTGCAAAGAGCGGTAACTGTGTGAGAAAGAGAAAAATGGAAAAAGTCCAACTGATAGAGATTTAAAACTTAGACTGCCTCGTACTGATCAAAAATTTTGATCTCCTGTACCTTCTTAATATTCGTAATTCTCTGGATACCCTTGACTTTGGGTTGTCTCTCTTGCTGGATGGGATGGATCATAACAGACTTTTCTTTCCATTGCTGGCATTTCTCCTCATAGTGCTGAGAAATCTTCTGCAGCTTCAGCTCTGCATCACGTTTCACCAACCGATGCAGTTGCTATATAAAACGAGAAAGAGCAAGATGCTTGAAAATACCAAATAGTTTTTGTATATATTAACATTAATGATTGACCAATGATCCAAACCTCACATATAAAAATTATATAGACTGAAATATTCAAAGACAGTTTTGCATACATACATAGATACAATTTTTGAAAAAAACATGAAAAAAACATGCTTGTTGCTTCAGGAAATGTGGGCAACAGCATGCACATACTACATGCATAGTAGATCCATACAAATGCACTTGCATCAGAGTAGATCTCATGCTCTTTTTGGCGTAGGCCAGCATTGGCTTCAGGCTGCATGACTTCCATCAAAGTACCACTGATTTGTGCTTTCCTCTTCTTCTCAAGTGAGACATAAAGTTGGTAAAGGAGGTGTGTGGCAACACCGTGCTTCTCCTGCATTAGTTCCTTGGCTGTATTTATGTCAAAGGAGATCCCCAGTAACCGGAGAGTTGGCTCAAGGCGGGTAAAATTATTTAGTCTGGAGATGGAGGTGCTGTGAGGAGAGGTTAGAATAGCTAATGAACACTTAAAATAAACTGGAGAGTTAACCATCTAGCAACAACAAGCAAAGGTGCATGGACAGATATCTCAAGAAAGGATGGAAGAGTTGCCAACTTACTCTTTCTTCATGAACATACTAAAATCATTCTGCAACTGATATTTATACAGAACCTCCCCAATTAGGTAACCTGTAGAGAAATTCTTGGCAAAGGTCGTTGGCTCTGTGAAGATAAACAGGCAGTCATTACCAGAAATGATATTTTAAATATGTAAACATTCGAGATTTTGCTTACAATTTGAGTAACTACCGTTGAATAACCACTGAAGTTAGTGAGTAGTGTAAGTAAGTTACACCGACCTAGTTATGCAGATTTTTAAGGATTAAAAAAAAACAAAAAACTTATACTTAAGTAAAATAACGTTGCTCTTAATATTTACCAAAGCTGGATTACCAATCAATATCCTTCGTTGTGTTGATAAATTAAAAACTGTTCGTTTATTAACTTTAATATGTAAACTACGTTCTAAAATTTCGTCCATTTCCAATTTGTAAATTCACAAGCTGTGTATCTTTTTCATGTACCAGTTTTCCCTTTTGTGTTTCTCATGCTGTAACAAGTAAAATCTGTGAGGCTTGTGATTTGTGATACTGGACTGTATAAATAAAAACAGACATGGAAGAATAGTTCACAGGTAACGTAACCGCCGCTAAAGCACCAAGTTAGCGTTGGCATAATTAAGCTAGTTTAATAAGCTAATTTGGCAGCTTGGTAGGCTATAACTTTACACACTTACCAACAGCTTGTGACAGCCGGAGCTCTTCGTTGAGCCACCTGCACAATATATCCGACATGTTTTTTCTCTAAGTTCAACTGAGACAATATAGTACCTGTTAAGGTAAATTTTACTAAGTACAGACCAATAACATGTCACATTAGCTTATTTCTAACGGCTGAAAAAGCAGTCACGAGCGGATAAAATCCCTGTGGTGTTGCAATAGTTGCTATGGTGACACGTCAACTTGGTTACCCAGCGTGCCTCATTCAGGAAGGCACTCATGGGAGAGGGTGGGACCTGCTGACCCTGGATCAGTTTTTATCTTTGCACCCCCGTAATGAAAAACAGAGTTGCAAAGCCTACGATCTGATTCGAAACCCGTAGAAAATTCTACTTAAGGTGGTCAGCAGGGACGACATTATTTTAAGCAAAACTTGACTTAAGCGGCCCTTCTTTGATTACGGAACAAATGAGAAGAGTATAATTAGGGAAGACTTTAAATAAAGATTTAATATTCATTGGACTATCGTCAGTGATGCTATATAGTGGCAATTAGCGATAGGTTATTTATGGAGATATTATCATAGTGAGATAAACAAAAACACTGATCGACAAATAGCCAGACAAACAACTTTATTGCCTTTAAACAAGTAGCATTTCAGTTTGTATTAGTGTTAACATTTATATATTCACTCAGAAGCATTTCACCGTTTCTGTTCATTCAACCGGTACTAAAATATTTTGCAAAATATCATGAAATCTAAAGCACAACGTCTTTTCCAGGTGAACAACTTCTCAGTCCTGTTGTCATGCACAACATTAGTCAACGTTAGTGTATCAAAGCCATAGGGTAACATAAACATGGAGTTTAAATGATGTATGAGCCACTGTTTTGATGAAACAGTTTACACAGCATGCATTGATTTTGAAAACACATCTGGGGCCAGAGATGAAAATGTGTAAGGCAGCAGGTTTACCTTGCTGTATAAATCCCAAAAACAAAGATCTACTGATTAAACAAAGGCTCCCAATAAAAATGTGTTTTGCAGGGAAAAAATGTAACGGACTGAATTGAAAATTGCCTATCCGCAGTTGAATGTATTAGTTTGCACAGTGAACAAGCTGGCCCTACTTACAATGTGTCTAGCAAAGTGACACTGCTGTGATAAGATATAAATGCGAAGCAGGCTGAACTATTATAAGTCAAGATCACATAGTCAATTCCGTTTACATGATTTTTCTAACACATTTAAAAATGACTCCATGTGTTTAAGCACACAACAAATATACAGTGGGATGCTTCCACATTTCCTAGGACTATATCTGTATCATCAATACAAACATTCACTTTAATTCTCTCAATATGGTTTGTGAACATTACTCTTCCTGTTGTAGTGTAGGGAATATTATTTGAAATGTAAAACAACTTAAGATTTTGCATTGTGAGAAGGAAACAAAAGACACTTAAGTTATCTGCAGTTAGTTGTATAAAAAACAAAGATTTAAAGGAAAATTAAAAAGGTGCTGTTTTTGTTGATCCAAATCAACATAAAAGCATATAACACATAGCGTTCATAGGTTAGTCTCCAAAGCCCTGCAAGTTTGAGGAAGCAGGCTTCAAAGGAAATAGATCTGCAGCCACATTTAAATACTCACACCATATCCACCCTTTACTACTGCTTTGAAGTGATCACTGATCTCACATCATGCAACTGGCTGATTGACTCTTTACTCTATCTTACTGGCAGACAGTCAAATATTTGGTTAATTATAACCAGCATTTTTTCCCACTATCAAGTTCAAATTTAGATCAGTGTTTCGAGACAAAGAGACAGAAGTAGTAGTAGTCAAAAAGGACTGCTTTCCGGTTATTGGTTCATCAGTGAAGCCATCAATTATAGTTCATCTAAGTCATCGTTTATGTCACAGTAGTTTACTTAAAGCTTGTTGGCTGGAGGCACTGAGAAATAATAGAGCACAGGCTGCTACAAAGGCAAGACAAGGCCTGGCTGTATATAATATTATAAACATCCTGGATTATATTTGCATAAAGATGCTTTTGGGAAGCTTAACCAATGGCACATCCTCAACACCAACTCATAACAGAGGATCAGAGGGATAATGTGGACTGTACTCGGGCAATAAGAACCCTGTTTTTGACACCATTATGGAGATGCCAAAGTGTGGTCAATCAACCAATATGACAACCGACACATAAGGTCATTTGCCCACGTTTGTCAACAAAAGATAAATGACAGCATTTTAGGAAATTTTATATAATTTCCTAATAAATACTTTCCTCTCAGACTCCTTAACCAATTTCAAAATTTACAAGGAGCCTTTGGAAAACATTTTCAATGGAACCATAAGTAGTCGCATTTAAAAAAATAAAAATAAATTCTTTTGATGTATTACAGACTTAATTCTCCCAAAAAATAAACAAGCTTTCAAGCACAGCAAACTGACAATGAACAATTAACGGTCATCTCTCTGGGCTTGAAAATAAAGCAAACATAAAAAAATCTTCACATCAACACAAATATACTGAGAGGGCTGAGAGTAACATGAAGGAAGTATATTGTAAACAAAGTTTATAATTTTCAGCATGTGCTAAAATTGATTCAACCGGAAAGAGTTTGTACATGAAACTCTGTGGAATCTAATCAAATACAATAATTCCTGTAATTCCTCACCAGTTCTGAGCTGCATTACTGAAACCCTTTTTTAATTTCATGTGGCATTTAGGGGAAAGGCCATGTGTGAAATGTATTAAGATGGAATTTAGCAGAGGAATTACATTTATTAAAGCAATTAACCTCGTAACTACCAATTCAAGTTAATTCTAAAAATTTTTTAAAACCAATCAACAATATAAAAAGGGCACTGGCTTGATTGTGAAATGTGTTTTGTAATGAGAAAAAAAACTTTAAAAATGAGGAAGTCAAAACATCAACAAAAAAAACACTAAAAAGTAACACAATAATGTGATTACTGATTAAATTACATCAGTTTTGTGTTTATATTCTAGCTTATATCAGTGTGTATCATCACCAAAGTAATTCCAGACCATAATTGAGAGCACCACTCCTTAACTGTGTAAAATAATGAATTTTCTCAATTATAAGAGCATCTTTCAATTCATATCTTACTGTACACAGATCCCATCTGTAAGTATGGGATCGACCTCGGTAATGATTTCACAGCCAAACACGTTTTTTCCATTCTCATTCAGTAGCTCATCAGCAGACGACATGGATATTAATTGCAGGGAAGTTTTCTTTCTATGTAGCTACTTTCCACTGAAACTGTCCTTTTGTAGTGTTCTACCAAAAAGAAGAAGTTCTTTTTTTCTTTAATGCAGTTTTGGTTTGAAACTTTCTTGCTTTGTGAGTTCTTCTGTAGTGTGTTTTAAAGTTCACATCCCAAAAATTAAAAATATCCACAAACGCAAGCTAAAAATTGGATATGCTCAATTAAAACACAGGATATGCCGACGATAAATGCCCATTGAGTCACAGAAAAGGCAGTGAGGGAGCACAGCAGCCGTCAGGTAACCGGGGGTGTAATGAATATGCTGGCAAAAAGAGGTATGAGGAAATCTTTTGAAGAGATTCGTTAGAAATGTTTTGACATACAAATATACAGATTTTGATATTCTTGATATATGCATTAAAGAGTAAATTAGCTCTAAATGTTTTTCTTTATGCTTGTAATAAACATTTCAAATAGCATAATCAACCTGCTGTCAAAGTGCAACTGTAAGGATGTAGTGTTATTTTACTAGACCATATGTGCAAGGCCTATACAGTAACGAATCTGAGAGCTTTACGTTACCCCCCCGGCCTGGCTGCAAGTAGTGAGAGAGAGAGAGATGGTTTTATGGTTTTGTGGATGATAGCAGGTTAGTGAACCAGGTTGCTGCTGATGAGGACAGCTGTCGTTTCTCCTCTGCGTGTTCCTCTCCATCTGGGAGGAGGAACTGAGTGGAGGCTACAGAGGTGGGGGATCCAAGGCTTGGTGCCAGGCCGCCACTTTCTTCAGCCTCCACAGGGGAGTCAAATTGCCAGGAGCCCTGGGGTTTGTAGCCTCCAGCACTGGCAGCCTGAGGCTCAAAGAGAGGCTCCGGTGAAGCTTTGTTAATGTCTTCACTAGGGGCTCTTGGTTGCATCTGTGGCCGGTAACCCCCTCCTCCGCCTCCACAGTGGATAGACAAATCAGCCTGGGCTCCGTGACCCTCAGAGGGGCCCTGGGCATCTGGAGGCCAGACCAAAGAAGACCCTGAGGTCTGAATCCCTGTGTATGTCACATTAGTGCGTGCTGAATCCAAAGAGGATGCAGAAGAGGCAGAGGAGTCTGAGAAACGCGGTCTTATGGGCCGCTCATCTACTACTTGGTTATAGTAGCGTAACGATGCTGGCTCATCTGTGTCCACTGGCTCTTCTCCTATGTGCTGCTCCTCTTCATCTTCATCTTCTTCAGGAATAACAACAAGCATTTCTTTACTAGAATCCCACTCGGGTTTTTCCACAATATGAACCATACTGTGGGGAGATGGCTTCACATCCAGAGGCCCCTGTGGGACACACAGTAAATAAACCCCTCAATGAGTCAGTTTAACCTTTTCAACAGAGATGACCAAAAACACTGAATAAGAAATTAAATAGCATGAAAGGAAACGGAATAGCACACAATTAGTTTAGTCATAACATTTAGATTAGTTCAGCTGATACTGTACCTGTGTCCTGGACCAATCACCAGGCAACTTTGGCTCAGGTATGTCTGGATAGAAGGCCTTTTTCACCCTGGTGACAGAACAAGATGTTATTTGTAGGATTCACTATCTTTAAAAGCCAAAAGAAATAAAATGCCTCCTTATATCTCATCTTTGATATACTGTAGAGACTATGCTGTTTTTTCCTTTTGGTGTTCTTATTTATAGAACATACAAATACAGAGGAGAGAAAGACACGTCATAGGAACATAACAATCTCACCATTTCCTCTTCTTGTAGCAAATAAATGTGACAATAACCAGGAATAAGGCTGTGATTCCTAGAGAAGCCAAGATTTCCAGGATCAGCCAATCAGCTGTAAGGACGAAAAAGCAGAACAATAGAGCTATTAGACCTAAACCAAAATTATTATTTTTCTTACCTCTGAATGTAAGTAACTGTATAAACTGAACCAAAGTGTGGTTAACTGTAGGCCCTTATGTTGTACAAGAGCATTCTTTTGAAGCCTCAAATAATAGTAAATAATACATCCACATACCATAAGGCTCCAGCGTCATGGAGGCAGTCGCGCCTGTGTCCTCGCCCACAGAGGTGTAGGCCTTGACGGTGAATTTGTATGAGCCCTCAGGGAAACCCTTAACCATGTAGCTCCTGTTTCCTGGGTCTGACACATTGGCTGTTTAAAGACGAAAAGGGAGAGAGAAGGGAAGGAATAACAAGAAGGGGAAACAGAGAGAAGCGAGAGAGGAAACAATGAGGTAAACAGTGAGAAAGTTTAACAGGAAAATGTGCACTTCCTAAAACATATTCTGATGAATGTGTGACAACATTATGTATTCAAATCATCTTTAATGCATTCTATTGTTAACAGCTGTACTGTCTTCAGAGGTGGCACTTTACATCATGTCATTTACCTAGAAGTGTGAGATGGGAGCCATTGTTGATGTAAATGTTGTATCCCAAGATGAAACCTCGTCTGCTGCTCAGTGGGATCGTTCCCCAGGTGAGAAGAATATTATTGTCCTCCTGATGAGCTGATAGAGAAACAGGACTGGAGGGGACTGCAAAAGTGGCAAGGATAGGGAGAAAAAGGGAAACAAAAGAGAAGAACAGGAGGCATTACAGAAAGAATGGGAACAAAGAGTCAGCAATTAAATGCAGAGTGTGAATTCTGAGTCATGTGCTTCTTTTACAGAGGATAAGCTTTCCACACATAGATCTATCCTTACCCAGCTCCTGCATGTATCCCTGCCAGCTTTGCAGCAGCTCTGGGGGCTCTGAGGAGCAACTGAACAAAGAAATGCTGTACCTCACACCTGGCTGGAAGTTGGCTGATGGCAAAGAAAGAGATTACTATGTATCACACAGTATCAGTCTTTCACCTGAACTGACTGTAGAAATACATACTGCGCATGATAAATACCCTAAAAAACCAATGCTCTCTATTCACAGAATCGTTGGGTTTTTAAAAAAGAGCCAGAAAGGCTGGCATACCTGATTTGATGGAGACATTAGTGTTTCCAGCAGGCACCTTGATCCAGTCCACAGAGCAGTCCCTCGAGCATAAGGCATCATGCCATTCCACCACATAACCACAGGTGGCGTTGGCATTGTTCTGCCAGAACAGAGGGAAACCGCTGTCCGTATAAACCGCCTTGGACACAGCAAGACGTTCCACATCTGCAAAGAAGAAAATCTGTTAGCGGTGATGTAGAAACAATATGTCCTAACCCTCCTTTCAAACTGACCGACTGCTGCTTAACTCTTTAAAGTAAGATCAGTGTTACATGACTGTGTAAACAAATGTTTAAAAAAAAAATACAATCTTCCTCCATTTCTACATACCTGTCAACTGCAAAGGTATAAGTACACTTGATGGTTGGGATGGCCCATCATTGTTCTTTGCAATGACGGTCACTATGATTTTTTCATGGCTACCGACAGCAATCTGTGTGAGGTTGACTGGGGCAGCAGAAGTATCAGGCGGGAAGATTTCTGTGTGCTGTAAATTATCTTCCGGGCTCCAGAGAGTAACTTCATAAGCTGTGAGCTTGCCGTGGCTCTGTCTTCGAGTCAGAGGCTAAAAGACATCAGGTGAAACAGATACATTCAATTATTTTTTCACAAGAGTTCAAATTTCTGTATGTTACAATATGAAACGATGCTGTGAATCTCATGTCTCCACAGATGAAAAAAAGAAAAACATTCAACTGACAACTGTCAATCTACAGTATAAATCTAAACCAGGTTTTTTTTTAAAGATGAAAATACAAAATAACAGGAGATCACCTTCCAGATAACCTTCCCAGTGTTGTCACTGTTCATCTTCACCCACACATCAGGAGCATCTGGAACTGAGACAAGACAAAAAAAATGAAAAAAAGATCTGGTGTGTCAGAGAAACACAAAAATAGCTACTAAAATAACTTAGACCTTGTGTTTGATTTCTGACAAAAATCAGTCTTACAAAACCTTTTTGATACAACAGTTATTTAATTTTATCACTTACAAATTCATGACTACCTGCACATATGTGCACTAGCCCTTTAATAGACACACTTTTTTTTGTAACTGGCATGTTATCACATTATAGAATTGAGACGGTTACAAAAACATGATACTTTCATCAGGAATTACAACTTTCAGAAGTTGCCTTAAGCAGCCTTAATTCCCTCAAATAAAGAGAGAGCACATTAAGTCCCTTACTAGTAGTTCCGGTTTGGAAGGAAAATGGTTCACTCCAGTCTCCCCACTTCCAGAAATTCTGCTGGGCACCACAGCGGACTTGGACACTGTAAACCTCATCAGGAAACAAGTCGGATAGAAACGCCGACCGCAGACCCACACCAGAGAAAATATTCTGGACAAATACATTACACCTCATTACTGTCTGGTACATTAAAAGCCACTCACGCACAAAGTAGATGCATGCAGACACATTCTTGCATTTGTGGAGGTAAAGAGTCAGACCATTAGTATATGGTATAGGAAAAGTAATATGTTTAGTCTTACTGACATATAGTATTTACAAAAACAGAAACCATAAAATGGATAACAGAGATTGTTCTGTACACTAAGACAGAACAAAAAACTAACACAAACAAACAAACAAACTAGTACAAACAGGTACAATGTCTGCAACAGGCATACACACACACACATACATACACTAGTACACGCACAAACAACTCACCTTTATTTTGTTGTCTTTCGAGGTTAGCTCCACCTCGCAGCCAAGAGCCAGGGAGGAATAGCTGCTGTACTTCCACTGCCAGAGCAGATCAGCATTCCACGCATGTACGATAGCGCTTAGTTGAGTTGGTGCAACCGGCCACACTGAAGGGAATGGGTGAACAACATCAGAGGGGTGCTATGGTGGCTTTCTTATTTATCTACTACATGAAAAACTAAAACAAGAGGATTCTGTCCATTCTTGCTTTCCAATAACTTTGCCAATACACGTTCAAGCTGTTGCAAAACCCGTTTATTTATCGTCTTACATGTGTGATAAAAACAACTAAAAAGCAGCCGATAATAGCTGCAGGTCACAAAAAAAACATTTTTCTGCTTCCCTGTTAGATTGAATACATGAATGTCACCATCTGTTTCCACTTCTCCGTAAATCAATATATTGACATTGCATCTCAAATAATTCAAATAAAAACAATAACAATTTGAGGGCACAATGGTTCTAACAGATGCATTTCATGTCTTCGCGCACCTCTACTTCAAAATAAGTGTTTAAAAAATGAATGGTGAGTGTCTATCCTATCATTCTGATCAAGTAGGGGTGATAAACTTACCTCTGTGACTGAGCTCAGCAGAGTAAGAGAGGCTGTACTGGCCAAGAGGATTCATGGCCACCAGTGTCCAGTTACCCTCCCACCGATCCAGGGCACACACTCTCTGCGTCTGCCGTGGCCTGCACCCGACAAGACATAAAAAATACAAATTAGTAAAGAGCAGGTTGCCAAGATTTGAAAATAAACTACAGAAATGTACAATCACTGTAGGTGCTCATTCCCACTGCAGATACAGATTAAGGCCCACACACATGTAACGTCTGGCCACTTTTCAGTTCATTTCAGTAAAAGCTGTGGCAGGCAGCCAATCCACTATCAGCATAAAATGAAAACACAGAAGCAGCAAGTGGTTACTTAGACTAAGTGCCTTATATTTCTTGTCATATTCCCTTTCTGTTTTGATTTTTTTTTTCTGGGCAGAAAAAAGTCCTTAGAGAAAGGCAGGGGTACCAATCATAAATAATGCAGGGAAATTAGTCAGACACAGAGTGACATTGTACCACATCCCATCATGAATTCCGTCGATGAATTGCTGTTAATCAGTCCAAAAAAAACAAACGAAAAAAAACTCCCACATTTCATCACTGCCACCTCTGTCCTGGACCAATATGTCATTCTACTGAGAATTTCCAGTATATCTTGTCCGTGCCTTTTCCTGTTTTTCTTAGGATTTTGACCTGAGTCAGAAACAGAAAGGATTATATGATTAAGTGGACGACAGGCTGATAACATCTTGTAACTTGTTTTTACAGAGTGCTACGGCTCAGCTCAACTCGCCCCTGAGCTGTTCTGTTTTGTTTTCCATTGGCAAATGTTGTGGATTTATTAAATACCTGTTACTTTTTCTGTTTTTTTCTGTGAAGGTGGAGTGAAAACACTGCAGGTTGCTGACTGGTCAGTGGTCATCTTGATCGGTCATCTGATCTCTGATGTGGCAAATTCTTTAATTTTCCTGTTTATTTTACAGTATTTGTTTATTTTTCAACC
Organism: Acanthurus lineatus; assembly: GCA_029814665.1. Taxonomy (NCBI): domain Eukaryota; kingdom Metazoa; phylum Chordata; class Actinopteri; order Acanthuriformes; family Acanthuridae; genus Acanthurus; species Acanthurus lineatus. The sequence continues at coordinate 14,440,622 of JAPZDV010000022.1, forward strand.
CTAAACCTGAAGTTCTGCTTCCCAGCCTGAGCACTACAGCTTCTAACAAAGTATCAGGTTTCAGGTCAGGTCACAGCCCATGTGAGATTTGGCCTTCAAAAGTAATTTATTGTGTTTGTGACTTCAAATGCTGTACCTATTGTTCACAGAGTAGAGGGTCCCTCGTTTGCCATACAAGTATGTTTCTCTCCCTTTGTCCCACTGGCACACAGCTGAGCTCAGGTCACGAGTCTCACACACAAAATTAGCGGGATGTGGTGGATCTGCAGAGGACGACAACAAGTAGGAACTTATTTGCTTAATCAGTATATATAGATATCATAAATATTACAAAGATTTATTTATATGACTCTGATCCATCCAGTTATTCATCTTACAGCCAACAAACACCACTGCTCCAGTCAGTTTTGTCTTGAGTTTGTCATTACAGATGATGTTGGTTCCTGTTCGGCCGGAAGATGTCTGATTAACCACTGTAGTGGCGTAGCTTCGCCTGCTCAAACGTGTTGTATTCATTTCTATGTTGCTGGCAAGGATTCTACCAAAGATCCTCCCCTCCTCCACGATGCAACAGAAGGTGGTGTTGGCCCCCACAGGTACAATTCTGTCCTGCGGGTACATCTGGAATTTCTCATTGCTTGGGATATCGCTTCCTGAAAGAAGGGAAATGAGGGAAGTGGAACAAAAGAAGAGGGTTGTTCGAATAAAAGACAAAAGGAGCCATAGAAATACCATAAATAAGGACATATATTTAGATCCAAAGGAAAGTAACTTGTTTGACTTAAGAGATGTCCCTTACTCCCTCTTCATAAAATGCATACAAAGTTTATAGAACTAACTTACAGGCAAAATTATTGTTGTCTAACAACACACTACATGCGTTTTATTCTTGCTCCTCTGACCTTGAAGTATCTGAGTGTTGCTCCATTCACTTGCTATTTGTCCATCTCTTGAGCGGATTTTGATTGACAGTGAGGTACACTCTAGAGGTTCAACTGAGGTCCAGTTCCACTGGTGCCGACCATTTTCCTGATTCACCATCACAGACACAGTGTCCTACAGGGGATGAGAAGAAGAATGAAAGAATGAAGCTGGTGGATGTTTGTTAATACTGACAGTCATAGCTTAGATATAAATTTATATTTGTATCCGCTTATATGTCAGGTGATCAACTGAAAGAAATTAAACTACAGAAATGTCCAAAAGTGTTTTGAAACAATGTAACCGTTTTTTTAAATACCACAGAGTGGTGACAAGTTTATTTGTCCAGCTGTCAAATGTTCAGCCCAGTACATGTCCTAATAACAATTGTTTTAAAAAACTAAGGTAAAGGAACCTTATCAAATATGTTTGTTTATGTTAAGAGTTGTGCAAAGGAAATCATTCACAGGATATATCATTATCAGGTTTTTTTAAAATACCAATGACAATTTGATAAAAATGTATCAACATCAGCATCAAATATCTTACAGTAGTCAGGCAACAGTTCTTTTACATGGGGATGTGGCCAACTTGTATAACTGTACAATAAAAAAGGGATAAGTGCAAATAAATGAAAAGGAAATCTTACATAGAAGACAGTTTCATTGAGTTCAGTTCTGAGAATCATGAGGTCAAATGTTTTGGCAGCTCCTCCTAACCAGGATATGGATAGTTGCTGTGTGTACATGTTGGCCGACAGGTTCACCTCCTGGGGTACAATAAGGGCTGGAGAAAAACAAAACAAAACAAAAATAAGGTTTTAGCATCAGCCCCACAGAACCAAAAGGGTAACTTTTTCACATGGACCTGCATCAAAATTTAACATCACTTAAATGTTGAATATCATTTATTTATCAGAATCTCGAGGGTGAAAATATCTCTTAATGTAATTTAGTTATTACCATCTTTGGCATGAGTGTGTATAGCTGAGAGGCTAAGGAGAACACAGATGAGCCAGACGCGGCTGGTCTTTGAGCTTGGACTGGCACTTAAACAAGGCATGTTAAGCAATTGGCCGGGTCCTTGTCTGCAGATCCTAAGGTGGTTGTCCTCTCCACTACAGCAATACCATGCCGGACATTCTGAGAGGCCAGATGCAGGAAGAGGGTGTCCTGTGGGAAAAGACAACAGTGGTTGGAAAATGGCAAATGTTCAATGACTAGAACTATAACGCAAACCTGACAGACTAGGAAATGTTCAAACATACCTAAACTTTGAGTGAATTGAACCAAGCTCATAGTGAAAAAATGAGTTTTTGCAAAAGGAAAAGTTTTGTTTTTTTGTTTTTTTTAAACATATCGCACTGCCGCCCACAGTGCTGGATAACATTATAAATGTGGTGTTGAGCAGCGAGCAGCTGTTGGGAAACTGTGAAGTAGGAGTCACGCAAACATAATGTCCATATTCTGGCATGCACAGTAATTTCATAAAATGTCTCTCATGATTTGGCTTGTTTGCTCTCTTCTCTGCTAGGTGCTGGGGAGGTGTTTCAAACTGTTGCACTGTTGTAGATTTTTGCAATAATTCTTTGCCAGCTGTGTTTTCTGCATAAATGCATGTCAAAGCCAGTACTCCCACTGCCAAGATAAACCTAACTTTGACATCAAGATAAGAAACATATCTCTCCTACAGCTGCTTTCGGACAAGATGTGGAGACACATTAGTCAGCAGAATGCTGTACAAGTTCAACCTTGTTGCAGATCCATTTCACTTGAGCCCGTCTCAGCTCAGGGAGTTTTTGGATGTGAGAGGTTTGGTTTTGTTGCCTGTCTACCAAAAATGCTACTGCTGTATATTGCATAAATAGCCAGATGGCAGACAGAGAGTGTAAAGCTGGGGGCAAAGATAGCTGACAGATGCAGGTCCAGTGTATCGACTTACACATGAAGTCTTATTTAACTGAATCTGTGTTTACTGGCGCCTGTATCTTGCCTTACATGTTACTACACATGTAACTTCTAGTTTTAGTATCATTTCAGTTTCAGTATTACTTCGGTTTCACAATTATTTCAATCAGTCAGCAGAATCAAAGACATGAAAGTGCACAGCGCTGCAAATCCTCAGGGGGTAAAGTCATTGCAGAAAAAGTGCACTTAACAAACCCATATGAAACCAAACTAAGCACAACTTTTTTTTCCAGTGAAATATTCATTCACTAGAACAACCTTTTTTATACTGACATGAAGGTCACAGTGTATTCATTCTACTGTCAACATACCTTTAACCAGAAAGTTGCACTGCCACAGCTCGCTATCCAACTGTGGACAGCTGACAGCTAACGCTCTACAACCAAATACATGTTCTTTTACAATTTAACAACCAAGTTTACCATATCAATGTTATGAAATAAATGTTTGAAAGGCCACACTACCAGTTCATTAAGTTTTTGTAATTAAGTATTGGGCTTAAATTACTTAAATCACTTATCTATTTTTATTGTCTGAAAAAACAAGCTTATTAAGTGATTTTAAGACTTCACGTTTGGCTTTTGGAAACAGGCTCTTTCCATTCTATCTCATGTTTTATAGGCCAAAAGATAAATGAAATCATTAATCATTAGTTGTAACCCTGACTAGAAGCATGTTTTGACACTAGCAATGTAATAATTGCATAAGGATTAACTTATCAAAACCATATTAGTAATTATGCAACACTAACACAAAAATAGTCACACAAGGAATAGTAACAACATACATGGTGTTGCAGACAGGCACAGTGAAAAGAACTATGTTAACTGAAACAACATGTAGGTGGGGAATGCAAGGTCAAGGCTCAGTTCATAATGTGATTGTAGTTCTCTTTACCAACAGGGAGGGAAAAAAATCAACAGGCCTTTTTTAAAAAGCAAACAGAGATTTTGCAATAGTGTTGTTAAGAGGCTTGGCCTTGATGAACCTGGCTGCTAGATGTGCATATCTGCATCTGTAATTTTCTGTTGTTTGTGTGTTTAACTGTCACCAAAACCCTGCAGTGCAGTTCATCTGGTTTACCTAAAGACAGGCTGGGACAGGCCTCAAACAGTAAAACATCTCCATCAAGCAATGTTCTCTATTTGATTTATGATATGATCACCTTAAACTTTACAAAACAAATGTACAAGATTTTTTTGTATCTGTTCTTAATTACTTATTGGTGTTTGCTCATAGATAAATAGATAAATAACCAGAGATCAGAGACAAATCAAAATAATAAAATAAAGAACAGATACAGACATTCATCTTTGGCAGTGTAAGAATAACATTTAATTCTGCTCTCAAATCCTCACCAACATACAATCATTGCATCTAAAGAGCATGGTGGATGATAAATAGTTGTTCACAATGCAGGAAACAAAACAAGCTGCCACAGGTGCGAAAGAAGTGCAACCCACAGTAGCACCCACATGAAGCAACACAAACCAAAACAGTGACACATTGATTCCAGTGAAGAGAAGGCCTCTGTTAAAGGAAAGAAGAACCGGAAAACCTTGATACCTGCTTATTAAATGATAAGACAAATGTTTACATATCACAAGAGTTGAGTGTAACTACTGGAAAAAATGCAATAATAAAAACAAAAGGGTACTGTTAAAGGGTACAAAAAATAGTCAAGCTTTGTGTGGTTGAGTACGACATATTCCAAGAGGCTTTTTTAAAAAACTGTTAAGAACAGAAAGAAATGTATAAGATACTGAGATTAAAAGTCGTAAAAAATAGTAAATTTCAACTAAAGGATTCCATGACATCTTTATAATCACTCATCGACATTTATTTTCTTTTAAATGGTTTTGCAGCAGCGGGAGTAAGACTGGAATTTCAAATCTCTTATCTCCTTTGAAAGTTGACTCCTAAAGTTGTTTCACATCTGGTTGTAGAGCTCCAGTTTTGACATGAATGAATCTTAACACCACATTAAGCTACCTTTGCACAAAACCTGATTTTACTGTGCATTTTTATGGTAGTGCAACATCTGGGCATGTGTTGTTTAATTGATATTATATTGAAATACAGAAGAGCCTGAAAATACAAGGCAGTTGTTTCTGAAGCCAAAGATCACATGCAACTGTCACCAAACTTAATCTGATTTCTATAATTTGACTTAATTAACAAGACTCGTGCCTCTGATAACCCATAGGTGTGCTCCTGAATCATTCCACAGTTAGATAAGACTTCTGAAAAAAAAAGTTCTACTGCGCTTTGAGTTTAAAAAACATCACCTTCATATGAAATTCAGAGAAAAAGCTCTACATAAATACAGCTGTCTGAAGCCAAGGTTTCACATACTTCTGTGCCTGCACCAAAATTGCTTCTGAGCCTGTTTCAAGCATAGTGGCTCCCCACATGAAAGGGTGCAGTTTTATGTTTTAGCGGCCCTGGTTCCTAAAGATTATTTTTCCAACTTCAGCACCAAGATGAGACATTTTACAACCTACAATATATCCTACAACCCATCTGAGGACTGGAAAAAAAAAGAGTGCACTGATGGGAAACAGGGAAAACAGCCATAGATTCTGGGAAATCTAACCAAGAAAGGAGATAGCCACAAATGCACACAAGCACACAAATCAATACTTCTCTGCTGGGCTCTGGTCTTTGTCCTCACAGCAGTGATAAATATGACCACAAACCAAAAAAAGAAAAAAAAAAAAGAAAAAAAAACTAATGATATTGTTCTTATTTAAAACCCAAGCCAAAACCTTATCAGTATGCCTGCAGCAGCATGATTTTAGAAAGAAAAGACTCACCTAAAACACAATGATTTGGAGTTTACCTCCTGTCTCCACATTGGACTTTGCCACTGCTCTGTTTGAGTATTCAGCCATGCAAGGCAGCCACCAAGAGCAAGCCATGAAAAATGCCAAGGTATATTCTCGCACACAAAATAGACTCTGCAGAACTGCCTGTCCAATGATGCAATCACCTTTCAGATGTCCAAATTCAATCAAAAGGCCTCATTGGAAGTATTGACATTTACGGGTTGTGCAAGTAAGAAAACAAGCAGTTACTGGCATATGCAAAATCGTATGTTTGCTAGGAGTGAGTGTGTATGTGTTTTGGCTAGTGCACTTTACTCCATGTCGTCCTGGGTTTAATGTTTTTTTAAAACTGTTTCAACACTAATTTCAGTCTAAAAGACATCTTAAAGTATAACATGGGATGTTATCCCTGCCATAACCAAAACCCAGACAAAAATAAAAATGAATTGAGGCCAAAGCCAAAATTACTCCAAACTACCACTGCCTGGAGAGAAAAAAAAATACTCATGGAAAAGTTTACAAAAGTTTCATCACTGTCTAAACAGACATCAGATGGCAATGAAACCTTAAATATCAGAGTTGTAGCATTTTCCATAAAATGATTAGGCATTTTATGTCTTTATCCATTTGTACAGTATCTATTTGTGCAGCACCTTACTATCAAAACCACAGTAAAAAAGGAAAGTACAGAAACTTTGATAGTATTTTCTTTACTTGAAGTGTGTGGGATGGCAGCTGGAGCCAAACCATGGCAAACCTTGTGTGTCTGTTCTCAGCCTACACTCAGCAACACTGTTATTACGCTGTCATACAATGACCACCAGGACCAAAGAAATAAGCACACAGTGCCACCACTATACTATACACCAGTGGTGACTTTTTGAAACATGAGCTAAGATTGCTGCTAATTATGTATGACCTTTGAATGGGGCAAGAAGAAGACCGGATGCGAGTGAGAGAGTAAGTAAAAAAGAAAAAAAACACAAGACAGATGAGTGTGTCTGTGTGAAATGTCAGGGCTCTGACCTCAGTGGCGAAGGCACATTCAGTCCTGTGTGTGTAGCTTTTGGACCTCAACCAACATAATTTCCTTCCTTCCCTTTCACTAGAAACATTCATGGATGTAAATCAACAGGAAGTGAATGCAAAAGCTCCTCTAAAAATATAGACTCTGCTTCCGGATGCCTTTAAATGACAGGCTTAAGACCATTATACTCTTACACTGAGAGCCAAAGGCATGCCTGACATCCCCCCTCTCCCTCCAACACCACCACCATCATCACCAACACCACCGCACAACACACAAAGATGAACACTACCAAGTGACTAGTAATAAAGAAAACACAGTAACAGGGCAGCTATTGTCCCTGCAGGTACATTTAGGCGCCTTACATCTGGTTCTGGTGACTAACGTTCAAAGTTGTTTTAAATTGAGACACAGTAGAATGGTGTTATTTAACATGAAAACTAGTTACTTGTTTTAAAAATTCACCCTTGAACAGGGCAAAAGCAAATTTGTTCCATAAGGAAAGTGGGGAAAGGATAAAAAACACAAACAACTCTTGTTCTTTTATGCTGAAAGGGAGTGTTATAAGTACTGAGGTTGATATTTTTATGTTAGACGTTTATGTAAATGCAAGTAAACATTAACCATCATTGGTCTCCCCTGTGCAGGTGCAGATAAAATCATTGTAACAACTGTGCGGGAATGACAGTTGATCCAGCTTAACTCTCTTCTTTCCATGCAAAAAAAAAAATTCTGTTTGAAACAGAGTTGCAGTTTTTGAAACGGTGTCATGAAAAAAATATAATAATAACTGGCATGCACAAAACTAACCAAAGTCTAAGTAGAGCGTGCTAATATATGATTGAAACACATTTCCTTTGGGAAAATACTATAAGAGTACTATAAAGCAAAAAATTGCGTTTGTTTTTATACGTAGTGTCATGGAGTTAATTTGAAAGAATAGAAATAGAAAGAATAACGTTTTTGTTGCGGGATTCAATTTGTTACATGCTAGCTGGGCGCTAAAAAATGAAATAATCATATAAAGCTGGGTTGATCTGACGCTCATATCTGTTTGCAAAACAACCATGATGACGAAATACACATTGTTAGAGTGTACATCCCACCCTTGGGGTCCCAACCACAAAAATTAACAATAACCATGTGTCGGCGCACTTAGCACCTAGTAAATGTCAACAACATAATAGCTTTTCTCAAATTCTGACTCCACTTTTACTGGAAAAGTAGTTCATAGGGCAGATTTCCTAAACTGCACCATCCCAGGAATGTTTGCAATTAGCATTAGCATGATGGGTATATCATCACAAATCTCATTCTAAACATCAGACAGACGGTGATCACATATTACAAAAGTAGCAATTATTTTTACCAAAAACAACTTATCGAGAAAAAACGGTGTACTTAAATTAGAAAAGACGAATAAGCCTTGAATATAATTTAAAATTCACATTTGTTAGCCAGCACCCCACCACACGCGCAGATAGGCCACTGATGTTTGGAAAAACGCTGCTAGCTTCAAAGATTTTGTAAGTTATCATTTAAAAACAAGCCTTAAACGTCATATTGGATTCAAATGTCCCAAAAAGATTACCTCTGATGTCGCGATAGATCCTTTCCAGTGTTGTTTCGGTCATATACCTAAAGCCCAGTTTCTCCTGCCCCCGTGCTACGTAGTTTGGCCGTTCCCTATGAATCCAGAATAGGTTGGGATTACTGGAATGGAGCGAGCTAGGCGTTTGATTGAGGCTTGCGTTAACCAATGGGGTTCGACTAAACCATTCGCACAGGGGGAGAAGGCGTTGTCGTGGTGTTTTAAAGTCAAATAGGAAAAGCGAGATGTAAGGGTCACGCCAGTCACGACCATGATCACTACACCGGTCCAGACCACTGTCAGGGGGCCCTTAAACAGTCGAATATCTATATGCAGATACCAGAGTCATCAGTCGTAAAGTGATATGAAAACAAAAGAGGCGCCTGCTTATTTCACATAGAACGAACTACTGTAATAGCCTGAATTTCCTGATGTAAACTTCTGCAAAGTCATGTCATGTTA
>JAPZDV010000022.1:14449517-14490372 GCA_029814665.1 Acanthurus lineatus
AATTTGGTAGACTTTACTTTGAGACAAATGATTATCATATTGAAACGATATTGAAAAAGTATATTTCTTATTATCCGGCCTGATAAATGATGTATAAAATCAAGCAAGAAACATAACCTTCCACACGCCATTTATCTCTCAAATAAAACCAAACTTTTGTTTTTATTTGTAGTTGCTGTTGTCAGATGGGTGTTCATATTTATAAGACGGGACTATGATTCCCCTGAAATGAAATATACAGGAACAGAAGCAAAAGAAAAAGGATCAGATCAAGAGCTATTTAAATGAATGAATGTAAATTGAATGACTAATTAAAGAAATTAAATTTGAAAGCATATGTAGCACTATACATTACAATAGTTTCGAGTCACAAACAAGAATTTTACATTCTACAAATAAATGCAGAGAGAATTAGTCTATGTCCAGTAAAATATATCTTGCCAAGGATAATATGGTAATATTATTAATAATAATAGATTTTGATTTATAATTATAATAACATCATGTTTAGATATGATTTTACGAAAAACTGAGAGGTCAGTTTGCCCCAGTGTTTATAAGTTTGGTTTTTATTAATAGCACTTTTGCAGTTGCCTGTCTTTTGGCCTTCTCTAAGATACTATATCTTAGCATCAAATTTACTTATGTATTCACTATTTATAACTTTCTTGCGTTGTCTATCCTATGCAGGCTACAACTCCCTCAACTCCAGGCAATCTATAATTATCTATAATCATCAGTTGTATCTCCCTTCCCCCACTGGCAGGGGGTTTGTGTGCCCATGTGACCCCCAGGCTCTGTTGCATGCCCCTTCCTGCCACCCAGACTTTTTTCTACCTTTTTTTAAACATCTTCCACAGAACAATATATTAGTTAAGGCAATTCCCTTGAATTAAATAAAAAATTAAATACATATATAAAATATATTTATTTATTCTTGGTTAAAGGCTTCACAAAGACAGCCACTGCAATATAGAGTACCTGCCAGAAATAAGTAACTTAACAATCTGCATCATATCCATTAAATACACAGAGGGTCAGTTGATACATCATTTTTTTAAATGTTTCAAATTAAAAACACTGTGCTGACAAACTTGAGGGACTCAGTATGACAATACATAACTTGCAAAACCTCATTGTTCTGTTACTGGAAGTGCTGCTTGAATACAAAACCACTAAATGCCAATAACTAAAAATGGCACTGTCATTTACTTTGGTCTTGACACTATTGATGACAACCCTTTTTAACAACTGACTCAAGTTTACTCTTAGCCACTAAGTCTACTTTTTAAACACACAATGTAGTTAGTGTCACCTTCACACAAGCTGGAAAAAAAGCAAAAAAAGCCAAAAAATATCCCATCACAACCAGGACAGAAGCTGGGAGCTGCCCACCTGTCCCATGTGACTGCTGATGACTGTGTGCACCGATGAGCAGGAGGCATGGAGGGAGGGAGAGCATCAGAACTCCACAAAGTCTAATCAAGCAAATTTAAATATGGTGACTTTGCAACATATTCATTCGTACAACTAAGTATAAATCCGAGTCCACATAAATACACTGCATATGAAAAAAATTCATGAAAAGATTAGGAATCCAAAAAAAAAGTAAATATTCTTCTGTATGACTTTGTCAAGGGCAGGATTACAGCTCATGAATAAGATGTACACAGCTTGTACAACAATGTTTTGGTTTATAAATGCATAAAAGCTGAAAAAAACAAATTTATCAGCCTTTTTCCAGAGAACTGTACTGATAATCCAATGGTAAACAGGTGGAGCCTGTTGATGGTGAAATCAGTGGGGATTATTGGTCAAGCAGTCGATCAATATTTACCTCAAGTTCCCTCCTGCTGCTGCAGCTGCCTTCATGCTACCACATTGGTGTTTATGGTTATCTTTTTCCTTCCAGAGTTCCTTTTTACTGATATGAAATTATACACAAAATATTTGCAGAATGATACAACCTGATAATAAATGATGGGTTTTCATTTTTTTTCTCCTTTAGGTCCACAGATGGAGCAAGTGGTCGAACAGAGAATTTTAATTGCAATTGCTAATTCATCACCAACAGGTTCAGCTATATGGATTATTTAAAACTGCAGACAGTAGAATGATATTAATGATGTACTGCAGAAGAGCTGTAAAAACAAATTACTGCAGGAAAGCTGTAAAGAGAAACCAAGACGGATTGAACATTTATCAAAATCAGCTTTATTGGCTAAATCATGTTACAAAATGCTATTGACATATGTTGATTAGAACAGATATGCATGTGATGCTACAGTGCAATATGTCACCTGTATTCAAAGCAGCCGATATAACCATGTCTTTCTGATTTACATAAGCCTTTTCATACTTTATAACTAAATACATATAACACAACTCTTGCCAAGGAGAGACGAGTGATTAGTTTCAGCAAGGTTCCTATTTTAATTGTTTTGTAACAACATTTTTTTTCTATATTCTCTCTATTAAAGAATAACTAAAATATTAATACAAATCATTCACTAGTCACCGACATCTATTGCAGTCACATGAAAAAAGCAGTTAATATCTAAATTTCTAAACAAAGAAAAATTCAAGGATTGGTGTAGTTGGGTAAAGGAAAGGGAGAGGTGGTTTGCACACTGTACAATGCAAGAACTTAACATTTTAGAAAGAACTTTTTATTTGGCAATATTTGCTGACATGCATGATAAACATGGGACCTGTTAGCTTAGCACAAAGACTGACAACTATGAGACCGCTATCTTAGGCTAGAGTTTGAGTTGGCCAGCTTACACTTCTCTCCAATGTACAACAGCACATTAAGCCCCCATAAATGGAAAATTGTTTTTTGATTTAGGTTTTTGGAGTAATTAAACAAATGAATAAGAGTGTATTAATTAATAAGATTTTCAGGTATATTTCTTCTGTGCTGTCATCTACATTTCTAGTCTTTGGGTGAGGCTTTTCTAATATCCTACTGTATGTAACATTATATTTATTAGATATTCATATTCATAAATGTTTAGTCACTGACCTAATAATTTAGCAGCTTTTTGTTCTTCTAGATATTTTTCAGGCGGACCTCTATTTGGCTGAAACAGAACATTATCAATAAATATTTGTAATGTTCAATATTCACTGTGCAGACTGTCACTCTTTTTCCTTTGTATGCTACTTTTTTTCTACCTACACCCTCTTGAGTTTGGATATGCACACTCTCCACTTTCTTTTGTATTGATTTACTTCTTTCAAGTCATTCAGCAATAGAGGAGACTGTATTACACCGAGGTGTAGGGCCAGATTCAGTCAAATGGCGTTGTCCGTCATTGGCACACGTTACAGATCTCAGTTTGATAGAGCCTAAAAAAATCAGGAAATCAGGTGGGAAAACGTGTGGCCCCTTGTTGAAAGTCTTCTCCAGTTGTGGGGAAGACGCAGCCAGCACACGCGGCCCTCATGTAAAAAGTATATCCCAGCGTTGCACTGCCACCTACTGTCCACAGATTAGAGCACAATTCCAGAATATACAATATCTACAATATTGTTGCAGCTAGGCTACTACAAAGTAATATCGTCAGCAAGCTCGTGAACGCGCAGCTATGACTATGGAAACTGTCGAACAAGTACGAGAGAGCACGAGCGAATCATGGATGTGCTTTAATGAGAGGCTACCGGCTACTGCGCAATGTCGGCCCTTGCGGGCTCATGGAACATGCGCGGTACGGTTTAGTCAGAACTTCTTAGTCAGAACCGGAAGCCGCGCGTTTCTTTCCTCAAGCGCCAGTGAGCATCTTTCATATGAATGAGCAGGGCTCCGCCTTAGACGCTGTATTCAGTTATCCGTAATACAACCATGACAACAGCGCCACTTTCAAGCGGTCCTCTCAATCGTCAACAATAACAAACCACAGAAGTAGTCAGTCAGTGGAGAAAAACAAGAAAGCAGTGCTACAGCCCCCAGTTACATGTGGAAAGTATATCAGAGAATTTCAGATCGACTGAATGGTAACTCATAGTGCACAAAAGTATGACTGAAAACACGATTGTTAACGGCTTGTCAGCAGCACTATAGCATGCTACCCTCCTTCACTGCTAACGGTTGCTAAGCGTTTAGCTTGCTAACGCTGCTAACTAAACTACTGCTGCATATCAGCATCAACTAGGAGAACGAGACGTTTCTCTGCAACTGTCAGCCTTAATTCAAATGTCTGCTTAGTTCATATAACTGCTTATCGAGATGTCTCTCCGCTTTTCAATTAGCTTGTCCAAGGTTTAACGTGGGCATCTAGATGTGACAGTGAACTCTCTCATTTGCAACAGTAGATCAGCTGCAGGGGAAAGGCTGATTAGTTGACAGGTGAGTTGCTGCGTCTAAAATCAGAACTATTTACTTTTGGCTATCTTTTTGTAATTCTAGGGCTATCACAATATGTCCTTCGTTATTCCCCTAGTCGTTGATGCCTCTATAAGGTATTAATTTTTAACGTTTTTCAGAATAAATAATCAAAAAAAGACCACTTTGGAAGTGTTTGTACATAATAAGTAATACTTACTATATAACCTGACAGGCACACATTGCTCAAAGCTGGCTAAAAGGTTTGGTTACTGAAGACTAAATTTCAGTAGTTAAGCAAACAACTTCTATTAAGTTTTGAGCAACACAAAGTCTTATAGATGGGTGTAAGGAGTCAAAATATTAACTGTGAAAGTTCATCAGACCTTCAGGTAAAATTCAGAATGGATAGAATCATTTAGTAAGTAATTGTAACCAATCTAAGCAGTATTACAATTTTCAAGTGTTAAGAATCATTTACTGATTGACTTTTTGTTCTTAATGCAATTATCAGTTATCCATGTGCACATTAAAAAACTTTTCTTTCTGCAATCATTCCTACTGTTCATAACGGCTCTAAAGAGATTTTTTCCCAGTGTGCATAAGATGTAGCTAATGGCTGTCAGAATTAAGATTGCTCAGTATAAACAAATCGTCTCGCCCCTAGGCCAAAGATGGTTCAAGACAGTGCTCATGTTCGGCAGCGGGGTGCCCACGACTTTATGGCATACTATGACTTTGCCTGTGCCAGACAAGAATCAGTCCCTCTGCCTGCTGTTAAGATGAACCTTGACAAAGGGATGCTGGACTTTAATGGAGACAGGGTCAAACTCACAGACTGGCCACCTATTCTCAACTCTGTGAGCATCAACAAACACCTGCACCACATTGCCATATGTAGCACATACCAAGCTAGTCTGGGATCTGGGGATGCAGGTAAGGCAGAAAATAAACCTGGTATATCTTGTGGTGGTGGATTTAACAATTTAAGCCCTCTGTCATAATTAATCATGTTATGAGTACATGTATGAGTTAAATTCGAAACTTAAATGACTTATTAATTTTGCTTATAAACATTGATCACATCATCACCAATTTCAGATAGGAGGTATTATAAATCCAGCTCGAGGAAGAAGATCCCAGCCATTCGCTCTAAGGACATGACATTTAAGATGTGCAAGGCCATCAGAGAGTGTCTGACTGTCTCTCCTAACCTCAAGACTCTGCAGCTTAATGGACTTCCACTGAGAGAGAGGGACCTGATCACACTGACAAAGGTAAAAACAAATGAGGCTATAAATACAAAAAGTGAAACCAAAACTTTTATTAATTTATGTTTTAGTTATTTAGAGAAACTAGCTTATATAAGAAACTAATTTGTTCTTGTCCCCTACTATATTTTCACTCTGCATTGCCAAAATAAATTTCTGAGCTTTGAGTATTGAGAAATAATACTGTTGTGTACCGGACATGCAATTCACATTTTATTTTGTAAAACATGGGTAATATGCACATACACATGTTTGAGAGTAAAACTTGGTAAAACTAAAAATAGTTTTATAATATTCTGTTTAAGGGTTTGGCAAAAAGTGTTTCCTTGGAAAAGCTATCTCTGGCTAACTGCCCGATCCATGATGAGGGTTTGGAAGGTTTGTATATTTATTTACAGTATTATTTCCTTTTATCATTCAGAAAGCCTTTCCAAGATTGTACTGTATGTGAGCATGCTTTTAATAACTGACATTTTCATATGTTTCAGTCATTTGCCAAAGTGTTAAGTATTCTACAAGCATCAGGATGGTAGATTTTACAGGCTGCAATCTCACCTGGAGAGGAGCAGAGCATATGGCCAGCATCATCAAGGTGTAATATTTGGTCATTCTTAATTTCTTCTTCTGACTTTCTTCTTATGTCTAATTAATTAAAAAAAAATTGTAAAAATATATTTTTTTCTCAGCATCAAGGAATGCAGAGGCATGGTACTGCTTGGGCAGAGTCTCTGAGGTATCGGCAGCCCCATTTCGAGGGAATGGGAGGTCTGCGCCGTGTTACTCTTAACTGCAACACTTTGATTGGAGACCGGGGTGCTGCTGCTCTTGCACAGGAACTAGGGGAGGACCTCTGGGTTAAAGGTGAGTGCAATCTCTTTTGCAAAAAAGTTGGGACACTATGTAAAATGTAAATATAGACAGAATGCAGTCATTTGAAAACAAACTCTGTTTATCCACAGTGGTTTTATGTAGTGTTCCTTTGTAGTAATTTCCATTATTTGAGTTACGTGTTTCGCGAAGTGATGAGCCTTGCCCATCCTTGGCTCTGAATGATGAAGCCTTACAAGAATGGCCCTTTCATATCCAATAATGAAACTATCAGCTGTTTTCAATAAACCTGTTTTCCTTGGAATGTTCCGAACATGGGCTTTTTTTTAACCTTCCACAACTTTATCAGTCTCTTGTTGCCCCTATTCTGACTGGTCTGAAATGTTGCTTCATTAATTTCAGAATTAGCATGTATAAATAAAAATCAATTAGATTAATAAGGTGAAACATTGAATGTGTCTCCATTCTGTTCTGAGTTGAGTAGATCTCACAAAGGATTATCAAATTAAGGCATTCTGTTTTATGATGTCCTGTATTTTTTTAGATTTGCAGATTTTAGATTTGAGAAAATGCAATGAGACAAAAAAGTTTTTATCTTTAGTTGCTGGATTTTTTGTAGGAATTTGTTTAGGTTGCGTGTTTCTGTTGTCTGATTTGTTGAACAGCTGTGGACCTGCAGAGGTGTGGTCTGTCCAATGAAGGAGCTCGTCACTTGCTGGAGGCTTTGAAAACTAACTCTACTCTTTGTGTGCTGGATATTCGTAGCAACCCTTTAGTCGGTAAGAAGCTATCTCAGCCAAAGTTTTAAAATAAATTATTGGTATGTTATTTGTCCTTCGCAGCATTTTCTGTGTTTTTAGTGTAATAAAAATTTTATCCTCTGAGTGCAGCTAGTGCATTATTAGATTATATTTAGCTGTGTCCCAAGTGCAAAGTAATTCTTACAATATTTCTAATAATAGGGTCTTTATACCAGAAAAAAAGTAATGATTGGGATAATGTTATTTTGTCAGCACTGAAGTTGTTTGGAAACACTTAGAAAAAAGCCTATTTCATTACTGAATGTTTCTTGATTTTCTTTGCAGATAAGGTCCTAATTAAAACTATAATAGAGAAAATACTGATGAATGCTAATGGACAGTCACCAGAGGTGAGTGTGTGGGTGTAATGTCACTATTGAAAGTCAAAGAAAGATTATAATTCCAATTGAATTAGGGGTGTATTTACATGCATGCTTTATGCTTTGCACACATGGGTACCTATGACCTATATCTTCCCTAATATTTCACAACAGTACTGCTGGATCAAGCCTGCAGCCACGGAGCCACAAAGAGCCTCAGGCCCAAAGAGAGTACTGCCCTTTACAGTCAAAGGAAAATCTACATTCAGGATAGGTATTTGTATACGTTTTTCCTTATTTCCCTTAATGTTACATTGAACATAGGCATCTGTCTGGGTTACCACACAATCAGCCTGTGAAGAAAATAAATAAGTTATCCCAAACTTCCAGTTTGGCATTAATACCTAGTTGAAATGTAGATCTGCCTGTTCTCAGTCACTGCAGGAACAAATTTAATATTAAATATATTTTTGAGTCTGTTTGGGATAACATCAGTTATTCTTACACTCATAATGTCTCTTTGTGATTCCTTGTCTCGTGGCTTTTTTAAGTCATCTGGAGAGTTGGTAAGAATTAAATGTATTTCCACCCTGCTCTTCCTTTGTTTTTCTAGTCAGCTCTGCTGGTGCAAAAAGAAACATGAAGTACTTGATATGTAAAGACCCCTCTAAAAATGTTTTATTTTTAAAAATGTTTTGAACAAGTCTACCTTTCATTTTTAAAACGTAATATCTGTAGATCCTCATTGACACCAAAGTCGATAGCTTCAGATACTTTAGCTTAGGTTGTCCGTGGTCAATATCAAAAGCAAAAGATAAGGAGCCTCAGTTGTTTCATAAATGATACAGTAATTAAAATTATCATCAGCCTGGTTTTAGCCCTTTTCCTCTTGTGCTTTTGATGCTTGGAGTATGCTTTTCAGATGTGTTGCACCTCATGGATTCAAACACCGTAGCACTCCCTTGTTAGTAGAGATTCATGCGTTAAATAACTCCTGGTCCAGTCTGTGTCCTAGTGGCGATCATAAGCAATGAGTAGACATCATGGAGCCAGAATACTTCACTCACCCCCAGTGAAGTATTTTCAACTCTCAGAGGGCAGAGTCACCACTGCCTATCAGAAACATCCTGTGTTTTAACGTCTAGTTTCTTTACATGGCTCTCTCCTCGTGGTGCAGCCTCTCGTAAAGGATCATCTCCTGGAGGGCACAGTTCAGCTGTCGCTCAGACACAGAAGCCCTATTCTCGCTGCCGTTATGTGCCGTGGCGCACTGCTGCAAGAGCTGGACGCCAGAGGTAAAGAGACAAATAATTCACTTTTAGTTCACAAAGAAATATTCTGTATTCCTTTTAAAATACTAAGATATCTATTTATTCAGTTATTATGTGTAGTTTAAACGTGGATTGCAAGTTTGATGTTCAGTTTATGGCTGCATTTATGGAACATCTGCTCAACCAATTAGAATAGAACATACTCTTATGTAAAAATAATTATTATTATTATAATATTGATAATAATACACCTTATATTCTCATTTAATGCTGAACAGTTATTGCTATGTAAGCATTTGGGAGTCAAGACCAATAATTTGTTGTTGCTTTCATTGCAGAGGTATGCCTCCTGGAGTCCGTGTAATGGATCAAACCTTTCAGGTGAGTTTCATTTGTTAATGCTCAGTGTCTTACTGCAACATAATATCAGCCAAGTATGCATCTGTTTAATTTCAAATCATTTATGTATTTAGTAGAGACTTTCTGGGGTTGAAAATGGATCAGCCTGTCAAGAAACATCAGACTGTGCAAAAAGATTTAAACAGTATTTTTATCATCATCTGTTTAAATACATGTTTTTCGTTAGGGTGCAGCTACTGTGAAGATTACTGTGGAGTCAAATTCAGAGGAGGACGAGGATGAAAGAGAAGACGAAGTGGAGCAGAAACCATCTTCTCTGAGCCTTGAGGACAGGATCACAGAGCGACAGTTCAGACATCTGCAGGTTAGTTACATTAGACAAGATATGACAAGACAAGAAACTTTTTGAATTTTTTTTTTTTTTAAATTTTCTGATGAGACAAAGGTACATATTTGGACCTGTTCTTATGCACGCCTGCAGATGGAGCTAAAAGAGTGTCGTCTGAGGCTTGCAGAGGAGCGCAGAGCCAGACTAAAAGCTGAGTCAATGCTCAGAGAGGTAATGATAAGCTAAAAAATATTTTTTTTTCTGTTTTCTTGTACTGCTGCTGTTCAGTGCAGCAGTCACCAGCTTAAATTCTAGATGTGATGTTGTTGGACATTGTAATAGCACTAATTTAGTCCTGCCAAACTTGATCTTTATAATATATATATATATATATATTTAAATCTATAGTTTGAGGATTGGTCAGCCATGTTGACATTGGTTTTGTACAATTACAGTGGTTATAGCTCCAAATGAAGAGCTTATTATTCAGTGTTAAAGTAAGGGAAAAAAAACCTCTTTAGCAAACCTTGATGATAGATTATTTTTTTGCAGTTTCCCAGAATTCCACATACAGTCATATGTTGGCAAAAGGTCCAAGTTACAGCTCTGTTTTATGCATGTTTAAGTGGATTTGTAAATAAACAAACAAGAGAATTGCGTAAAGATGCAGTTTTATTTACTCTTTTTCTCATTCATATTTAGTTTGAGTTGGAGAATGCCCGTCTCCGTAACACCAACCTCTCCCTGTCAGAGGCACTTGCAGCCACTGGCTCTGCATCAGCACCACCTGCTTTCAGTGCCCTTGAAGATGAGGCAGTCCTTGAGAGCATTGAGAGCTCATTTACTAAGTTCCATGCTTTCTTGGATCTCCTCAAGGATGCCGGGTGGGTATTCTTAAAACTGGCCAGAACAAATTTTCTTTGATGGTGCAATTTAGGTTGTACATAGAGTGTCTTTGTTCAAGAGTTAAGCTTTCATTTTCATTATATGTAACTGGTCATTCCGGTTTTTGGGTTTTGTTCCCCATTTCATTTCTTTGAGACGTACTGGCTTTTTTCCACCAGGAAACGTGTTTCACCACTGGTTCAAAATAGTGTTTCATTCTGACAGAATTCCCGTAGAAAGCTAACTATTTTGGTCACTCCTTGTCACATGTTCCCTTATTATAGTTATTTTCATCTTTTTTTTCCGGGACTATGAATTACAGTTGTTATGTGTTATCAAGCTATTTATTATTATCACATTAATGCTCACAAATTATTAGAGCTCAAAGTGATGACTTAAAGTCTATTATTTTATGACAATCAAAATTCTTGTGGCTTCATAATCTGTACAACCCCCTCTTTTCCCAGACCCTCTAATCTCACCCCCCATACACAAACACACACGCAAAAGCCCTTTAACAGGGAGACAGTGGGTGAAACCTGAAGAAAGGTATCAGAGGAGAGATCCCTGTACCTGGATGGACCAAAGTGCTGTAGGTGTTAAATGTTTGTAGGTGTGTGTATGTATGTGTGTATTTGTACAGAATAGACCGTACAAATCATGAATGAATCATGAGATTTTTTTCTACATAAAAGAAATTGCAAACACAACTCCCAAAAGCTCTCTAACATGTCAGCCATTAACTGATATTACTGCCAGTCAAGGCTTTGTTCGTGTGAGTTTGTTTTGGAGTCTGTTGACCCCCTTTTGGACAAAGATTGCATCATGCATCTTCAGTATTTGTTGATGAACTACTTATTGACTTTCTTTTAGTCTCAGTACATTCTGACATTTGTTTGTGTGGGCAGAGCCACATAAAGTCATGCAGTTGGTTATCTTCCTACTGGACTGCATGTTAATTTGAAGTCAAAGAGGAACAGTTAAGTATTGTAAGACCATTTGATCTATGAAAGAATATCCTCGCATGTGAATGAGGGCAAGGTGGCATGCAAGTTTGTCTTCAGTAAATTTTACCTTTTATTGTAAATGCTGTGTTGGATTTCTGTTTTGTTCTGAGATGGTCTTCAACAACAGAAGCCCATTTGTTTTGGCAGTGTTGGCATCCAGTGTTTGGAAACACGAACTTAGCCCAGTTTAAAGGAGAGTTTCACTCTCAGAGCAAAATACACCATTTATTGAAAGTCTCACCACACGCATTGTATGAGTCAGGGCTGAACTCAATGTAAACTGCAACGTGACTGGTTTACAGAGACAAATGTAACTCCAGTTTAAAAGTTGACCTCATCTTTTACTCTGACTCTTTCATTACTCTTGTTAACCTGTATTTTATTCTGTTGTCAAGGGGAAAGAGTCATATCAGTGGCCTTGCAGTCTGCAGCACTTCTCTCTTTATTATAACCTTGGTCTGTCTACTTTTTAAAAACATGTTAGAGTAGGAGGTCAACTGAATAGAAAAAGTATTTATTAGTAAATATTACAATATACTGAGATACTCCAGTATAAGTGAGAAGTGAACACTCCAGTGTGTCCAAAACCAAATAAAAGGAACATGTTGTTAGGGATCCCTTTCATTACTTTAATTATGTATTGTTCCCCAAGCCTTACATCTTCAAATGATTCATCTTAAGTGATGTAGAATCTCAGTGGCATTTTGTGTAACCTTTTTATAAAATATGGGACCTGTATGCAAGGTAGCATTTGTTCACATTTACGAATTCAATTTCTCAGATAATTTTGGCGTAAACTTTGGTTGTGCATAAGTAAAATGTCTGTTCCAACTTTGGACCTTTACTGGGATTTTACTGTTAGGATTTAATCTTTTTTTTCTTCTCTTTATTTAAAGTTTAGGTCAACTAGCTTCATTGGCTGGAATTGACAAGACAGACTTCCAACCTCTAGGAAGACCTCAGCTGTCTTCTACAATCGGACCACATCTGGGTGACACAGCATCACTGACAAAAGTGGAATATCGCGATGTTGAGGCAGAGGGAGATGCTTCCTTGTTGGTAAGGGTTTGTAAAGCAGTGTTTCTAAATGCTTGGATGTGATTAAACAGTGTTTTAGTTTCATGTTCACATATACTTCAAAGAAAATTGTGAACAACTGCTTCAGTGGGTAGCAAAGTAATTGAGTTTTTCAATTTAAGTTAACAAATTATGTTAAAATACTTGCTTTGAAATTGATTTGAAAAACAAAACTAAAAGCATTACTAAATCAAGTGGTTTTTAATCTAGGTAACAGTTTTCTTTTTTCAACATGTTGTTTGGAGCAGTTAGTCTGCTTGGCTTTATATGCAATGCAAATATTGCATTTTGCCTAGAAATAAATTATTTAAAAGCACCACAAACTTTTTTGGTCAGGGCCATAAACATTTCCACTGAACATCTAAGCTGTAGCACTGACGGACTGCATCAAGTGGAAAATTAAGAATAACATGACCTATTGCATACCAGCTCTATGTCAAGTGTGAGGCCTTATTTTTTGATCCTACTAAGTTGTCTTTTATTGCACTCAGACCACGTTTACTGTGCTTCACAGAGATGCAGGATTTAGCAAATAACCTAATATGTTGACTGTACTCTACTAATAACTTGAAAATAGTTATGTAATGATTTTTTTGTCTTTTTTCTCATCTAACCCTCCAATTTCTCTGTGTAGGCAGGCACTGTCCCACCTGCTGCCTCTGGTAGACCAGCTGACACCACCACTCCCAGATCTACATCCTCTGTCAGAGAGTCCTTACATGAAGGCAGACTGCTGGATGTGACCTTCAATCCGGCCTCTGGACCTGCAGTAGACCCTGATGCAGGTGGAGAAGGGGAACCGGACAAATATTCAGATACCTTCACCGAGCATAAATCTGGTTCAGAGCACAGTTTCCATAGTCAACATTACTTTGATAAGGTTGACTTTGGGAAGAGTTTTCAGACTCAACCAAGCCACCCCAAGAGCAACAGCAACTCTCACAAAAGCAATGGGTCTCATGGTGGATTGTCTACAAGATCAAGTATTAGTGACATTATAAGTGACAAGGCAGAGTCTTTGGGATCAGTAGGGTTGAGGAACAGGGGAAATGCAAGGCAAGTGACGGTAGGTCAGTCCGGATCAGAAGGATCAGACTATCCTGGGAGGGAGACTTTGGAGAAAATCAAGTCTCTGAGCGATTTGGGGGGAAAGTCGGATGGTGAATCCTTCTGACCAGCTGACCAGAGACATATGAAAAGCTCTATCTTGATGTGTGTTCACTGTGCCAAGTACTTTGTTAGATTTTATTCATACTTTTAAAGTCTAGATGAAAGACCAGATTTCGTAAATCTTCAATCTTAGTTCTCCAGTTTTAGGGAATAAAAGAGACGTGGTAAATATACATTAATACATAAAAATCCAAAGTGATGTACAATGTTTATATTCATTTGTTGTTCCCTTATAAGATATTCTGTACAGCTCTAAAACTTGTTTTTTAATAAACATGTCAGCAGATTTAAATTGTGTTTCTGAGCTTTGAAATTCAACATTCAAAAAACTGTCTACTGCCATTCTAGAGCCAAAGATTTAAAAAATGCTCCATCGAGCTTTAACTTATACCCTGAAAGAAAAGACTCTGGTTTTTTACTGGTTTACATTTACTCTCAAAGCTGTCTGTGTACCTAGACTTTTTCCATTCTCACTGTTCATTCCATGCACCCTCTCAGTCATTGAGAATGTGCCTGAAAACATTTTGGACCTGTGTCTAATAAGGTCATAGATGCAAAAATCCATGTAGAGCATTTAGGCAGCCCTAACAGGCCCAGAATCTGTTGTGCTGTGTACAGTCTCTTCTTCTGGTGTCCTGAGAGACAACAAAATGGGACTGAAGTGTGACTTTTGTGGCTCAGAAAAGAACAGAGCGTTCTTTTCGTGTATGTGTGTTTTCCATTACAAGCTAAAACCAAAACCAGTAAAAGCCAAAAGTACAGCTCTCTGCAAAAGTAGCAGGGAGTGCAGAAAGTTGCGTAACATGTTAGTAATGACTGCTTAGTGTTCGGAGTCCTCAAACTTTTGTTTTGCAAACACCAACCACATATTTGAGACTGGTAGAGAATTTAGTTGCAAAAAATATATATATATATACATAAGTACGTATATAGATAAGTACGTATATAGATATATATATATATATATATATATAGCGTGAGAGAGAGAGAAAGAGAGAAAGAAAAAGAAAGTTTAGAAGCAACTATCAGGAACTTTATAAAATGCTGTGGAAGTTAGGTGTGCATAAAAAATGAAACTATCAAGACGTGCAGAAAGAACAGTTTCCTCATTGTAGCACTTTAAACATGGATTCAATTTAGACTGATACTATGTTACTAAGACTATATGAAGAAAGAATAGATTTGTCACACAAACAAACAATACATTCAATTCTTAATTAATCTTATATATTGCTCAGTTGGAATTTTCCCTCTCGCTCTGGTATGACCACTAGCTTGACAGCTAATGTCTGCAAAGTTCATAAAGATATCGCTGTATAAAAGACATTGCTATTTTTGTTTGTTGACTTTTCCCTGCTTGAGTTATTCTTACAAGTTTAAGCATTTTACCAGCAAAAGCAAAATCAGGGAGAAATAGTGAAAGTGAAGGTAACAATCTAAAATCCAAATTCCAGGCAGGGGTGAGGTGTTCTTAACGTTTTCTATTGTGCAATTTCTTGCAGTTCCTCTTTTCAATTTTTTTAACTTGTGTGAGTGATGAATGATTCTAAAAGTCTTTGTGAATGGTCAGTGCAGTTTTAGCTTTTGTTTTTCAGTGATCTGACTCTGCAAATTATTTTAAACCAACCTCTTGGGGTTAAAAAAAACAAATGAGGTATATGCTATCATAGTTAGTAATGAAATAGACTAATAAGCAAAAAGATTCTAGAGGGAAAAACAAGGGCTTTATCACACTCATGCAATAAAAAAAATAGGCTGTTAGACAATGTTGATAGTATAGCTTATGTGCTATTTGCTGCATTGTTGAGTGTTGCACTATCAATGTACTGAGATTGCCTAGATAAGTCAATTATCAAAGCTCTTCCGCCTCTTTCGGTGTCATAGAAGGTTCTATAACACTGGCTTATTGTTATCATGACATGACACATACCCAGACTCTACTTTGCACTTTTAATCTCAGCACTGCAACAAAAAGTAAGGGGTTAGCGAAATAGTGTGAAAATTGCTGTCAGGTTTTATGATCTCTACCATGACTGTAGACTCCACAGATATAGAGACTACTGCAGACGAACCAACAGAAAAAACAAGGTGTTAATGGTGTAGAAAAAGAAATAAAGGGGAAATATCCAATCAGATACAGTGTGACGGAACAGACACAACAAAAGAAGCACCAAGCAAAGTCTGACTCATTATGAAATATTTCTGTAAAACAAAATTAATAAAGCATTGTTGTTGCTGCATGCCAAACGTTCTGTCATCTGAGTCACCTGATATCAGCCAAGGTCAAAGCAATGAGAAAATTACATTCTTTCTGTCCAAAACGACTTACAGTGCGTGTATTGAAACTCAACAAATACATATCAGATGAAATGAAGAAAAATGAAGGAAGTAAATGGAAGAATAACAATCACGCAACCTCTGATGTAACATATGGGTGAGTTATGCTAGCAGTATGTACTGTATTAAAAGACTGTGGGTTCCAACCAATCATCTAAAAGAAAAGGTCATCATATTGCTTCAAACACATAAAATATAACTAAAAAACAGTCAAGCGTAGTCATTGCAATTATTATATTCATGTGCAGCATTTTGAAGCTAACTTGTTGCACACAGTTAAGGAACAAAAGCAATCTTTTACAATTTAAGCAACTAACAGCCTCAAAGAGGGGTAGCATTGTCAAAGCATAAACCTCAGCCATCATTACCAAAACATATACAAATATGCACATTCATGCCTTTAATGGGTTTTCTGAAACTGAAAGTGTCAAACTTGATCTGCAAATATTCTGAAAGTCTCTGAAGATGGTTCGACAGTTGTAACCTGCAGCTTAGATCAAGTTTATCAGTTCCATTTAACACTGTAAAATAAATGAAAACAAATGATAAATAATTAACTGGAGGAACACTGATGATGCAGCTTTGAAAAACACAATGACAAGCATTTTATAAGACTCTGGGTACAGTCACAGGAACAGCCTCTGGAGGTTGATTCATTCATACAGATGATATCGATATGATCTTTGATTGAGGGAATAGTTCACAAGTCTGTGAAAAGAAAAACAAGCTCAATGTCCTGTGTTTTTCCTGGTGATGAATAAACACCCAGCTATATTCTTACATTGAATTGTTTTATTGATCGATAGTCTGTCTCTTTATTACTCACTTGACTAATCAAATACTACAATTTATAATCAGATCAAGGCAAAGGTCCTCTCAAAGAGCCTCTATCCAGCCTTGCACTGGCACATTGTAATCATCTTTTCTTATAAACAAGCACCTTGATGGGGGCAATTAAGTCTTCATTATTACATAACAATGGCTGAAGACCATCCCATAGTGGATCTGGTACTGAGTAAACAACCAATTTTGCAAGCTCACCTCCCTGATACACTGTGTACTGTCAGCAAAGGCAAGTGCTGATGAAATCTGACCAATGTCTGATGTTTGTTGTTTGACCAAGAGGTTTGATATAGGAGAGACGCAGGTAAGGGTAGTGCAGAATTTTCGTTTCAAATGACGCAAATGCATGGGTACTGTTTATTTTGGATAAGTAGATATGAAATGACTCAACTTGGCCTCATTGCACTTCACTTGTTAAAAATCAAGTAAATCTGATGGGAGACTGCTTGCACTGACTGTCTTGTCCACAAAAAGCTAATTCTACATTTCAAAGCTGGTTTATTAATTCATTCCCAAACTGCACTTTTGGGATTTTTTCCCATTTTTGCACATAAACAAACAGCATCAGGACAGGATAAAAAAGAAAAAATGTAACTGAAGAGTCAACAAAGCCGTCTTTTTATACAGTACACACCTTAAAATATCATATACAGGAATAGTTGACTCTGCATGTCACATACTCTCTTATGTGGTCACTAATAAAGTTTGCAACAGTATATGTGCAAACTAACACAAAGGGAAAGTATTAATGGTCACTGTTGCTGAATCCATTATGTGTTTATTGTACAGAAACATTAAGTTTCACTAAAACACCCTTTTTAATGTCAGTTTCCAGTCATTCATCAGTCATTTATTTCTCACTACAAACAATAACACAGTGAGCACGCTTGTTGCTAGCTAAGGAGATGCCAGTTCATCGCAGACATAAGGCGGATACTATAGTGGATACTTTGATAGTGTTATCAAAGCATCATTAGCATAATTCTGATCGGGATAGCAACCATCAATATTTTTTCTGAACCAAAGTGCAGATGGAAAAATACAAACTAGTTGGCTACCTGGAGCTTATCTCATAATAAACTGCTGTATTTCCGCTATTACTGTATTGTACTGACTATCAATGACCTAATAGTCTAAGGGTTGCTATCATAAATGGATCAAAGATTAATTATAGTTACAGCGTGGCGTTACACTCACAGTCCTACTTTGCGAGAATCTATGTTATGTGGATGGTTTAGTTATTTGGATTGTTTTGCACAGGTCTATCAAACCAGCTTTATGCATTTGATGTGTTTGTTTTATTTAGAATGAGACACAAAGAATTAAAGATGTTTCTCTTCAATTACCCAAAAATTTAACACAAAAATGAGGACTATGCAAAACGAAGCTCTGTGAAAGCATTATGGTGTTTATTGCTCTACAGTTATGGCCAGATGTATCATTGACTGCATCACAGAAATCATGCATGCATTTGAAAATGCTATGAGAGGTGCTATGCTGTAAAAACTACACACTATATTTATATATGTATATACAGCTACAATTAAAACATGCCAGATCCTGAGAAAAAATATGAGCTTTACTGGAACATATTTTCTGCCAATAATACAAAAAAGCCCTTCAACAAGTCTCTTTTGGTCAAAACTTATGTATGAACACATTTAGGAGTAACTTGCTGATTTTTACGCTTCTCCACGGTACAGAATAACCTGCGAATAAATTACAACCATTGCACTTTTAAAAACAACACAACTCTAAAGCTTTACATTTCTTCTTTCAAATGCAAATGGAACAAACCTTTTTTTAATTAGATCTTACACACAATGTTACATTTCATCACAATTTAAACAGGTGTTACGACAAATTTCAGTGGTATAAATTGACAGTAAATACAGCTATATAAGTGCTCTAATGATAACAAAATTCTTGATTGCAGAACTAAACTCTTTTTCTTGAAATATTAAATTTAAAAAAAATCTCTAACAGCAATATTTTACCCTTGTAAATTTTCTATTTTTTGACTATGGGCCATAACTTTACAAAAGTGTGCTAACACAGGTCATGGATAGACAGGAATGTTGTTATTGGGAAAGGGTCTCCTCAGGCCCAGCAAACAAAAGGCAGATTCAATCCATGTCCAAGCCTATTCATGCATTCGTCCTGTGCTCATCAGTATTTGCCAAGCTCACACTGGGCAGCGATAAAGCCATTCTAATTACTGGGTTGTCCTTTTGAACCAGCCCGCTCCTGATTTTTAAATGGGTGCTTAGTCATAGTAGGTCCACATTTCGCTTCCCCAGCACTTTCCCTTGAATCATTTCACAACAATGTCATTTTGAATGCAACTGTCTTCATCGTCCTGAGTTTCCTTTGATGACCACTAGTTGTTTTCTTGTGAAACTGTAGTCTCCTGAAAAGAGAGGGGAAAACACAATGTTAGACCCCTTTTGGTCAATTGGTTTGTCGATATTATATGTTCAACCAAATTCCCAAGTGTTGGACAAGCGATGGGGTTACTTTTTGACTAAAAAAGCACTTCTTAATCAATAATTTGGGGGATGGGAGGGACATATACAGACCTGATGTACACTATATGTTAAGTGATAGGCTATATGGTGTTAGAAATAACACTGACATGGACAGCCCTGTTTCACAAAACCGATTCACTCGAGCTAGAGAGACTGCTAAGTATAAATCAATGAATATTTACTTAGTTCCATACTAAAATTGACATTATTTAAAAGAATCAGCACAAATCTCAAATCATTGTTTTCAAGCCTCAGATGACAGAAGAACAGTAAGTTAGCTTAGCCTGGTGAACATGGCATTAGCATGTTATGTGCTAATGTGGCCATTATAAACTAATGTTGTAAATTTGAGGGGCAGTAAAGAGAAAATGTGAGCATTAAGCTTCATTTCAAACAAACTAAACATTTACAAAAGTAGACTGGATGCCAGTAACAGTTTTTTCATGATGCTTTTTCTGGAATTTTATACTAGGGCACTGGCTAAGCTAGCATTAGCTTTGTTGTCATCTGAAAGCTTATTCATTCTCATCTGCCAACAAATATGGTTGCTGTACGTAGATTTACTGGATATACATGCCCCAAATTTAACAATTTAAACAATTAAACAATAACCTGTGAGAGAGAAATGTTTAATGAAATTTGCATTATTAAGCACCCATTCAGGCCACCAGGTATATTACTGCACTTTGGTCTGTTTTCCTCTTGAGTTACAAAGAAATTTTATTTCTCATTAACCAATCAGTTGTTTGAAAGTACATAGAATTTCAGTTGAACAATATATCCTTTGGTTCACTGCAGCCAAAGTTAAACCACAAATTCAGGTCATCAGTCACTGGATAGCACATGTCTAGAGTCCTATCCAAAGCTCAACCAGAAATAGTCAGTCAGGTTCTTCAATTAGTGCTGTTGCATGATATATATATGTATTATTATTGTAATTAAGTGTATATGACGGCTAAAATGACACCTAATTGGTCATCTGTCCCAAAAACAAACAAACAAACAAAAAAAGCCTCAAATCACAACAATTGTTAAGAGCTGGGGGCGTCTGGTTGAGTTAAGGTCGTAGTGTACTCATACTTACGTGCTTCTACTATCTTATCTTCTTTGGTGGATGTTGCAATCTAATGCAGTAACTTGACAGTGTTATGGTCAAGGTATGCTTATGCAACATCTAGACTACAGATAAGTCCACTGTTATTGGCAGGGGGGCCAAAGCAGGCAGCTAGATCTTTTCCCGAATGTGCTCTTGTTTCACATTTTTACCTTTTGTAATTTTTTTATTTTGATTTACAGAAGTAAATAATTGGTTAAATTGACTTAATTCGTCTCTCCCTAAACATAAAAATTGCTTTCACATTGTCATTAAATAAAACATTTGGCCAGCTTAAGCAACATTTTTGTTCAAACAGCAGCAAAGGGAAACACAATTAATTGATACAAAATGGAAACTTTCCATTAAATTCCTGACTCTTCATGGGGTGCTGCTTTTACAGCATATAGGCTCTGCTTAATGAAAGCAGCTAGACACTATAAAAACTACCCACACCCTGCTCACAAGGCTGTGGGCTATGGAAGTCTGTGTGCTCACTTTACTATTTGTAGTGATTCTGCATGAAAAATCACATTACTGGCTGTATACTGGCTGTGTTTTGCTGTAAGTAGATCCACTAAGACTTGAACTCACAAAAAATTATTATTTTTAATGTGTCTGCAGCTTTGCATGTATATGAGCAGATCTTATAGATTACATAGAGGCTATATTGGCAAATTGAATCAATTTAGAGGCTTAAAGAAATTTATCCATGTTCCTCTTTTTAGTTATTGATAACATACACAATAACATTACTTGACATTACTAGTGTTTTGAAGTGCTGTGATTATAAGTTTTCTAAATTTTGTATATCATCAGAAAATTGCATATTTTCAGTTTATCTTTTACTCATCACTTTTACCTACAAAATTTGACTTTGCAATGTATTTGGCTTCCAGAGATGTGATTGAAATTTTTTTCTTTCTTTTGTTATTGTCCATTTCATTGAATGCATGTTTATAAAAGCTATAAAAAATTTCCTTACAAATGGAGTCCTCTCTCCGTATTTGCTCCAGAAGGTCATCTTGACGGTGTTCTTGTGCCCCGTCCGCTGGTCAAAGGTCTGGCAGCTTTGGAAAGGGGGACTGTACAAGTGCAAGCTGACTGCAACCTCCGTGTGGCTGACATTTTCCACACGATGCAGGCCAATGGAGTCTAAAATATACACAGGAACACACACACACCAACGAAAAACATACATTTAAACAGTGTATGCCACTGGAATGCTGTGAAATGAGGCTCACAAGAAGTTATTGGCAGTGCTGTTACCAACAACAGAGACCAAACATCACACCAGGGCTCTGTTGACTTTGGGAAAACTTTCAGTCAGCAGAGATTTGGGGAGAGACCTGAATACTTTTCATTGTTAAGTTGTAACTGACTCCTCACTCCTGTAAGACCAATCTGACTTTCAACTCCAGAGTTGGGATACTTTGGTATTACTGTAGAAACTAACACAGTTTCTGTCAGGGTTACACTGTTTTCTGTCAGGGTTGCACTGTTTCTTCCATTGTACTGGGCATGATTATATTTCAGGGTGTTTCAGCATATTTGTAACCAGTTCAACACACACAAACAAACGAGTATTATCAGAATTAAGTGGTATTAATCATGGAGTAGAGTCAATGGCCAACTCTAATTAAAAAGAAAGGGAACAATCAGCACACAGTCAGATTTCTCACCATTTATGTAAGCAACCCTGTTTTCCTGGAGAACTCTCTGAGACTTCTGGGCCATGTTACCATGTGACTTTTTGTCTGGCCATTCAAACAGCGTCTCCTTCAGCTGACCCTGGAGCAGCTTCATGAAACAGTGGGAGTCTGTGTGATCGTGGATGCTACTGCAAGTTTTAAAGAACACATAAACATTCAGTGTCAGAATATGTCCTCTTTCATGGTACTAAGCTTCATTGCAAAACTGTCCTGTTAAGAATTTCTGGGATTCAGTCAATCATTGAACTGCTCTTCTAGACTGACAGATACTAGATTCATGCATATTTAAGGCTATTTTATATTTAGGCTAGATCATATTCAACAGGAGCAAAGTGGTATGTGTCACTATGTAGCCACTGCAGTGGAAATGTGTCTTTGCTCTTGCAGAAAAAAGCTGCTAATCAAATAATGTACAATTGTATGAAAACCTGTGGCACAGCACAATGCAGAAAATCTCAATATTATGAAACCATAACAAACTTCAATTAATTTCCATAGACTTCGGATGTTCAGGTAACATTTGCTGACACAGCAGGTCATTTATGCGATAACACCACATCATGTCTGTCTGCAGAACATTGTACTCCCTTATCTGTATAAACTTGGTAGAATAATTGCCAAAGAATTATGGCAATAAATGTCTACTGTAAGTGGCTGGTAACAAAATAGATGGAATAGGTATAAAGTTGTGGTGGTAGTCTCTGAGACTTATTTGATTCAGAGTGGAAACTAGCAAAAGACAATTTTATATTATTGTGCTTTTCAAAAAAATGAGCATTGATCACATAAAATTCATTTTGTGATCTTAACTGTATGTTTGCATGTAGCAGCAGCTCACCTGCCGTGGCCCTCTCCCCAGCACAGAATCATGAGATTGAACTTTCCGTTGCCCTCATCAACCAAGTTCCTCGTGTACCTGCCATAGAACACAACTGGTTGAATCAACAGAGACAGATGGTGCATTGTGTTGCACGGCAGTCTAAAAAGTTTCAAAGTCATACAGAAGAGGACTTCTGAAACTTTTGACATAAAAGTAAACAGAATTGGAAAATGAAGTGTTGAGCAAAATGCTTTGGTGGAAAAGAGATAGGCTGCTTCATACAAGAAATTACAAAATCAAATAATATATTATTTTAATTGTGGGTCAAACTTACATAATCTGAGTACCAGTATTTAAGCATAATGAGGTTTATTTCATAAGAAGGTCTTACAATGTTATGGCTTGAATTTCATTTAGTGCAAGTATGTGATTTTTTTTTTTTTCCTTTCAGTAAACCTATTGCACAACTAACCCACTTTTAATGAGGTACAACTTGTTCTCAAAACAATTAAGTTGAAGAGAATGATATTACAATTTAATTTTAAAGATGCCAAAAAAATAAACTATTATCTGTCACGTGCACTAAAAACCCGAGAATGGACTGCGCCAACCAAGGGGGTCACTGACACGTTAAGTGTTTGCTCATTTATTTCCACACTGCAAAAATCTACAATCCTCCCCCTCATGCTATAGCAGCCTACATCGCTGCTCTGCGATTCCGTCATCCCCAAATATTTTCGAGGAAGCTGCAGCTCAATGCTGGGTAGCAGGACAGTCACACCACAAGCATCCATCCATGCAAAAATCGGCGGGTGTGTATCCGCGCTCTATGATGATTGGATGGCCCACTTACCCTCCCTCTATTGACCCCCCAGTAGTCAAAACACTGGGACACGGGGGCTATAGAAAAATTTTGAATAGGAACAGCCATATTTTTTTTTTCAGTGGGTGGCCTTTCTGCAGAGATTAATACTTTGGAATTTTTTAAAAATGAGTTCATTAAATAGGCGGCGTTTAGAATTAACTTTTAGATATACAATTTTTAACTTGTTTTTACTTTTCAATTCATCAACGTGTGACGAAAGACACTATTTTGTAGGTCACAAAAACAAACTGACTAACTAACCAAACCAATTTTCATTCATATAAGAGAAAAAATGCTTTTCAAGGGATTTGATGGGTTGAACGAATCATATAACTGCATTCAATATCGTGCAAACTTTTTAAATAATCTAAATCCCAAGTTAACTAGGTTGTTCTGTTTTTCAAGCTCGGCTTTTAGCTTTAATAACGGTCTCCAAAAGTAGTCTAATTGCAGCACAAATTTTAATCAAAGAGACGTAAACTATTAACATGTGTACACAAAAGTAGATAATATAATTGAAAACATGACATTTGCATTAATTAGATATAAAGACGCACTTGGCCAAAGTGACGGACAAGGCAATAGAACAAGAGTGCAAAGTGCATCAGCATAATAAATGAGTAAAATATTACTTGTTAGCTGGTTTTAATAGCAGCAGGATTAAGAAACAAACTGGTTTACCTGTACTGGTCAAACTTTGCATATTTCATCCAGTCCTGGGGATTGCTCT
The DNA here is from genome assembly GCA_029814665.1 of Acanthurus lineatus. Taxonomy (NCBI): domain Eukaryota; kingdom Metazoa; phylum Chordata; class Actinopteri; order Acanthuriformes; family Acanthuridae; genus Acanthurus; species Acanthurus lineatus. The sequence continues at coordinate 14,474,087 of JAPZDV010000022.1, forward strand.
CATATGATTCCATTATAGTTTGGACCTCCTCAACATTAATGCAGTCATTCTCGAAGATGTTATGCAGAGTTTTTATCAGGTCATCCAAAGTTTCTGGCTTCACCAATTCGGTTTGCTCCATGTCTCTGATTTATGCAAAAGGCTCTTTCTAGATATTTCTATTCAGTTACAGTTAGCGACAGGTTGTTTTTTCCAACTTTGTGCAGTCGTTCACTTTTATAGGCCAGCGCCGCAATTTGGAGGAGAGCTGGTGACGGACTGTACCATTATGGGAAACGGTGAAGGCTCACAGCACACAAGCTAGGTAAAATCATTTTTTAATGAGCACATGATGCAATTTCTCAGAAACGCTTGGCTGCCCTTTCATCACACCTGATTCATAGAAATGTGTACGAGTTATGTTTTTAGTTTGCATGAGTTCATAGAATATGCAAGTATTCATCTCACACATTAAGAACTTGGACTAATCCTCTCTGAGTCCAATTCCACCACGTTGTCACAAAACAACCTCCCCCTTTCCCTTCTCCTCTTACTGAGACGTTTTCTTAAACAATAGCTGCCCAGCCTCTTTCTATGGGACTTCTCTTCAGAAATTCTAATTAAAAACACATTAAATTTAAGGTGTATGCAAACCACTGACATAAACCATCCCCACAAACATCAGGGGATGTTAACCTGGAAAAAGAAGGTTGAAGGATATCAAGAGTATTTGGGGATCACAAGGTTATTGCTCTGATTGACTATTGTTTGCTTTTGGTCCTATAAGCACCCTTGTTTTGCTTACATTAAAACAAAAGATTATACATGACCATTGCAATGAATGAAAGAATAAATGCACTTAGTAGTAAACCATACCCTTTAAGACAATTTTTTTAGCTAATGTGAAGTATTTAAAGGAATGGAAATGCTAATTATTCAGTTATACAAAGAAAGAGCAGAAGATGGAGAAACAGAAAGTGAATCATTAATACAAGGGCTTCTTAATGGGTTACTTCATTTAAGAAAGTAACTTGTGTCCTTGTCACTTCACCTATGGGTGGACTATCTTGCAGACCAAACAAGATAATCTAATGAGGGATCATCTGATGAAGATATGCAGATCATTTATGAAGACCAAGTGAAAAACTATGCAGTAATTTGCCTGAGTTTTGATAGAAGAATGTTTGACTGAATGAAAGACTTATAAAATAGTCAATAATAAAGAAAGTAGGAGGGGCTGTGTTAGTGTCAAAAGTGAAACTTTTCATTGAAGAACTGCTCCATTGTCATCTGTGGAGTTAAAACTCTAACAGTGCTCTTTTTTGTAAAATTTTATCAAATCTAATCGCACTTGTAAAGTATAGCCTCTGATGTAAGCCTAAATTATACCTCAGTTCAGTAACTAAACAACAGGAGGTAACACTCTGACTGTCTACCTGCCTGTGCATGTGTGCATCTTTGTGTGTGCATGTTTAAGCTAAAAGCAAGTCTATGATTAACCTATGCACAAAATCAGGCACAAGATGAGATGCTTCTGTTCAAGTTTTTTGATGCATATCCATTTAGCCCTTGTGGTGCTCTATGTGAACCAGTTCCTCTCTCAACTGTAATTACATCATACATCATCTGCATGAATGCAATGCGTTCCTCTACAAAAATGTACAGGCTGTTCACTCTTTCTGCTCCACCCATTTTGGTTGAAGAAAAGATGAAAACTCACAACAAAGAAAAACAACATATAGGGGCAGAACAGGTCATGGTGGACTACAAAATGTGCAGACAAAATGTGTTAAGTGTTTCTGAGCATTGGCTCAGATATACAGATAGATGTCATGGTGTCCAGTTGCAATTTAAAGTGTAGTTCCTCCCTCCGAAATAGAAAAATTGAAAAAAAATCTGAAGGAAAAGTTAAGCTAAAACAAATTTTCCCATTTTTTAGACATGGTAACAGTATAATTTCCCACATGTTAGGGTCAGGGCCATACTTAGCACAAAAACTCTGCATTTGTTTGTAGTCCTCCTACATGTGTCAGTCTATTAAAGGAAAATCCTCTCTGGCAGAGGAAGAAAGTCTGGCTTTCTCGTTAAGTGGGGCAGCATAAAAAGTAGAGAATGTTCTTTGCATCAGAGGCTGTGGCAAGTTTTCCTCTGAGCTGCCACATCATCAATACCAGATGTACTGTTGCTCCACCTTGTGGCCAAAAACTGTAGCTGGCTTTACCCAGCTAGTAGCAGCGATATTATACTGATGCTCCCATAGGAGAGTAATAAATACATTAAAAATGTACCTTAACATTAACATAGTTAAATAGATGACAAATAGGAGTAAGTCCATCTCGGATGTTATTGATTTAAATTCACTTCACGGGCTGTGAGCCATTTCATACAAGTAAATCATCCAGTCTCAAACTACAGTAACATTAAATTTTACCTGAATATTTTTTGTTCTCTAAATACATAGGCTTATTTTATATTTTCATTCACACTAACAGTCATCCCCTGTCTGAAACTAATTTTATTTTTGAGAATGTACTATATTCATGATTCAAAGATATATAAAAAAAAACGTGTTCCCAGTTGCAGACTTTTTAATTTTTGTATGCTTCACCATCTTTAACAAAAAGGCATGGAAAAGTGATTCCCCTCAGGAAGTAGCTTTGAACTTAACTTATAAATGAACAAATATGCTGAAACACCCTGAACTTATTTTGTTAATTGTATTTCATAATTTTAATTATCATTTTAAATGTATTATTAAGTACAGCTATAAAGCCTCTGTGTATTAATTGTGAATGCAGACTTTGGTCTATTTGACCCCCATACTCTGCATTACTTGATCACTATTAGCAGTGGTGATAGTTGTATATGGCACTTTTTAAATGTTCACTATTTATATTAAACTTTACTTGGAATAAGATTAAACTTACTTAGAAACCACTATAAAATGAGACTTGGATCAATAGTTTAATAAAGTGACTTCAGATGTCAGTAAACATTAAATAAAAAAGTTTCCCCAGTAAAATTTAATAAATGACCCGAATTATTTGTACAACATATGTCTTAATAAACAAAACAGGATATGGTAAATAAAAAACAAGAAATATGCCAATAAATCTGATTTTTTTTTGCAAAGGCATAAGAAATGAAACATAACTTGACATAAATGTAAAATAATATCCGTATATCTTTGGTTGGTGGTGGAATGTAAATATTTATATATACCCAAATACTGTGCCTAAGAGTGATTTTAAGAGAAATTTCACAGTATATCGGCCTTTTAGTGTCACTTTAATGGCACTACTATATTACATTTCAGAGTAACATATTGTACTTATTACCCCACTACAAATGGCATCTTTGTAGATAGATACACAATTTTTGCACACAATGCATGCAAATTTAGAATTTTGCAGGTTTACCATCAGTTGAGTAAGATCAGCAGTGCAAATTTATGTCTTTATATTTGCAGTCCAATACAAATGACAACTGCAAGAGTAAAATCCTGCTTTTACATTAATGCATGAAATGATCTTATTATATGATATGTATTTGCAAAACCGTCATAAAAGCCATTTCACTTGATTTTAGTACCCCTCTTTTAACACACTATATTTTTTTTATCCTGATTATCCTACATAGGTTACAAGTTCAAGTTTAAGTGCAGGTTTAAGTGTAGCACTGTAGCAGAGCATTTAAGTGTGGCAGATGTATTTTGCTAGTAATTAAACTACATTTCATCCACCACATATAACGAAAAAAATACGATAATACGACTGCATGTCTGAATACGATATTTTCTGTTATAATAATGAAATATAAAAGAAAAATACAAAAAACAAACCTTATTTCTTCCTCTGTGGTTTCCGCGACGAAGGCGGAAGTTTGACCCAAAACGGCTGCTGTAGCGGGAGGAGGCGCAGGAGGAGATGACTGGTCCTTTGACGTGGAATATTTCCGTACAAGAGACGATGGAGGAGTAGCAGCGTGTAGCTCGAAGCTATCCCGTGTCATCCTTACACCGAGACGGGATTTAGCCCCTTGTCCCGGTCAGCTCTGGGTTCAGGGGAGTTGACGGACAGCAGTCCTTCAGAGACTGATCCCTTTCTGCTCCCCCGGCGCCCTCCGCTCAGCTACAATCATGATAAAAGCCATTTTAATATTCAACAACCATGGGAAACCCAGGCTTTCTAAATTCTACGAGCACTATGTGAGTACCATGAGATTTTGTCAACTGTTAATCACACATTTTGCACTTCAAAAAAAGGTTTGCTTGTGTGATGGATTGACAAAGATGAATAAGTCTATTAAAAATTTGAAGCTATGGCTGATGAGATACTTTGTATAATTTTCTATATGCAGTTGATGCAAGCTACGGCAGATGTGACCAGCTGTGGACTGCATTCATGTAATATTTGTTGTACTTTACAAACGGCCCGGTGATGAGCTGCTGTTCAGAAACCCAGTGTATAGGATGTCAGGCTGAAACCACACTGCCCTTTTTATATATGAATAATTAAACGTGTGCAAGCCGAAGCGAGGCTATCACATGTCTGCCGAGCCTGTTTGAAGGCGACTGTGACTGTGCCAAGTTTTATTCATTTCAAATCCAGCTGTGCTGATGTGACACAAACAGTGAAGTGAGTCCACTGTTTGTGTCACATGACTTTGATAACGCCCTTGTGAGTGACTCGTGCTCACCCATGCAAACCTCTTCGGATACTGAGGACCAATTAACTTCACTCACAGTAACTTACCCACCTGCTCTGTCAGAAAACACAACGAATAAACTCCATGCAGGTTGCAGGTGACAGATTATGTAATATCCTTTTCTGGGCAAGCTGTGTTGGCTTGTTCTCATAATTGGATTTATATCTCAAGGTTGGCCTGCTGCCCCCTCTTTCATATTGGTTACTACAATCACAAGGTACCAGGCAAACAAGTAAAGCCTCTGCAGAGCTGAAACTGGTTGGGTAATCACAGGAACCAATAGAAAACTAATTTTCATAATCTGTTATTCATTTGAGTCACTTGAAAGCACCAGCTTCCTAAAAATCTGTATCAGTGAAATTAGATCGAATTTTGATGTGGTTACTCTGAACAAAACTCAGCTGGCAGTTGGGTTTAACATATTAGAAAACTGTGAATGTACTGTATTACAAGGTGTTTTGAATTTTGGGCTCATTTTCTCTCTGATTTTGCACCGCAACTTCAAGGCAATATAACATCTAATTGATAATGGTTACGGTCAGACTCATTCTGAGCTGCACACTACTGAAAATGTCAGCAAACCTCTTCATTCAAAGTTTTTATTTTTCAAAGTTAAAAGCAAATTGTGTTCCAGTGTCATTTGGAGTGATTCTAATACCTGTATAGTAAATAATATTAAACTGAAACTACTCAAATGTAAGTATGTACTGATGTTCTTTGTGTACATGTAACTGAATATCCCTGGTTTCTGTTATGGCTGCTGCTAATCTTATCTAATCTAATCTGATCTAATCTAACTAATCAGTTGGTCCACAATTTTCAGGAAATTGTGAGAATCCGAAGCCCAGCAAGTGGACATCTTCAAATTGCTGATTTATTCAACTGTCATTAAAACAAACATAATATTCAGTCAGCTGTTTCTGCAATTCAAAGAAAAGTGGCAAACTTTCTAAAGCTAGGAAATAATAACTTTATTTTTTTACAGATTAAAAAGATGTTTGATTATTGAAAAATTTGAGCAGTAGGTCAGTTAAAAAAAAGACATTTGGGAAAGAATGCTTGGAATTCCACAATGTTTTTACATCTTTGGGCGTAATTGAAAATAAAAATAATCGTTAGTTGCGGGTCTACTATTTGAGGAACACAGTGTTATTTCATTTACCACGTTGTAGTATCTATTTATTGAGATGGACACGATGTATTTGTATTTCAGGAGGATTAATTGGATTATAAGGGCTGTTCTGTATGTAGACACCATCTGTTACATTAAAAGCTGAGGTGTTGGCTTACTGGCTGGCTTGGTATAATATTTCACACACACAAGCTGTGTAAACTTTAAGCATTCCTTCATTTGATTTAGTTTATTGTCTTGAATATTACTTAGTTTAAAAGGTTGCGCAGACGTTATAAGATGGTGATGTGAGTACGTGTGTGTGTGTGTGTGTGTGCGCGCATGTGTGTGTTGCAGAGCTGAAGAGGTGTTGTCTCATTAGTTAGAGCTGATCTGCTGGCTCAGACATATAGGCACAGCATCCATCTGATGTAGAGGGACCACATGTCGAAGAGTAGAGAGAAATATGAAGACATCAATTCACACCAAATATGTTCATTACCATCAATCAGCCAGAATCAGTAACTAGAAGAGGAAGAAGAGCAGCTGAGTGTTAATGCTGTGACAACGAGGCCTACAGTCTCTAAATCTGGTTTGACAGCTTCAGCAAAGTCACTTTCACACTTGCTAAAAGTCCGTATGATAGTTTGAATTTAATCCTTTAACTGAAGTTGGCTGGGAAATAATAATAATTCTAAAAAATGAATTTATAGTTTACTTTTCTTGTGTGCTTGCAATGCTGTGCAGACTACAGCTGCAAATCTTTGTGTTACCGTTTTGTGTAATCACAGAGTTTAAAACAGTTGTGGATTTTTGCTAATGCATAACTTTAACCTGCCTATTTAGCATTCATAAGAGGTATATAAACATTGAATTAATGGGTCATAACACACTATAATGTATTTGTAAGCTGATATGACTATAACTCCTTTGTAATGCTTGTTTATAAACATACAATACAATTTGATATCATGTAGTGTATGTACACAGTAGTCTACATTTTGTTCTGGATTGGAGCTTTATATTCAGATTGTCAAATTTGGTCCAGAGGGAGAAATAGGAACCAGAGTCCCTAAATAACCTGAACACCAGATTTCTCATAATGAAAGTTCATAAAGGCACTTTGAAAAGTCTCACTGTTGTGCTTATCGAGACTGTATAATTGAACTGTAAGTAATCTCACCGGTCACATGCTACAAGTCACATGACAGATTTAGCCGGCAGCCAATTGAATGCCGAACAACGTCTTTTCTGCCTGTGCACACTGACCTGCCAGCACCCCAAAGGATATCAGCACCCGTTGGCAAGGCTGACTTAGTGTTAGAGCTGCACAAAACAAGAATTTAAGCGCTAGTGTCTTTTGAATGAGGATTTTCAGGTCAGATTAAAACCTCAGGTTATGATTTGGGATCTTGAGTTTACACACATTTCCATTTACATTTTTGTCAACTGAAAACAAGGTTGCCTATTGAGCCCTAAAGCAACCTGATACAGGAGTCTAATGTTTATTAACTTGATGTAGCTCCAATTCTGTTGCAGTGGGACTTTGACCTCCTATTAGTTCAGGAAATGTTCAAATCTGAGCCCACTCTTAGAGCCTCTTAATGAATACTTGCAAACAAGCTTGCTGATATTTGAGGTTTTTCAACAGAATCTCATCCATTAGCAAACAATGAGATAAGCCTGCCTTGAGCCAGCTTGTACAGTGAAATTATTGCCTTTGAGGCCTGCAGGCACTTGTGTATGTTAAAATATGACAGAGAATGTAATTATATGAATCCTATTTTTTTTTCCTGAAATTCAGTACACGTATTCAAGAAAAGAGAGGTAAAGGGATCCCTTTATCATGTTCTAACCCTCTCTGCTGGCTAGAAGTATTAAAACGGCTCACTGGAAGGAATTAAGTTCACAAACAACATTTTGTTTACTGTGTTTACCATCCTCTCTTTGCTTAATAATCTGTTTCCTCATTTCCTCCTGCAGACTGAGGACACAGAGCAGCAGATCATCAGGGAAACCTTCCACTTGGTCTCAAAACGAGATGAGAACGTGTGTAATTTCCTAGAAGGAGGAATGTAAGTTGTGACGCCTCAGTGTGCTAGCTTAGCCTATTAGTGAATAAGCAAGTGTATCTAAATGCTAAACAAGCCAACTGTTACTTTTAAGTCAGTGGAAGTAAATAGTCAAACAGATCATTTGCTCTGATGCAGCATGACAGGAATCCTTCTCACACAGTGAAGGAAAGCTCAGAGTGTTTGTTTAAAGTTAATCTATCATTCATGAATGAGGAAAGAATCAGGTGTCGTTTTACTGCATTTGCTTTTACACTTTTTCCCTCTTAACAAAGACTGTTGACAGAGGAAAAACAAAAGTCAAATGATTGACAGAATTACACCTTAAACTAGGACTGAGTATTACATCAACCAAATATTTAAATCACTTTATTCACAGTTTGTTGTGACTAGTTACACAAGAGGACATTTCCTGTGGCTCAAGCCTCTTTGGTGTGTCAGCTTTTAACTGTGGTCTCCTTAAACCTTAAACCTAGTAACAAACTGGATCAACACTACCTCTCATATCATCCAAATTAACTTTTTCAGTGTCCTATTTTGTTAACTCAAAAACATCCTGTTGTTTGTTTGCTCATGTGCTCTTGTCATAACATGTTTGCGATATGCTCGGTACGTCAGGTCATGGTCAAGGAAGAGTGCAACATTCTGTTTGTGTGCGTCAACTCCCCATGAACTTTTTTGTGTGTCTGTTTTCCAAAATGGGCAAAGTGTATCAAATCCAAACAGGTACTGATGTGATGCTTCCTCATCCTCCTGTGTTTCAGGTTAATTGGAGGATCAGACTACAAGCTGATCTACAGACATTATGCCACACTGTACTTTGTGTTTTGTGTGGACTCCTCAGAGAGTGAACTAGGAATTTTAGACTTAATCCAGGTAAATATTTGGTTAAAAAAAGAGTGTATCTATAGCTGCGTTTGGCAGTGTACTATAAGCTTCTCTTTTAATTTTTTTCCCCTTTTTTAGGTATTTGTGGAAACGCTGGACAAATGCTTTGAGAATGTCTGTGAGCTCGACCTAATTTTTCATGTAGACAAGGTAGGAAGTACCTTTGAATCTGTTCGCCGTCTTGCGATTTTACATAATTACGCTGCTTAAATCTTTCATCTTAGAAATGACCTCAACCTTTTACGAAATTAATAATCAGTTGTAATATGCTGCTTGAGATATTATCACCTCATATTATAGCATCACATTTATCTGATGACCTGTCTCGTGCTGTAGCAGACTTTTAGTGACTTCCCTTTTTTTTGTTGTGTCACAACTGGTTTGTCAAATAACCACATTTTTGGTTTTACAAATAACTTTTTAGTAACAGCCTAAATACATGCTGCAATTCAGAGCTGCAGTGATTAATACATTAACTGAGTAATTAATTACATTAATAGTTGATTGAAAATGAATCAGCAATAAATGTGTCAATTGATCTATACTTGAAATAATTATGGCTGCAGTATTGATTTCAACTGTTATGGTCTTAATGAAGGCTTTGCCTGAGCTCACTGCTAATGTAAATATTAATTCTACATGGTAGCAACACTTTACTTGAAGTTCCCCTATTTAATATTTGAAATCAGTATAAATTTAGTTAATGGTTACAACACAATAATTTTGTGTCTAATATATAAACCTTATTCAATATTTGTACTCCATCTGATATCACAAAACAAACCAAGCAGCAACCTCAACAGCCAAAAATAAGGCTAAAAATTTTAGTTACTTAAGTAAATAAGAAAGCAGTTTCAGGAAACTTGAGAGTGGCTACAAAAACTAGTCAGTCCCCAAAAAGCTCCATATTAAATGCTCGGTTTGTTTCCATAACTAATTTTTTTCTTCATGACCACTGTGTAGGAATTAAATTTAAATGTATCATGTTTTTTTAAGTTATATCAAGTCTAAAACGTATGCATAATTAAGTGCAAAGCAGCCTTAAGTGACCTTAGCTGATTTAGGTCACTAAACTCATCCTTTTGGTGCCTTTTGACAGCATACTGAATAACCAAAATATGCTGCGTTTTAAACAACTTACAAAGAGGTTTTATGTTTTATAAATGGTTAGAATGATTATGATAATTAGTATTATCAAAAATGATCAAAAATTATTTTTTTAATAATAAAATATTTCACATCTCAGGTCCACAACATTCTGGCAGAGATGGTGATGGGCGGGATGGTCCTGGAGACCAACATGAATGAAATCATCACACAGGTGGATGCTCAGAACAAGATGGAGAAGTCTGAGGTAAGCCTGACTCTGCCCGTCAACTGTGTGTAAGAATGACTTGATTCTACCTCCATACTCTCTAAGGTATCGTGTACAGTATGCAGGCATGTGTGTATGCTGCACCCTGCATGCTACTCTCCAGTGACCTTGTGGATGCTCCCTGCCTACTCTTGAGTGTTAGTGCTCTTTTTTTCGGCCTCTCCTCTTGCTGCTGCACTGCTCCAAACACAGATTCTCAACATATCCTCTCCTGTATCCCTCAGTATAAATACAGTTTCATAGCCATCACTTTTGTCATTATTATGGAGACTTAACTGTATCATTGTCCAGTGCATCTCTGAATCACTCAATCACTATCATATTTTACAGTGTAGATTTGACTTAGAGTATGTTCATCCAAACAGACTGATATAGGCTGTTTCTTACATTCTTCTTATTCCAGAGGAGAATATGGATTTATCCACGCTGTTCATGCTAAAGTAATTGCTTTTCCCAATGTGTTTTGTGGCACCTATAAGCCAGTGTCCTTGCTGAGATATTTGCTCTATGCAAGGACACTGTGTTGCTCTCCATACAGCTTCTGCTAGCAGATAAAAATTCATTTATTTACTGGAAAGTTTTAATCAGACAAGACAGCCAGAGACAATTTCATGAAATCATTTCTGCTTTGCAAAGTGCAGATTTTTAGCCTCTGATTTCCTAAAACTTGATTATCTAGCTTTGTTTTTACTTACAATGCACTGAAGTAATGTCCAAACTATGAGGTAATGTTTTTGGGGAGTTATTTACTTTGAGAAATGCTGACAGAAAGTCAAAAAGTTACAAATTTGTTGTATTTTGCTGCCTACATGACAAAGTGAAAGGTTACAGTGTAGCAATTTAAACTGGCTGACATCAAATGCGTTGCTCTTACATTTGAATTTTGAAAGTTTAAGTGTTAACAAAGTACACTTTTCTCTAATAATCTGAGCTGCATTTTATGCTTTTTAACAACACAGAATCTTCTTTTTCGATTGATGTTCTGTAAGCAGAGTCTTTTACTGTTCTACAATCATCAGAGCTGCTCTGTCTTTCCCTCTTGGACCTACCCTAGACCGCTGTGTGTTTTTCATGCTGAAGCTAATTCAAACTGGCATTGTCCATTTATAGGGAAGTCTCCATAGAACAAGGAATGAGCTGTTCTCCCCCCAAAACTGGCTGATTAAGTGCCATTAGTGTTTTTGCATCAGTCTTTCTCAATTATCATCTGCTTTCTTTTTTTTCTGTAAAAACTGTGGGAGAAGCTTGAAATCCATTTCAGCTTTAAAGATGTGGTCTATGATAGGTCCTATCACTTTTTTTCTGTGGAGATAAACTGTAATTACTTTAATCTGCTTTAACATTCCTCATTCCTCTTTTTCCTGACCCTGTCTAGTTCTTTCCATTCTTCTCTCTCTTTACAGACGTTTATCTTTCAGTCTACCAGGCAGGACAGGTAGACACAGGTACTGCCAAATTTACAACCAAGTACTGTAACTTTAACTGAGTTTACTCCCCCCTGAGTCTCTCCATATGGCCTTTCATGTAATAGCAAACTGATGTCACTAACATACAAGAAGGAATCTTTCATGGCAGACCCAAAAATGTTCCAGTCGCTCTTTGAAACCCACAGTAGTTCTCATCACTTTGGTGAATGTGAAGGATAATGGGTAACAGACACAGCTAACAGTTTAATGTAGTCTTTTAAGATAAACAAAAAGAATATGTTTGCAAAGTTTAAGAACTGCTGTTGACACTCTGTCATACAGGTGGTTGCCTAATATTTTTGAAGCTAATGTGTGTGGTAGTGGATTATACCAGTTATGCTGTATACCTATTAAATTGTTCAACCTCTGTAGTTTACAGAGATGTAAACAGGCTGGAGAGGCCACAGAACTCCATGGAAACTGGCCATTTTTTAACTCGGGCTGAGCTCTTTAAAATAGCTTTAGAACACATTATTAGCAAGTAGTTTACATGATTTGGCTCTTTGTGTGATAATAATCAAGTTTAACTGTGATATCATCAAAACTTTTCTGACCTAAAATTCTGCAGTGTATTAAAGAAATAGTTGGATATTTTAGAAAATGTGCTCATTCCTTTCTTGCCAAGACTGAGATGAGAGGATCAAAGCCATTTATATGTAGATATGTAGCTATAGCTAGCAGCTAGTTAGCTTAACTTAGTATAAGAGTGGAAATTGAAAGAAACAGTGGGTGTAGCTTTGTCAAGAGAAAACAAAATCTGCCTCCAAAGCTCACTTATGGTATTTAAAGTTTAAAAGTAAAAATTTAAATTTGTAATTTTCAGGTGTTATGTTCCAGATTATTTGTTGGCATCGGACCAGTTGCCTGGCAGTCAGTAGAAAAAGAAAAATACCTGTGCTACTGAAGAAACTAATCCCTGAAAAAATGGCAAATTATTCTTTTTAACTATGTCTTTGTACTGGTTTAACAAAGAAATGTGACCTCCTAATTTGTTAGCAATAGGGGAGATTTGTATGTAGTGGGATTTTTAAAAATGTTTTTGACACAGCAGACACTCATTTTAGCATTTTCCACTCTTGTGCTAAGCTAAGCTAACACAAGCAAGCTGTAGCTGCATATCAACCAAAGAGACATGAAAGTAGTATAAATTTCTCATTTGACTCTGCAAAACAGCCAATAAGTATACTATCCAAAATAAGGACAAGGTCCTTTCAGGACTGGCCAACTAAACCACATGTAGTTTGTCTGAAACCAACAAAAAATCCTTCTACAGTACCCCTTTTATTCCATTTTTAACCTCTTACAGACAAGAGGTTGGACACTGCTCTAGCATTTCAAAAAGGCTCTCGGACTTACATCCAGTTGACGAAAGAATCAAACCATTATCACGTGTTACACAGCTGGTGTTACTTTTTCTGAACATTATTAGTCACCAAGAATTTGATTAAAAAACCCACCATTGTGGGCTTGCACAGTAGGTTTCCAGGCTACCCACTGTGAGGAAAAAATATCCCGAGTGTGATTCCTAAATACTGAGCCCATGTGCTGGATCAGCATTCCTCTCACTTAAACTGGGGTCATCTTCCCATCTAACACAAGTCTCCTTGATTCTTGGCAGGGAAGGAATGCCCATAAGACAAACGGCCCATTGAATTAACCTTGTGCAAATAAGTGGATAAATCTACATTCCAGACATGCTTTGTGTGTGTCATATCACTAAATGATTTATGAGGCTTCTCATTTGAGTGTGTTCCTGATAAAGGCAGAGGACATACAGTTCTCTTGTGTCTAAAGCCTTTTGGTCATTTTTGGGTCTTTCTGACAAAGATTCAGTCGGGGGATCTCTAACCGCAGTGATTCTCAAATGTCTGCTCACACTTGGAACAAAAACATCAAGTCATTCACTCTCTACAAATGTTTTTAATTGTTCCAAAAAATGTATGTACCTTGAGGCTTTTCTTTAAAAAAAATGCCAAATTACTTACACAGTTTCACATTGAGATTCATTGTGTTAGAGTGATATGCCTCCTCTCTCCCTGAGAAAAGATGTCACATTGTAATTAGTATTATTTAGTATTATTAGTCCTCCTCAACCTTCTCATGTCATCAGTAGTCTACAGATGTGTAAATGGCAAAATAATCTTTTTCCTGTATTCACAAATATGTATTTAGATGATAGTTACAATTATGTGTAGCCCCTCCAATACAACCCCCTAGAAATACAGTATCCCCTTTATTATTATAGCTAATAATATGTTGACATGTTCCACTAAATTCAAAGCACACATTCTATACATACCTATTCATCTGAACATCATTTTCGTCTCCATATCCAAATCCATTTTTTCTGCTTTTTCAATTCTCTCCTTGCATTTTTACCCTTATCGGTCCTCAAGAGTCCGGTGGGTTCACTTTCCAAGCAATGCTGCCTTTAGTCCATTTGATGAATGTCCAGAACTGCTCAGTATATCAAAATTAGTGAATGATCTAGTTCAGTGTGTCCTCACAGTTGATTCATAATTGGCTCTGGTTGTGGTGTAAATCATTATAGAGTCAAATAATGCATGTGCATATGGAGCTATGAAGGCATCTGAATGTACATTTGCACATATTGTCTGTCTAGTAGCTGTCAGTGCTCTTGCATTTTGTCAACAGTTTTTTTTGTGTAGTACCTTGTTTAGTACTGTGTGTGTATGTGTGTGTGTGTGTGTCCAGTGTTCACAGCTCACTGTGTTGTGTTGTTGTGTGTAGCATGATTTTTGATGTACTGATTTGTATCTTATCAATCCCTTCGTCTGTGTGTGTGTGTGCGTGCCTGTGTGTTATGTGTGCGTGTGTCTATGTGCGTGTGTGTGTGTGTAGGCGGGTATTGCAGGAGCCCCTGCTCGTGCCGTATCAGCTGTAAAGAATATGAACCTCCCGGAAATGCCCAGAAACATCAACATTGGTGACATCAGCATAAAAGTGCCAAATTTACCCTCTTTCAAATAGTGGCAGAGAGATCCTGAACCTGCAGATGTCAGCCAGTGTTTACCGTGATGCAATCTGTTTACCAAAACCTCAAATTACTAACTTTTATCAAAACTATACATCTTGAAGGTACTGTGTGATTTAACACTCCTTGTTCTGGTGTTATCTCTTTGGTTTACCTATTAAAGTAAAGAGTGTTTTACATGTTTTTATTCTGTTGGAAGATAAAATGAAGTATTTATTTAACAGTGGTACATTCCTTCTGCCTCGCTGGGGGTCAACCCTTGACATTTAGCTGCTACAGTCCAGATCTGTGCCAGTTTGTATGGCAGTAAAGTTTTAGGACAGTCTTAATGGTTTGGTTATTCTTAACTAAATAAAACAATCAATGGAGCAAAGAGCATGAAACCATGTCAAATATCAAATTGGCACAGGTCTGCTGCAGTATCGAGAGTCATACATTACAGCTTGTTTGTAAAATCAGTGCAAAAAGTAAAGAATATTACTATATTGCAGATATGCTGTGTGATAGAAATATGAATATATATGCTGAAATGATTTTTCTTTTTCTAATTTGTAAGCAAAATATTTTAAAATGATTTATCATGTCTTATCAAATATTTCTCTTAAGTTTAATCTGTGCATGTTTTTTTTTCTTTTTCTTTTTCAACATAATAAATTGCTGAAACTCAATCTGTGTGTTTGCCTTATTTTATTATTATTATGATCTAATATTGTCAATGTATGTTTAATGCAGTTATTTTTAACAAAATTTAATCAGTGCAGCATGTCACTCCACTGTACCCAGTGATTTACCAATTAATAGAATCTTGTTTAAAACTGCTGCATGTTGCAGGTATGGCAGGTCATCACTTTAGGTAAGGACCATATGTTAAATATATAAGCACATTGTGTTTATCAAAAAAAATTCTTTATCCTTTAATGGTGCACATAGTTCAAATTTCGACAGGGCAATTAGACATCACTTGCTCAGTGATTTGCTCTTCCATAGTTTGAATCATTGTACAGCTCTTATTAATGACTGCAGATGGCTTATTAATTACTTATTAGCGAGTAAACACAGTGAGCATTTATTATTGTGTTACCAACATTTATAACGGTATTATAACCAACATGAAACAGTTAACACCTGCCAGATGGATTTGGTAAAAACCAATAAACTAAGAATTTTTTTTTTGCCTGCACTGAGACTATTGTCTGCTTCAAAAACCAAAACAAATCCATCATTCAAAACTTACCAGGCTTTTTAAGGGGTATCTTGTCAGATAGAGGTGGAGGTCAATGAGCTTATGTAGTGTTGCCTACTTTAATACTTTTAAAATCCAGGCTGCAATGACGCCTCTGCTATGTCGCATTTGTCGCCAGCTCTGTTTGTCCATTGCGTATTCCGTAGTGACTGGTTTGCATTTTTGTTGTGCGTAGCTTTTGCGCAAAATAGGCTGTAACGAACTCCACTGTGCGGTCCCAGTTTCCTTTCAAAAATGACATGTAATTCTTGAAAGTGTTTTTTTAGAGTACACAAGCGAGGTACCTTCCTTTGAAAGTCCTCAAGCGACTGATTTTGTTCAATTCCTCTCTTTGACTTCACTGCGCATTATCGCGCAGCTTTGACGGTCATGTGATTAGGCTCGTGACAACAGGAAGGAGGAATGGCAACAGTGTGAAGATGCAGCTGCAGCTGCTGCCTTGACAGCTTT
>JAPZDV010000022.1:14490389-14598483 GCA_029814665.1 Acanthurus lineatus
AGCGGTCAGTCGAGGAATTGCAAGTTTTTGTACTTCCTGGTTGGCTTCAATGCGGAAGTGGGGAGTTTGCCCCTTGGTTCAATTCCTCTCTTTGACTTCACTGCGCATTATCGCGCAGCTTTGACGGTCATGTGATTCGGCTCGTGACAACAGGAAGGAGGAATGGCAACAGTGTGAAGATGCAGCTGCAGCTGCTGCCTTGACAGCTTTCTACTCTTCATTTTCATTTACAAAAACCAACAAACAACCATGACTTCTATAATTAAAGAAACACAAAGGTGAGGCAGCAGATTTATTTAAAGTTAGAGAGTCCTTTGAGGTGCTAACGTTAAGCTAACTGTTGTCTTATATCGAGGGACCAAAGCATCCTCAAAATTAAAGATACTGTGATTTGATGCATCAATGGACATCAGAGAATACGATGTATTAGCTTGAGAAATACTTATGATAGTGCTGTCATCATTTAACTTTGTCTTTATCGGGTTTTTGTGGTCCTCTTGTTTTGTTTCTTTTAAAACACCAGTTACAGGTAACGTTACCGTTACATGAAATCTTTTCTGTGGTATCAAGCATTGTAGATAGGAGTAAAGTAACTATGCTCTAATGACGTTACTGCAGTCGAAATTTGAGAAAATGACAGTCCACCACCACGCTCCCCTGTATCTGGAGGAAATGCCGCTAAATTAAAACCTTTAAGGGAAAATTTCAGGGTAAAATGTTCAAACTACAAACCAGGGAATACCCTTTATACCCATGATTCCGTCCTAAAATACTGTGGCTATGAAGCATTGTTTTTTAGGCTTAAACAAGGCAGCCGTATGTTACAATCAACTCACATATAAGAGTAATGGTAGTTTTGTGTAACTGTTATTCTAGGATACCAAACTTGGGCTTAAAGTTACCTTTTTTCTGAAAGGCTACTCTGGTGTGAAGTAATACCTAATTCTTTGTAGTTAGCTTTAAGGTGTTCACTGAAACCGATCGTGCGTTTTATCAAGTTGATGGATAACATTGCTTGCACATATATAGATAGAGTAGTCACATGCATGAGGTACTTACATACAAAGGTCTCACTTGGAAAATTAGTTATAATGCAAGATGTACAAACTGAGCCTTAAATCCACTACATATAATTAATAATTCATAATAATAACTATTAATAGCTAAAATCTTTAATACTATCAAAATAAATTTGGATTCAGCAGTACTTAAGTGTTTTTAATAGTTACATGACTCAAGTAAAATATTCCACAGCTGTCATTTTTTGTAGTGTATAGCTTTGTGGTATTATTATCTGAGTTTTATTACACACAGCAACAGCTAAATTAATGGTTGTGTATACACCATACTTACTTTAGTATGTCTGTGTGTCCTTGATGAACAGTGTACTTAAGTTTTGCCTCTTGTGACCTTTTTGTAGGCTGCTCTGTCATCTTCACATTTGTACTGATACTCTTCACAGACAGCTATAGTGAACAACCCTTAAATTTTATGAGTTAACTGTCATCCTACTTTCTGTGCTGCCGTCATCAACATTCACAAGTTGTCTTTCCCAACAGTATAAAAGAGGCAGTGACTTTCATCAACGGTATTGATGGGAATAAGTTCTCCAGGCTGATGTCTCGCATCATACAAAAACTTCATCTGAAGGTAAAAAAAAAAACAGCACAGTGCTGTCAGTGCCAGAGACAAGAGGCTTTCAAGGCTTTTGTAGAAAAGCTGTTGCACCAGAGAAAGTGGTGCATGTATAATGACTTATTGGAGCGTCAGTCAGACTTGGCTCTAATTAATGCACACTCATGCCTTGCCCTGTTAATCTCTCTGGTTTTTCAGGACTTAGCAGGCTGTCAGAACATGTCAGTCATTTATCCAAGGAACAATTTGTCTGTTAGTTTGATTGTCTGTCTTGCTGAGAGAAATTAATTTTGTTTGATAACAATATAATGGAATAGACGTTTTGACATTGAAAAGCACAGGTGTAGCTAATGATATTGATAATGACTGTTTTGCATGGTTGCTCACTGACACATCATCTTGTTACACTTAATTAGAAAGAGGTCATTGTTATTGTTATTAGTTTAGCTTTCGCTTTTGCTACTACGTCAAGCCAAAATGTCTCATGTTAAAAAAGTGTGTTTATATCAGGTTAATTGTTTGCTTGATTGTATTTCATGTGTCTTTAATATGAATTTGTTCCATGAAGCATTTTAATACATATGTCACATTAGGTTTATATATTGCACTTTGGTTTCTTATTTCACCTGCATTTAGTATTACCTTTGTCAGTCACTGTATTGCATTATCTTATCATCATCTAATTGATTCTCAATCAGAGAGCAGTTTATATTTCAGTTCATGAAAGCAATGATTCCTCTAAATAATGTTTTTGTCACAGGGAGAGCGGACATTCAGTGAAGAAGAGGAGCAAAAACTTCAGGCTGCTCTCTCATTGGATAAACAGGCTCTCAATCTTGTCCTGGAAACTGCTGCCTTTATACTTGAGCAGGTGAGGGTTCGCCGTCTGTGTGAAGATTTCTTTTGGTTTTGATATGGAGAGGAAGAAAAATCACGAGTGTAACCCATTTAGATATGTTGTTTCAAATCAGACAGAGACATCTGTGTGCATATCATATCTACCTCTTGGGCTTGTTAAACACAAAATCAAAAACAAAATAGGGTAATAAAGTAAGTGACCATGCAAAGTGACATTATTTTTTACAGTTGTTCACAAGAGACAATTTCTAATGACAGGAGGAACAGTTTATAAGTGTGTGCATTACTTTGCTTGTCATGCTTATGAAAAGAGACACATTGCCACAGTTGGTCAAAGCTCCAGTGGCACACTTGAGCAAATATTCAATATGTGAAGAAATTGGAGTAGAGCCTCTCTTTTAAAAAGTAAGAACAATAGAATATGTATCTGTACATTTGTTCAGTCAGTATTTCTTTGCCTGTTGGTGTGCATTACATTGTGAGCTTATTTCTCCAGCTGGGGTCACTGTTGCATTTTGAATTGTTATATTGTAGCAATGTTGTGTTGAGTCTAAGAAGCAGGACTGTAAGAGTGATCTGTTACATCTATAAAATATGTTTAATGGCAGCATTTATTCCACAGTTTTTGCTCTACTCTGTGTCTCCCCTCTGCAGGCAATGCATCATAATGTAAAGCCAGCCTCTCTGCAGCAACAGCTGGAGGCCATTCATCTAAACTCGGAAAAGGCCGAGATGTTCTCTCAAACCTGGGCCACTGCTGGACCTGAGCTGGTGGAGAGACTAAAGCAAAATATCTTTGCCCCAAAGAAGGTGAGGCTAATAAACAATTTGATTTTCAGCACTAGCTCTGTTTGAACTTTGTCTTCACCTGCCATGACACCCTTTAAACCAAACCTGGCCATGTTTCTGAACTCAAGTGTAAGATTTGTGCACCGCCTGAAACTCAAAATGAATACTTTTCATGCTCATTGTTTTTATTGTACTTGCACTGAGTGCTGTTAAACGAGACATTGTGATTACTTAATGCCAAATTGATGATCAACATTAGACCATCCGTTCTAAGACTCACCTGCTTTGGTGTGAATAAATTCCAGCTGTTAAGTAAACAAAGATCTCTTTCACAGCTTACACGCATTGTCACATCAATTTCAAAACATGTTCCTCCCTATAACTTAATTAGGAAGTGACAGTTTAAACAGCATTCCTTTCAAACTCAGGGGAATCAGGATCCAGCAAAGAATAAATAAGCAGCATCTACTCATCAGTCACATTATGGAGCTGTTGCTGCTTTCATACATCAAGACAGCTCCCTTGTCAGGGTCCTGCAAGTCATCGGCCTCTGCTGCCTGAATTTGTTGCTGCCAGCAGAAAGTGGTGACAGCCATAGATCCTCAGGATGACCTCTGCTAGTGCTTTGACTCTGGGCGATATGCAGTCATAAAAGAGACTGTATGTAACTGACGTGTATATGTTTTTACATCCACTCTTTCCTTTTGAGAAGAGAGCAGGGCTTTGTGATGAGTCGTTGCTTTGAGGTTGCTCTTCACATCTTTCCCATTCAAGAAGAAATATTTACCACCTTGTTGTTTCCACCTTATGTTAGCTGAACATGTTGTGCCAAACACCTGATACCTGTTTTCCCACAAGTTACACTATCAGTGAGTCACGTCGGTGGTGATTAAACCAGAAGTCCACCATGGTCAGCTAAAATGAGACTGTTGATAAAATAATGTTCTATAAGTAAGTAAAAAGTTTTTAAATTACTCACTGCCAGCTGTTTCATTTGCCAGCCCAGTTTTTGTTTACAGAGATGTATTTTTTTTACCTGCAGTGAACAGTGGTAATTCAATTATAACCTGCTTTTTCAGAATGATTAAACCTTTATTTAGTTACTCTGAGTGAAAACAATAAACCACCCACTAAAATATAACAACTTGACGGAGTGGGAAACAGAAATAAATCATGCGGAAAATGTATTGACAAGGTCATTTACTTTTTGTTTTGTAAACAATGATTTATTGTTTTACATTATATTTAAATACAGCATATTAACTGTTTTTAATTGATCCATTTCTTTAAATTAATTCATTTGCATATACCGAAAGTTAGATAAGTAACACATCACAGGGTTGTCGTGTTTATTCATGCTAATGTGGATGTTGCTCTTATGATGAGTAATGTGGCCCAGACTTTCAGCGTCTCACACCTGTCCTCGCATCCTGTGGAAGCATCCAGACCCAATAAGTCACACATGGTTTATTATTATGGCCTCTCTCTGCATCATAAAACACTTAACTGCTCTGCCTTGACTCAGTGCTGCCAATCTATCACCCTGCTACAGCTGACTAGAACTGAGAATAATAGTCTGTCAACAGCAGCTTGGAGGCAAGGTAACTTGCACTTTGAGGAAATTAAGCAAAGTTTTTTCAGCAGTATATCTTCATGTCTATGATAATGACCATAGTTATCATGTTAGCTGTGGGTCATCTGGTCAAACATTTTCCACTCAAGAAACATGCTTTTTTATAAAGATGGATTTCAGTTTTATCCTCTTAAATTAGAAAGCACATGGGAAAGAAAACAATATATCAGAAAATTTAGAACAAATCTGAGCTGCAAAGATTAATGAAAAAGTCCAGTGGAAGAAAATAAATCCTCATTTATCAAAATGATCAGCCTATTTGGCAGTATTTGTTTTTTGAACATTCTCATTTAAAGTAATATAATAAAGTTTATTAATAAAGCTCTTTTATCAAAATCAATGATTGAAAGATTATTTTTTTAAATAATAAAAATAATCAAGTGAACAGCAAAAAAACTCAGCTCAAGTGATATGAATACAAAGAACATGAGGGAGTTTTTCAGAGTCTTGCAATTGTGTATGGGACACTGATTATTCAGTATGTGAGTCTTCGATTAAACTTCTTAAATATTAAGGAAAGATTTGCTCTGCTCATGTGTTTCAGCTCGAGCATGTCGGCTGGCAGTTGAACCTGCAGATGGCTCAGTCCAGCCAAGCCAGACTGAAGTCTCCCAGTGCTGTCCTCCAACTGGGGCTCTGCAGTGAGGACTCTGAGGTGTGAACAGACAGACACACACACACACAAAGAATGCACACTGCACACCACTCTTGTAATTTCCCTGCTCTGCTTCTCCTACAATGTACTCATCTATTGAAAACACATTCACAACAACAAAAAAAATCCCTCATTATCTGCTGTTGTCAGAGAACCGCTCTTTGTTTATGCCAAATGAGAAGCATCTCCAATCTGCCCCTCTTTCTTTGCTAATAGATGGTAATCCCACCGGTGTCTGTCTTGAGCCAGAGGTAGACGTACATCTGGCTCCAGAGTAACTGTAGTGTAAAGACCAGAGATCAGGGAGCTTGTTATCTGAAACCTCCAGGGTCTCTTTGTTCTCTTAAGAGACAGACTCTAGCAAGAATTGGACAGTTTTGTAACTAGCAGTGAACTGTGTCAATTCATGCACAGTTTGCAGGCTTGTTTATAATATCTTTAGGATTTTTTCAGGATGCCCGCCTTATCAAGGTCATCAGCGATTAGTCATGGTTTCTTTATGTTTATTCCTTCTGGTATTTGTATCTTTTAATGCATTGCATGAAGGATTTTGGAGCTGAATTCTAATGAGGCCTAACCCAAATATTTGTGAAAACCTCTAAGACTCATGATACAAATATGATCTTGACCTAAGATTTTACGCTGAAGTTTTTCTCTATTTCCATTCATTTGTATTCAGTGGAGCCTGTTTGGATTCCAATTAGCTAATGCTCTGTAGTAACTCTAATGGCCAAGACCTCATGAGCCTCCCTCACTCATTCCTTTCTTTCCCAGTGGGAAAAGGATTGCTCTGTTGTGGTAGCAAAAAAAAGTAAGAGCTCAAAAGGCAGTTTCTGTTACACATTAAATAATTTACAAGCCTGAAGCATGTAATTAAACTGGTATATTTCATCAAGACTTAATGGTTTGATTCTTTTGACAACCTCAAATATATGAATACATCCTTAGTGAGAAAATC
This sequence comes from Acanthurus lineatus, assembly GCA_029814665.1. Taxonomy (NCBI): domain Eukaryota; kingdom Metazoa; phylum Chordata; class Actinopteri; order Acanthuriformes; family Acanthuridae; genus Acanthurus; species Acanthurus lineatus. The sequence continues at coordinate 14,496,918 of JAPZDV010000022.1, forward strand.
AAGACCAAGTGCTGTTGATGTTTTCGCAAATATTGAAAATATATTCAACAGATTGTAAATGCTTCACAAGGCTGCAGTTTGTTGGCATGGATACTGAAAATTTCCGTTATGGCCTTCAGGCATTTGGCTGGTCTCATTTAAGACAGTTTTTGTCTCAAAATGGTGGGACTGATTATCCCCTGAGCCTGGATAGTGTTGTTCCAGCTGACTAGTCAAGTGTCTTTCTTGCACACTGCTTTGTATTCTGTCCCTGGAGAAAGCCAGCTCGGCCTAAATGTGGAATTAGGCATTACATATTGAAATTGCTGCCATCTTAAATGAAGGCCTATAGGCGTGAGCTAGAAAAAATATGTGTTTTTCTTTATCTTTTTGAGTGCGACAGCAGTAGAAATTTTTTTGTTTCAGACTATTTTCTGCATTATTTTCCCTAGGCTGGGAATTAGGCATTAATTTATTTAAATCCACTTACGCAATTCCCATTGTGGGAAACGATAGCTGAGGGGGCCAAAATGAGGCTGGTTAAAAGTGTAAGGGGATCAACTTCAGTTAAAATAACTGAGGTGCACGTGTTCTGATGGGCTGCAGGGGGCACTGTTGCCTCACAAAAAGAAAAGTGTCCCCTCGGGGCAGTGAAGAATCTGTGAGATGGATAGGATACCTCCTATAACTTTGTATTAAGGCAGTTTGAGTAAGCACAGTTTTTTTTTTTTTTTAATTTTCTGATTAGAGTTTCCTGACAGCAAGTTTGTTTTCTTCCAAACTCTTTGAGAATTTCTCAGCACAACTTCTGGAACGTCAAAACCCTGCAATGACTGAGGAGTAAATTAGTTGTGTGCAAAACTGAAATTCAGCTCCAAGTGTCATACTAATTACAAGTCAGATTTACAACAGCCTCACTGAGAACAGAAGGCGAAACGGCAAATAGGAGAAGTTAAAGGATTTAAGGTGACTGAGGTCAGGGGAGGGGAGAGGGGGAGATGTAGGGGAGAAGAAGAGGAGGTGGCAACAAATAAAAACGGACATGGGCAGTAAAATAATGAAGACGAAGAGGATAAAAGAAAGAAAATGAAAGGGAAAGAGAGGGCTAGAGTGTCCGCCTGTATGTTATTGATTGCTTGGAAGCCAAGTGGAGAGTTAGAGACTTTCCCATCTGACCAGCCTCCTGCTTCATTAGCACTCTCCCTGAAGAGGGGGACTGCCAGGAAGCTCCTTCACCAAACAATATGTGACATACAGTTTATCTACTGTACAGTAGGGGACACTTTGGATGATATATTTGGAGAAATGAGTGGAATGCTTTTTCATATTTAGTTTTTTTGCTTTGTTTTTGTCTTTCATTTTTAATGAAATATTTTCTGTTTGGGATTTCTTTCATAATGTTTCCCCATTTGCCCCCATACTATGTTGTTAAACAGCAAAAATTGATATTATAGATCTCTGCCTCCATGTAGGAGACAGTGTGGTACCGCACCCAGGGATGCAACTTCTTTCCTAAATAGAATTTCTATTGGATTCGGGGAAATTTTCTGCTCTCTGTATGAAACCTGTACTGAGAAGGAATTGCAGTGCATGGAAGCAGAGGTAAACGTCCTCACACCCACCTCTCAAAGTTTCAAGAGAGAGATTTCAGAGAATGTGAGGAAAAGGCCTCGTTCAGTGAAGGTACTTCATGCTACCTGTTGCATTGTTTATTATTCCAAAGGAGGAGCGGCTGAGACAGAAAAAGACTTAAGTGATCTGCTGTCAGAAGAAATAAAAAGTTAGAAAAGACGCAGGATCTGAGGAGGGGGTAGAAAAAAGAAGCAAGGTGATAGGAAGGACGAACATCAGAGAAAAACAGGGAATGACATCTGAGAGATGATGGTTGGAAAGTATGGGGATGGGGAAGTGACAACAAAGATGAAACGTGGAGGAGAGTAGGGGGATTCATGTAAATTACCTTTGCAATTCATTGTAGGACAAGTGATCTTACTGTGTATCAGATGCAGTTATTAATAGGGTGCAGAATTTCCCCATTCATCAACATTCATTATCTGTATTTTAGGGGGGGATTTCTGCTGAGCATGCTTCCCAGACTGCAGATAACTAGATTTAATTCTTGTCCAACTGCACAGACCTTGAAATAGAAGTACACAATCTACTCATTGTAATTCTGAGGTTTTGTCTGCAGAGGTTTGGTCTTTGTGGGATAAGACTGTGTTCGAAGAGAAGCAAGTAAAAATGTTTTTTGACCTGCTGGAGTGTGTTGCACATACACATCTTCTTTGCATTAATTTGAAGTTCCTCTGTAGTTTCAACCCCACTTAATGTCTGTGCTGCTTACAGTCTCCTCCTGAGGTAAAGGAAACCAAGAGAGATTATGCAAGAGATTAAAACTGAGACAAAATGATTGGTTTTGTCAGTTTAGATGTTTGTTCCAATGGTAAAATGGCCAAGAAACACACTATAATCCCCTACAATGGGTTTGAACAAACTTTAGCAGTAAAAGCCTGAATGAGTGGACGCTAGTTTAAGTCTTTCCAACTCACATGTACTTATGACCAGGCTACAAAGTGTTCAGCAAGCTACATTTTGGGATGCATGAGTAATTTAGTAAATGTGAATGTAGTGGTATAAGGGTAAGTGTGGTCTTTTATACATACATGATTCAGGGGAAGCATTAATAACAGCGTTAATGATACTTACAGTTGCATCATTAATTTGTGCAGTTGAAGGCTTGTATATTACATATACAGAGAGAAAATTTTAGGAGGCAGCACTTAAGGCAGCTAGCAGACTTCATCTTTGTTGTTTTTAAAGTGCTGCTTTGTACTGACTTGTCATTTGGAAAGACAGATGTAGTCAGGGCCACCTTCGTGCTTACCCTTGACTTTTTATGAGCTGCCTTGTTCCAGAAATATGCTAAAGGACTGAACTGTTCCCAACTCTTTTTTGTATAAAAGCGAAATGTAAAAGTCAGCTCATGGCCCTTTATCAAAGGTTACAGAAGGTTACTCTTTAGAGGGGTAAACTTAAAATAACTTTCTAAAGGTTTGAAGAGGTAAAGTTCTGAAATATATTAAATGAAAAAGGCAAAAGTGTATTTGTTCTCATTTTCTTAACTTCTCAAGCATCTAAAGACCCTTCACATGCTTCTCATGCTACGTAAAAAAACACCATTTTGCCATCATGGAAAAACAAGGGGTAATGACTCACTTCTGTCCCTCTTCCACTATCATTTTAACTCTGCTTATCTGACTGTATCCATCTTTTTCTTTATTCATAAACATGCAAGTAGACACTCTGAAGTCACTTTGATGCGTCTGAAAGTTCAAATCCCTTGCCAGACTTGGTGTCTCTGCCCCTCTCTGTGTCTCTGTCCTGTGGCATTAGAACGAGCCACTGCTCCGTCGACCAAGGGTAGGGTGACATTTATAATACAGAACATTCACTTGCGAGGCAGCCTCCGCCGATTTCAATATTTATTGTGGACATGCTAGGCCGCAAAGGCACGTGGTAAGAACTAGTGAGCTAATGTAGCTTCTGCATGCTGGCTCTGACTTCAAAGGCTGTGTTTAGCTGAAAGCTTCAGACAGACTTGATGAGAATTGATAAAGCAAAGCTCTTCTGAGTTTTAAACAGCAAAAGGGAAAAATTTACTAAATGCAGCTTTAAGACAGAATCCCAAACAGATTTTTCTTATGTCTCTCCCATGATGCCGAAGCTGTTGATAATGAAGTTGAGAATGACTTTGATTTTAATTAAAATTATAACACCCAAGAACTGTTTTCATTCCCAGTCTTAAATTATTTTTCACTTTCCTTCAGTGCCGAAATGAAAAAGCAGTCAGTGGATTATTTGGTCGACAGAAAACAATCAACAATAATTTTAAGTAATTTGTCAAGCTAAAATGCTAAATAGTTTCTTTTTATAGCTGCTGAACTGTGAGGATTTGCTGTTTTGGGTGCATTTTGCAGCATTTTCAATTTAATATGTTTGGCATTTTCAGACAGAACAAGTAATTTATAGACTTCATTTTGGCTCAGGGAAACTGTGATGGGTATTTTTAAATCTTTCAGACTAGAATTTTTAGGAGTTTTGATGAAAATAAATATTGGTTGCAGCTGTACTAGAACCCTCTACTCAGAGGACAGAGGTTAAAGGTCAAGGTCAGCACCTCTGAGCTTTTAGACATACTGTGTTTGGCTCCAGGTTATTTCAGGATGCTTTCAGTTGATTTTATCTGACTTGTAGGCTTGTGACCTGGACCTTTGGTTAATATCTGGCCTCCCTCTTGCACCATTTCTAGTTTTTCAATCCTAATGATATTAAAAAGTATATCTCCTGCATCTTAACCACAGACTTCTTTTAAATCAATAAATTGAAACACAAAACTGTCCATTTCCTGTAGTCCATAAAAAAGAAAACATTTCCTTCCTTCGCTCCTCCTGATGGAGATGATGCCAAAGCAGTTCGGTATGCTTTCAGTAAAATGTGTGACTTAAATAAAAGCTCCAGCTGTATCTTGTTCCACATTTCTCATAGGAGGAGTTTCTGTGAGCATCATAGAAGCCCCGCTGTTAATTGTGCTCATTCATGCACAAGTGCCTCGGAATTGTCAGAAAGATCATATTTCTGCCAGATCAGAGTGTAGCATCTTCTTTGACGCTTTCACATTTGCATTATTCTATGCCAGCACATGGCTCGTCCTTTTTCCAGCATCTTCTCTTTTTATTGATCCCAAAATGTCATAATGCAATTCGTCTTTTCATTTCCTTTTTTGTGACTTATTCATAAGCAAATCTTCCATTTGTTGTTTGAAATTTTTGTGTCAAGTCGTCCCCAGCTAGCTCAGAACTATAAGCCAACTAATTCTAGTTTGTGGAAACCTGCTTGTTTTTGTTATCAAAGCATCAGACATGAAAGACTTTTCTTCTTCTGATTCTAATTTATTTTCTCTGTTCTGGCTTACAGCACCAGTGCTGTAATCACAGAGGAACGGAAGCTCTTTGTTCAAAAGCACACACACTTGCATGAAAACTCATGGACACGTACACACTCGGCTGCTCATATTGAGCCCTCACAGTGAAGGCTGTGACTTATTTATTAACGCAGTGTGATGAGGAATGCAATTAAACATCCCATTTTGACTTGTGCGAGGAGGTGCTGTGATCTGAGGCTGCCTGAACATCCCTCCTTTCCTCACGTGTCTCCGTCAAATTGGCATCTCGAGTGGCAGGCCGATCTTTGAACGCAACTCAAAGCTTCCCCGACGCGTTACATAAAGCCCGGTTCCTGCCTCCCACATGCTCATGTCATGTAAACCCAACAAACAACGCATCCAGAGTTGATCCAACCTTTTCAGTCATCATTTGAGGGATTACATGGCGCGATCAATATATCGGAGAGCTGTGATGTAAATGCTACCACTTTCAAATCCTTCACACTAAGCCACCCACCAGCCAGGAGGGACAAAGGCAGCTTTGTCTCAGTCTCTACTTGCCTTGCTCTACATGTCCCAAGATGCTTTGTTGCTTTGTGCGCACATCTTTTTAAGGGTCTCCCTTTCTCTTTCCATCTCTCTCGCTCTCTGTCTTTTTCTCCATCTAGCCCTCCCCCTTTCCCACTGGTGATTTGTTTTTCTCCTGTGGGATTTGGGATCCCATTCATTGAGAGCGCATTGTTCGGCTCTTATCCAGTCCAGAGGATGGGCCCCGAGAGGCAGAATGGGTGACTGTGGGTGCTCTCGCCTCTCCCTTCTCTCTCTCTCTCTCCCCACTCCTTGCCACCCCGCTCCTTGCTCCTTGCCATGCGATGATGTCATGGCTTTTATTTGCTCCAGGGGTACCCATTGATTCTCTCTCCATGTTACACACTCTATATCTCCCTCCTCCAACCCTCTACCCTCCCTAACCTCATCTCCTGTTTTCTACAGCCAGTGCCTTTCCCAGATTCTTGTGCTGCTCAAAAGGCGCCTGGGGGATTTGGGGATGTTTGGATGTTGTTTAGCACACCCACGATACATGCTTGACACCCAGATAGGGACGCCATCAACCCCGCAAATCCAACGGCAACTCGCATTTAAATCTCATTGATTTAACATCCATCTGTTATTCTTGAATCTCCCACTCCTGTGATCAGCCTTTATTCCTCTCCAGTTATTCAGCCTGTTTTGTTTCACACCCAGTCTGTGAAGTAATCATTAATCCCTGAATAATGTGGTGCCATTTTGCCACAGCCGGTATCGATGGTGAAAGAGTGAGATTATCTGATATACATGCGTATATGTTTTTTTTCCTCTGTCTTTATTTTATTTTTTTTGTCAGTTAATGTTAGAGAGGCTGCTCTGCCTCTTGGCTGAACTATACTGGGGTGAGAAATCTATTTCAGTTTAAACAAGACGCACTGATTGCAGAAGCACAGAGCCAAATCACATCCATTCATTCCAGTGAAAGTTGGCTGATAGGCATCCATGGGGTAAAAAAGGTTTTTTTATTCAAATGCCAAATATTTGTAATAATGCAGATGTATTATCACATCATGAGCAGGTCATGAGTTTTAATCATGTGGTTTCTGTGGGAATTATTGTAGCACCCTTTTGTTTTCCGAAATCGTGCTGCATTATCATGTTAACAACAGCTGTCTTTGTGTGCCTACATCGTGCTGTGACGGGGCATAATGGCAACGAAAGGATATGAGCTATAGGCCTCTTCTCTTTTTTGAAATAATGATTTTAATGAGTGGGTTGGAGCCTGGCACTGTTGTCATCCGACATGCAATGATAGGGCACAGAGTGCTTCCTCCGCCTGTATCAACAAATTGTCAGCACTGTCTTACTGAACACCCAACCTCTTTGATGTAAGGCTGGTATTTAACTGTTTTGTTGAAAGGTAAAGTATTGCTTTTGAAAACTGTCACCGTGTTCAGAGTGACATGTATCTGCTCTGCCTAATACATATAGGGGTTGGATATTGCTGAAATTACTTGATAGTACTGTTGATGGTACTCTCAACTTTCGATATGTTACACTATGTCTTTCAATACCTTTGACAGTGTGTACACAGGCAGCATGATGACAGCTGACATTAACATCGCTGAAGCTTCAGTCCTCAGTGTCCTTACAGGATGCATTTAAGCACAGCACTGAGTGTAAGTCATCCAAGTTTTGGCAGCAATCAGAGCAAAATATAAAATCACCATAGTGACATCAAAAATCAGCAAAATACTCCTACAGTAAAGCTTGAACACATATATTCAAGTCACAGCTTTGGGTGTAAAGAGCAAGTTAAGCTGTGCCTGTGTAGATAGCTGTAATGATAAAGATAAAGCCTTACTTGTATCTCATGTCATTTTGAAGAATATAAAGATATTTTTTTCCACTTAACCTCTTTTATATTCAACATAAGTAATCAGACCTCTCAAATATGCAATATTTTGCCTAAAGGCAATAAGAAATGTGCATTACTATGATTCACATTAGTTAATTTGTTATTAAAGAATAGGTAAATGAGACTACAAATCTGACCAGACATTCTGTTTAACTGCTGGTAGCTCATCTTTGTTTTCCAACCAGCACTTCTCAGAGAACTGACTTCGTATTTTGGCATGAACTGAACAGCACCGCAAAGAAATGGAAAACATTATTGTCTGGAATCATAACAACAGTATGTTTGTTGATGACACCATATTCATGTCTGGCTTCATTTTGTTGGTTAGGGATGAAATGTTTATGCTGTATTTGAGGGCCAGAGCCGACGTTGTCTCCTGCAAGCTGTACTGTAAACTCTCTCAGCTTTCCCTCTCTCTCTCTCTCTCTCTCTCTCTCTATTTATCTCTCTTTCTCACACACACACACACACACTCACTCACACACACGCACACACACACTCACTCACACACGCACATTTCAGTCCTCCCCCTCTCTCCTTCTTGTGTATGAGAGCGACAGTGTCTACATACCATGAGGGCACAGGCTGGCTGCCTTGGCAATCTTGTAGCTCTGCCACATAGTGGAAAAAACAGGCCTTACAGTTGTGAATAGCAGCCGTTACTTGTCTTGTTCAAGCGCTCTCTGTCTCTCTTACACATACACGTAGATAAAACCCACACACAGCTTGGTCGCCCATGACCCCACTCCAACCTTGTGCCAACCTAATACATTAAAATGCATACTGTTTCAAAATGGAGGCCTTGGCTTCAGGGGTTGAGTGCCACTTATCCCAGAACCTGGCACACCGATGGTTAGTTAAGGCTCACGCTACAAGATGTTGGCTGGCTTTAGTTCTTATTTAAGCCACCCCACACACATTTGGAAGATTAAGTTTTGACACAGCTTTTTCAGACGCTCTCTCAGAGTCACAATGTAGTAAGCAAATTCAGAGGTGAATGTGAAGTTTGAAGGAAGAAGAAACTTGAGATTTGCAAAGCTTGGATCACTAGAACAGGAGAATAAGCAAGAATGAAAAATGGATATCTCCAATAGGATTTCACATTATGCAACACCGCATTCAATACCTGGCCATCACTGCTTTCAGTTAGAACATCATTTCCCAGCCCTGTTGGAAAACGGACAGAGTTTATGGGCATGGCAGCCAAGACTGGTACATGACATGGCACCTTCCCTCTGTCTCCGTATCAGGCAAGGGTAACTCGCTGCCACCACCATAATCATCTTGTTATGGCTCACACACGGTTCGTGTTCCTTGGCTTGTTTATCTTGGCGCTGGAGCTGTTGAGCGTCTCCATTCTCTCTGGCTCTGCAGCGTCAAGCTTCCTGATTTAGAGGCTCTGAAACATGAGGATTTATTTTGGGTTTAAAGAAGACCCAGGGATGAATTTAAGGAAATGTATGGCAAAATAACTTGTAAACCAGTAAAAGGCTGAAGATATTGTTGTTTTTTCACTTCATTGATCACAGGTGATTGAGTTTCAGTGTTAGAGGTTATCATCTTTTTATTGTTGTGTTTCCTGTGTACTGCTTTACAACAAAAGTCAGCTCATGTTCCAGCAGTTGAATGTTTTTAGTTTAAAGCAGCAGCAGAGGGAAATTTAGAGCTTACTTTACAGTAATTTAATACAGCTTTGAAACAACTGGAGGAATGAACAGTAAGCCTTGGGGCTGCCATCAGTAAGATCAAATAACTAACATGAGATTACATGCATGCACTTTTTCTTGTGAAATCCCTTGTGCTTGTGAAGGCAACCTGAATCCAGTGGGGGAAAGGCAATGCTCCTACTACCAATAAAAAACTATTGTAATTACTAAATTGAAATACATTGAATGGCTCTTAATAAAAAAATCTTGCTCTAAATGGTGTGAAAAAAAACTGATATGGACTGTGCAAACCTATGGATTGTATCTTCAAACACACTCCAGTAGTTGTTGTAATGCATCCTTTTGTTGCCACTGTTTTTCACTAACAAATAAGGATGATAAACATATGTGGCATATTAAACCATTGTTTTGATTCTTCAGTATTAAACACCAAGCTCTTATAAAATGATAAGAAGATGTTAGCCTTTATGACAGGAACCTGCTTTAAATGCTAAGGGAATTTTCACATGTATCCTCATTGGTGTGGGCTTGGCCTAAATTCAACATTTAAAAGGCTTGAGGGTTGAGCTCGAAGTCTTGTAAACAGTAAGCCTTCGATAAATAGTCCGCAGAGGCAGAGCTCCCTCTGCCCACGGATATCTGTCAGCTCTCGTCATTCCAATTCAGGGTTCGGCAGTTTTTAGGTGCTTAATGTGATTTGTCTCCTTTCAGTGTTTGCACCCTCTATCTAGGAAGTGTGGGAGGTGTGAACAAACAACGTGAAAGCACCAGGCTATTTCTAGACATTACCTTTTTTCCTAGTCAGGTGCCATTCAAATAGAACATACTGTATTTTCTCCAGCTTCTTCCTGTCTGTAAATCGGATTTTTCTTGTTATACCTATGTCTGTTTTCATTTTTCCCCTGATCTGTGTCTCTATTAGACTGTGCCTCTCTTCATACTCCAGCTCTACTTCTCTTCAATGCTTCGAAAAGCTTGATTATTGTTTAACTCAGAATATCACTGCGGGCAGGCATTCATGGTGGCCTGATGGTTTTTGGGATGCATACTGTGTGACCACAACGACTCCAGTCTGTACCTGGCAGTGATCCTTAGTCACATGTGGCCACAGGCGCTGACGACACTGCTAACATTTATTGTTGTACCACATATACAGTTTAACACAAACAGAAGTAGTTGTGTTTGCATTTTGTGAAACAGAAAACCTGCCTATAAACACAACAGTAACAATGGCAGTGAGACATTAAAGTAATAACAGTAAAAAGAGCTGGAAATGTGAAAGCTTCTGTATGAAGAGCAACAGCTTGAACATTTCTCTATTATTGCAATAAGATGTGACAGCGGGAGTGCATGAGACCATATTGCAGGCAGGCTTCGGTAGACAAATTGTGGTTTACAGTCTTATGTCAGCCGTTTTAGTAAATGTAGGCTCAATTAATTTAATATGTATACACAGCCATGATGCTGAACCATTTCTTAAATTTAATCATATTTCTATTGAGCAGATTTCCACATTATTGTCAATAGACAGGTCCTAACTTTTCACTTACTCCCTTACCTTCTGTTGCACGTCCTCTGACTTTTGCTTATTGTTTGAGTTTAGGAGAATGAATGAGAGGGGTGACATACTGCCTGTGCAGTTGGTGAGAAAGCTATATTTGGCTGCTCTAAAGGATGACTCACAGTGACATATGAATAGATAAGAAATGATCCTTCCATCAGCAACGAAAAGCCACTTTTCCCACTTCATTATTGCCACATCCACACCATTTCTTTGTGTTTTTATCTCTTCATCGCTGCAATCACTCATCTTTCTTTTTTCAGTTTTACCTTTTTACCTTCTCTCTCCTTTTTTTCTTTTCAACTTAATGTAAATACCCCCCATCTACCTGGCTCATTTGTCTTTATGATAATTGGAGCAAGCTTCACATTGATAGCTAAGGCCCATGATGATTATTGGGTTTAAAGCCCCCACATGTGTCACCTGCTGTCAACAGTGTGTACCGTTTTTAATAACAGCATATACATGTCCCACCAATAATGGAGGTACTGAAACTGTGGCTCACAGGAGCAGATGAAGGGGAGGCCCTGTGGAACTGTCACAACATCTTAATTTACAGAAGCAACAGCAGAAGCAACTGACACACGTCGTCAACATTAAGAGCAACAGCTGTATTCTTAAGCAAATGAGATAATTAGTGTCTGTGTGTTTTACTGTAACGTGTGCTAGTGTTACTAAATTACACATTACAATGTCATAGTCAGGTAAGGGGTTTTGGAAGTTAACTTTGATTGCTTTTTTTTTAATCAGTGACACAATGTTTAGTCAGTAAGTTGTCAACAAATGATAAAGTTGCATTTAAAATTTTTAGTGTCTTCCATTATGTGGTTTGTCTAATTACCAGTCTAAAAGTGCTCACAGACATCACAGTTACTGTACTATGAAACAAAGAAAAGCAGCAAATCCTAACATTTAGAAAACCAGAAGCAGAAAATCATCAGTATTTTTGCTTCACAAATTACTTGAAGCGAGACAAAAGTGGAAATTTCAAGCAATAAAACATGCTCATGATCATATTCACTTCCAATCATTTCAGAACTACTGTGTAGCTTAAAGCACCTTTGAATTAAATCCAGCATAAGAGCTTCAAAAGACTGGGTATCTTTGATTACCACCACACCTTATGTTTGAAAGAAAAGGTACAAAAACACTTTTTTTCAGCTGTGAGAAGTGAGTATGACTAATTTGACAAATTCAGCTCATGTACCAGACAAGACAAACCACAAAAGACAACTGGCATAAATCTTGCATCTCTCCTCCCAGAATGATCAGAGCTGGGGTTTTTAAATATTGTATGATTGTCCTCCTAGTGGGTGACGTGTGATTACAGGTGTCTATCCCAACAAAAGCAAAATAGGATGGCGTTGAAAGAGCCTTTTGTTTCAGTGTAGACGGCACACTGAGTCATATGCAAACCTGTTTACATGCCGGCCTGTCTGTTTCCTGATAATGTGGGTCAGAAAAAAATCCATCTAGGCGGAGACAAAAAGAGTGAGAAAATAGTATCCCTTATTTCACATGTGACTGTCAGCTTGCCTGCCTGTCAGTCTCTGTGCTCTTTTCTACTATCACAGTCTGTAATGCCTCTTATTTGCTCCAGGTCCTACCTACCCAGCTATATTTTGTTTGCAGCTTTTGCAACCGTGTCGGTTCCCCTGTAGCATGTCTGATGGGACCCGAACACTCTGTTCTTTGTTTAGAGCCTGGCCTATGAATTATAGATAGAGGAAGCTGCTCCAATATGTCACTTTCATAGACTTGGCAGAACACACACACACTCGAGAATTCGAGACACAATGCAGACATGCACACACATGCACGCATACAGAAATGTATACATTTTGATGTAAGCATTTTTAAAATCAAGCCAGATTTGTGTAGATGAAAGTAGGCAAATACACACCAGAAACAAGCACACACACACAGTAGACACACACACCCACACCCACACACACACACACACATCACATATACACACATCAGGTGGCACCCCTGAAAACTGTTTTTTATTTTATTCTGAAGGCTTTTCAGGGTCGCCCACAGAGCTCCAAATTCACACACCCTGGAAATCTACCCTGACTTTGGTTGCCTTTTCTGCTGTTGTCAAATCTAAATTCACTATAGACACACACACCCACACACGCGCACACACACACGCACACGCACACGCACAGGCACACTCATACACAATTGCAGTATGGTAATCATATTGTGGCATTATTCTATAGAGATATACTATCTTGTTTTGGATTGTTTCTTGTGTTTTTCTAATCTAAACAATAGAGAAAACTCAGACACATTCTCAGCATGAGGTTTTCATACATACTGTCATAAATAGGGATATGGCCTATGGTATGTTTTGGTGTGCTGCTGAGATGTTAATTGGTTATTGTTTCTTTTTCGCATCTCCTCTGCCATAGACTACTACCTCTGTGTTGGTGTGTATACGAACATCTGTGCGTGGATGTGTTTCTGTAAGTTGTGCTAAAATGGTGCTAAAATGGTGCTAAATGGTGCTAAATGGTGCTAAAATGGAAATTCTGGTTTCATACAACTTTGGTCTTATTTTCATAGTTTTTCTCATAGTTCCTATTTGAAAATAGTAACACCACCACCATCATCAACGAGTAAATTGCGAAGTTTTGAGAATGTGGCAGCTTTGCTGAAAAACTTGTGCATTTAAATGAGAAGAGAAGAAAAAAAAACAAGATTATTAGGGCTGTAAGTCATTTTGTTTCCTTGATCAATTTGTTTGATTAATGCAATGTTAAAAGATGGTGGAAAAAAGTTTTCAGTATTTGTCAGAGGGCAAGGTGATCCAAAACATTAGGATATTCAATTAACTGTCATATATAACATAGAAAACATCAAATAGACACATGTGACAAGTTGTAATCAGAAAATGTTTGGCATTTTTGTATGAAAAATTACTGAAATGATTAATGGACTATCAAAATACTTGCAGATTAATATTTGTCCATTGTCTAGTTGATTAACTGACGGATCATTGTACTTTAGCTCTAGATATTATTATGCAAACTATCTTCTGTTTAACATCCATCACAGTTCACAAAACAATGTCTTGGTTTTGACCTTCTGTGTCTGTTTTATCTTTGCGCAAACAGTTTTTCATTGTAACAATGGATTATCACAGACAGTTCACTTGAACTCTCTTTCCTTTTACCTCCAAATAAATGTTTTTAATAATCTGCCCAAATTTTTAGCTTGTTTACAACCTGTCTGATAGCCTTACTGCTTGTGTTTTTTGAAGCAGTGTCTTTTTTACTGTGTTCACAAATCTTGGCCATTACTTTTTATTACCATTGAGCACATTATTACTGGCCAAAACTACAAAGATTTCAGTTGTAATAAAGTGATTTTTTTCCCTTATTCTTGCATGTCTAATCTTTGGTCAATCAGAGACCAGTTTACATTTGGGAACATGAAGAACACACTCTGCCAAAGCCTGAACTGAGTGAACTCAGTCCCACCTTCATGATGTCACCAGGTGTGAAACCTGGAGCTTCTCCAAAGATAATAATTTAGGGAAGATGATAAATGTGCATGGAAAAGCACCTGGGGGCATTTTTCTGGGAATACGGATACATGTTTTGGTTGAGAACTGCCAAAATCCACTAGGTATGAAATCTCAAACAAAGCAGCTGTGAGTCCATGAGCTGAAATCCAATCATAAGCAGTGTTGAGCCTCCACAGCTCTGACAAGTCTTGTTCTTTCAAAATTTGGGGTCTTGTTGTTGTGCATGATCACAGTTATTTATTAGAGCTCAGTAGAATAGCAGAATAACGGATAAATTCCTAAATTTAATGATGTTCTTCTTAATGTCTTTACAGATTTAAGTGATGGTAAGTATTGCTTACTGTGGCAGCAGTAATATTCTAGGGCCATTAGTGGGCCATGATTTGCTGCTGCACTGCGACTGTTTTCTAAATGATACAGGAGGAGCGCAGGGAGAACGGAGGAGTAAGCACTTTTGTTATCATCTCCTTGTCAGATCCTCACAACCACAGCCCTCTATTACACTGCTAATAATAGAGTCAGGCTTTATCGCTCGGAGCACTATCGCAGTAGTAAAGAGAGGGAGAATGAAAGAGAGGCTTCTCTGCAATATTGACAAAACTCATATTGTGATTCTTTTCTTCCAGAATAGTGTAAAGAAGAAAGGATACAGACAGGCAGGTAGAGTAAGATGTTGTTGTTAAAATTTCAAAAGCAAGTTGTTATGAATGTTTGATTGACACCCTAAAGAGGAAACATAGCCTGGGATAAAAGAGTGTGTGTGTGTGTGTGTCTTTGTAGTGTGAAGCTGAACATGTGTGGGTGGGTATAGTTGGAGCCAGGTTCTCTCCTGGTTTCAGCTGTATCCAGTAGTGCCAGTCTTACCCATCAAACAAGAAAGAAAAAGAAGTTCAGATGGGAGTAGATAGCTTTGCTGTATCCAGGCCCCCTGTATCAAAGCCAGACTCGATCCCCTATGCTATCTGATGGTGTAGCCTTGATGGTGAGGTAGGGCAGGTGCTGTAGGCAGAGATTAGCTGGATGGCGGCAATATAAAAATGTATTTGGTCAAAACAAAGCTTTGGACGAGTGACAGCTGCAGATGCATGCATGGAAGGAAGGAAGGAGAGGCTCCCTGTTTGTTGTGGTTTCAGTTGTTTCTTCAGACATTAGTTGACATCTTGATGTGAAAAGGGCTGAGCAGGAGGCTGTTTGTTTAGCAATGTGAGGAGTACTTGAAGTCTAGCCTATTTGTGGAGCTGGAAAAGTCATATTGAGGCATCTGAGAGCTCTGTAACATGTCTTTTTTTGTTTGTTTTAGGCTTTGTGTCAAACGCTTGCGTGATTTAAATTTAACATTTAAGCCTCCAAGTCCATTATGTGTTTGACGTTTATTTTCGTGCACAACAAAGTTTAACAAGAATTTATGAG
Source organism: Acanthurus lineatus (assembly GCA_029814665.1). Taxonomy (NCBI): domain Eukaryota; kingdom Metazoa; phylum Chordata; class Actinopteri; order Acanthuriformes; family Acanthuridae; genus Acanthurus; species Acanthurus lineatus. Next base: position 14,512,461 of record JAPZDV010000022.1, read on the forward strand.
CCTATTTTTAATGGCTAGGATTATGCAGTGATGTTTCCTTGGGTTATTCTGCAACTTTGATCACTAGCATGAGCCTTTTTTGTATTGTTTGGAGCAAAAACTCCCACAGAACTTGTTTCAGTGTTTGTACTTCTGCACTGTCAGAACAGTTCTGCAAAGTCTGTGCAGAGGCGAGATGTAAAGGCTTTGAACATGCTCACACGCTCACATGCACACACATAAAATCTGTCTGTCTCTTTCTGAAACACATACACATGCAGTCACATGCTGCCCATCTCCCTTTTCCTTTCTCAAATTCACACACACACACACACACTCACAAGTACTCACACGAAGTACACTGATGCCGCCTCTTTGGTCATATATTCTCTTTGCTGTGTCAGGGTGTGCTGGCTGGCTTTCCTCCCTGTGAATGTACTTACACCTCTACAGTGTACATGCCTGCATCTGTGTGTGTGCGAGTGCGTGTGTGCGTGCGTGTGTGTGTGTGCATACATGATCACCCAAAGCTCCTCTGCAGAATTTGTGTGCGTGTTGCATGTCTGGATTCTCATCTCTATATTTGAGCGAGTATTTCAGAAAGTTTGCTTGTCAGTTATAAATAATAGAGAGAGCTGAATCCAAAAGCGAAGGCAGTCAAACTGACAGACGCGTCTTTGATGGTTTGGTCTTTTAAACACAGAAAACCAATTAGGTGGGTCAGGGGCCTGGGGAGCACGACAGAAAAGAATCCGGTGCCACCGTTCTGTCATCAGCAGCTTCAATCAGCACTCAGGGACGGCTAACACACTCTTTATTTCTCAAACGCACACACTTGCACATGCAGGAGGATTAATGCACATGTTCCAGAGCTAAAACAGCATTGAACAGTTAAGTTATCTAGGTGGCTGGATAGCTATGTTTTCATTCAGCTGTCAAGTGAATTGTGTGAAATCTTTTGAAATGTTACAAAAAGTAAAAATGTAAATGAGATTTCTGTCAGCTGGGTTTAGTCATTTAAGTAAATGTCCCAGTGGCACTTGGTGAAGCTGTGAAGGAAAATAAGTATGAAAACACATCCACGACCTGTTTGATATAGCGCCGTTTTGTTTTTTCTACTGACAGCTTTTGAAAACAAAGAAATGTATTCATTCGATATCCTAATGCACAATTGATTTGGCTGGGTTTTCATGATGGCCACTCAATACCAAAAGCACAGCTGACATTTCCTTGAGGTAGTCAGATATTGCTTTTTCTTGGCCACCCTTTGGTGCAATATTTCAGAATATCATAAGTCAATTTTGGCTTTTTTATGATGACACTGAACTGTTTATGAAGCCCATCATGATGTTCTCTTTCTTGCATAGTTTATGAGTCATAACATTAATCTTATATAACGGTCTGTGTGAAATATATGGGGGAAGCAAGTTGTGCGTCACTTTGTATTTATTCACTCGTTCTTTTCTTTTCTACTGTCATTTAAAACAAATCCTATTGTAACTGTCGTGCAGCTTTAGACTATATAAGTATGTAGATGAGAGATGAAAATGGAAAAAAGTTCAGTATTTCTGATGCATTGTCTATTCAGAATAATATTTGGCTTTGTTGGCCAATTATAGGGACACACATAAAAAATTTGAAAGAAAGTATCAATAAAACCAAAGGCTGACATCTTAAAGTATAAACCATAAACATCTGTACAAAAATCAACTGTTGCTGTAAAAATAGTGTGACACAGGACAAAGAAGTAAATACTTAATGAATATTTGTTCATTGGGTAAATGGATTATGTATATTATATGCTGTACATACATTATACATACACATTGTGTACAGCAATCAGGATATACATAAGCAGTGACAGTGCATGATTATATGTACACGTAAAAACAGAGATTCTCAGAACTGTAGGATTGCAGTCTGTAGTAGAAGTAAGTGGATGTTGTTAGCGTGCTGTTGACACCAGAGTGATGGCATGCGCGAAAAAGCTTTTTTTCGGTTTAGGCCAAGGTTAAGACTGGTTTAGTCACAACCACAAAAGCATTTTTCATGTCTGCTGAGCAGCTCAGATATCAGTGGCATTTCTCTCCTTTTTTCAGCTGTTTAATGTTTCTAATTTGCTGCTATATTTAAAGAGGGCATATGTTGCTGACTCCTAGGAGCAACATGGCTTCACATTTTGCATTCAGGATATCTCGGTGTCAACATGCACTATGTTAACTTCTGTCACATTAGTTGTCTTCAGGGTGAGCTGCCCAGTAGGTTGCGTGATAAGGCCCAGCTTCCAGACAAAGCCACTGAACCAGCGGCACTCTGAGCTGCTGAGATAGCAGTGGCCTTTTTGCTCTTTCCTCAAGCTGTGTCAGTTTGACCATTCAGCTAGCCAAATGTGCCAACCTCATCAAGGTGCTCAGCTTTGCCCTTTTCAATAATTCATCACCAAATTTGCAGGGAGGAGTCGAGGTTTGTCTCGCAGCTTGCCATACAAGAGAGTGTTTCTTCTAATTGGAGTGACATGCAGTCCCTGTCGGTTAGCACTAAATGTCATTAGCTTAGTGGCCAAATATCATGTGCTGTTTGAGAAGTCACAGCCTTTAGATTTTAAGTGGCAGCGTGCAACAAGTGCAACACTCACGTACACTCACTGCCAGGCTCACTTTATAAACATGAGCCACTCATCCATGCTCATTCACACAAATACAGTATACGCCTGTGAGCATGCATATTTCTAAATGTGGTCCCTCTTTTTTCTCCCTTTATTTCGCTTGTTTGTGAGTTTTTCTTTTTGCACACTCTCACACACCAACACACAGGTACACAAAACCTCCCAAATTCTAATGAACCGAGGCATTTTGAGCCTTGCGCTGCCTTCTTCATCCCCAGCTCTATCTAATGCAGCACCCTAATAGCCACTGTTATTCTCTTGGAGCTAATTAGAGAGTATACAAATGCACATGCACATAAATGAACACACGTACATACATGCAAACTGTGCCCATAATGCCGTGGAGAGGTATAATTACAAAGTCTAATTCCTGTATCGTTTTACATTATTTATGAAGTGGTGTTGCAAGTGTCACGCTGACCTTCTTCTAATGATGCTACACACAGGCACACACACACACACCCGCATGCACTCTCATGTCGTACAAGCATCATGGGAACGCAGATGTGCAACACGCACACACAGACACATACACACAGTTATCTAGTTATCTGAAAATATCTCCACGTTTTAAATGAACTTTAAAAACCTTCCAAGTTACTCCCAGCTGTGACTTGGTGTTTGTTCAACAGCTTGAAGGTTGCATTCACTTTCAGTGTGAATAATGTTTTGTTTAGAGCCAAATACAATTGATGGTGTAGTTTTGAAGACAACCAACTTATTGTTTTAAGATGTGTGGTAGCTGCTGGCAGTGCTTTTGAACATTAGCATTAGCATTGTACATTTGATGTGAATGGTGAAAGACTACCATTGAGGATAACTGACAGTGGCCATGAGGCATACTGCAGCTCTATATTTGATATATTAATACCAGTGTAGGTAGATTCAGTACAAATGGCTCTTGCTTGGCTGTTCAAATGATTGCCAATGGCTGAGATTATGTACTGCAGTATGACATTTTGTCTTAAATCTGTGCTATTCTCCTACACAAACAATTTTGTTCGTACCATTTGTAACTATGCAGTAGCAGAGAGGGAACAATGCTGAAGATGACAGCTTGTCAGATAGGCCAGAACATGCCAGTGGTGGTGGGTGTGGAGAAATAATCCTCATTGTTCTAAGTCCTGGTACAAGTGTCGGAACCCACCGGTTTATGTAGGCGTCTTCTGCCTCGATGTTTCAGAGGCTTTGGCCCCATCATACACATTTATAGGAGCACAACGATGCAGCAACACACTAATAACAATAGGTCTTCCTCTCAAACTCATATCCCCACTGAAAATTGTAAGTAAATGTATTCAGCAGGTGATTTTTCATCCAATCCTATTGTGTATATCAGGGCAGCTGGACTCAATTCAATGAAAAACAGCTGGGATTTAAGTTTGCCAGAAGCTGTGAGAGTAAATTCTCAAAAAGCAAAGGTTAACAGAGGTAAATGTCACACACTTCCACTCACCAAGGCAATATTTTTTTCATTTTGGGTACAGCGGGTATTTTTCCATTTTGTCTGAGATGATATCGCAAAGTTATAAAAGTCTCTGCTATTTCATATCGTCAGTTTGAACATGATCTGTAAGGTATTAAATAAACATGCAGAGAAGACTCACAGGCTTTTTGATCATGTGGGATAAATAAAGAGCATAAAAACAAGGACAAATAGTATGAGAAATCTGTGAAAGCCTTGCAAAACTTACTTGTTGTTGCACAACTTTCTTTTTTTTTTAATTGAGCCGTTCTTCCTTCATTTACATTTTTGTTCTGGTTACACTGTTTTCCATCCACCATATCATGTTTGATAATGGATTAACTCTTGCTGCTGCCCTTGACCAAAGAGGTGAAGTTAGTCAGTGGGCGCTGTGCTGAAAGTGTCTGCTGCTTTCAATTACTTTGGATGGGTCAAATGAAAAGAACAAATTTCCCAAAGGGAAATGTAACATGTCTAACATTACTTAAAGCCTGCAGTCTCTAATGATTTCACACATCTTATAAATTTTAACTTAATTTAAAGTCTCTTTTTATTAAGGGTGTTGGTGACAAACTCCCTCAGCCAGGAAACTTTCATGTCAGTAAGATAGAGATTGATGACCTTGGCTGATCTTTTTGGCATGCTTGTAGATTTTTAGATGCCTTCTGCTAACTGAAGCTCATTTGGGTGAAGTGATTTCAATATGCAGAATTGTGTTTCTCCGTCATGCTAGAGCACATCCACCTCTTCCTCCTTCCAGCTCACACACCCTCTACAGACACACAAATAAAAACAAACTTGCTTGTTTGTGGTTTTTCAAATGCACACTTTGACAGGAGGGCCCTGAGATGCTTTTGCCTGCAAGTGCCTAATAAGATATTTTCCGTGTGTTTGTTTATGTGTGTGCATGAGAATCCTGGGTCATCAAGTAAAACAATGGTGGGTGGGGCAGATTTCTAGCCTGCTAATCACACCTGCAGAGCCTGAGAGAACAACAGACAAAGAGCTTAACCAGCCTGCATGTCCTTTCATGTCGCCTGTCTACAGACTGTCAGTTCCCCTACAAAAATTGATTTGCAGGAACGTTGACATACTTCTTGTCTGATAATATGACTCACTGCTTATTCTATGTTAACCACTCCACAATAATAAACACAGTCTCAATTTGTCAAGGAGTGTTCTTGTCTTAAAGTGATGAACAGGGCAAAGTTTGCTGGGAAAAAAACAGGAGTAAGGCATGGGAAACGATGACGCTTCTGAGCAGTTAGCAATGAATGGAAATATTTATTGCTGTTTTTGTAACCGTGAAAACCACATTTGCCAAGATACTTGTTTTTGTTTTGTTTCAAGAGAGGATAGCAGAAAGCCAACCTCAATGCTGTCATCAGTCATTCCTTAAAATCACTTTAGCAAACTGTACTTCATATGCATTGCTTTTCACACAAGGGATGGGGTTTAGATACTTTCAGCATCTTATTTGCTGTCGGTTACAGTCTTTGTTTACTGGTCTGGTTCCTCTTGATGGTTTTCATAAAGCATTTTTAGAATTATGCCCATTAAGCACAATTTTTATCTTTCTGCTGTAGCTCTGTAGGAAAAAGGCTCTGGTCTAAACCAGACTTTGGTCTGGGGGTGATAAACTTATTTGTGTGTCTGTCTGTGTGTGTGGATTTATTTCAGTGTGTGTCTGTTTAAATGTGCTTTCCTGAGTATGCATGTCAGTCTCATTGTGACTGCCACAGGGCTGATAGCAGAGAGTAGAGTTGACAGTAGCTTCTCTTCAGCCTCGCCTGTAGACCTGGGAAGCCTCGATAAGACACCCAGGCTCTGAAGCCTCTAAAACGACACATCGGTGTGGAGAGCAGAGTGGAGAGATAGGGCAGCTAGGAGGGGGAGGAAGGAGAAGACATAAAGAAGAGGGGGGAAGGTGGGGTAGGGATGGTGAGGATGCAAAGAAAAAAAAATCCTCCTCTGCCTTTTGGCAGTGGATCCCAATGAAGTTTTCTCTCTCTGCCATTACGTCAAAAATCCCCACAATCCTTTTAGTCACAGCGGGGATGGGAGAAGCCCTCAAAGGGAGACAGTTACCCACACATACACACAGACACACACACCACCTTTTAAGGGTTCATTTTTGTCGAAAATGGTTTGAAACTTAGTTAATTCTATCTGAAGGCACATTTCAGTCATGCCAGCAGCTCTGTTACTCATACAGTTTTGAAACTCTCAAAATGATCTTGAATATCCAAAATTAGGTGTCTGTGACATTAGACTGAGATTTTGGTTTGCACACCTGCAACACTGGATAGAGTTTATTGTTAACAAAGGCACCAGCAAGAGTTTTTAAAGTCAGATGGCACCCTGCTATACCCTCACAGGTAAATGGCGAAGTTCAGCTTGGAACTGCGTTTTCATGGAGGCACTTAAGTCGGCTAAAGTCATCCATTTTTGAAAGAGACAGCACGCAAACCTGACTTGAAACATTGGAAAACCTTTCACAGACCTTTCTAAAGTTTGTGAAATGATGAGCTTTCTTAAGTGGAAAGCATTTTGACCTGAGATAGTAAAAACGTGACTTAAAAACAACTCTAGTGTTTCAGCAGTCTAGCAAGAGGCTACACTTCCACTGTTCTCACGTCTTGGAGGCTATCTCGACTTGAATGTGGAGACAGGAGGGGTTAAAGGTGATCATAATGTGTGCCTGTCTGCCTGTCTGCATGTGTTTATGAGCATGCAGGCAGGCATGTGGAGCATTTATGTCCTCTCAGCACGTATATGATCGAGCGTGTGCTTTCAGGTTACAAAAACATAGTTTTGATGGATGCATGGAGAAGCCAGGGTGGGGAAAGAGGCAGTAAAGAGGTTGACAATGAAGACAAGACACCAGTTATGTTTTGATTTGGTCATGAAAGACTAAAGGATGGCTGTGGAATCTGGATGACACCTGAAGCTTCTATACCACCATTTTTTCCCCTCTTTCGCTCTCTTTGCTTGGGCTTCGTTTACTTTTTTACACTTCAAGGATAAAGTACAATCAAAGCTTTCATATCTGTTTTTTTTCCTCTGTGGGATGTTGAAAGAGAGAAAAAGAATCTAGGGTACTGCATTGGGATGAGTTAGGTCTGTGATGTTATTTTCCAAGGTTGAATTTTATTTCAGGAATGCATTATAGCATCCAGATATTGTGCCGATTGCTGTGAGAAAGGTATGACTTCTGTTTTTAATGTGAGTAGATCTGAATTATGGATATTGTGATACTCTCAAGGTAGTGCTGGGCAAAATGTTTGAAATCAAATCACAATGTTAAACATGCAAAGACTGCATACGGACCTCAAAATATATAATACAGATTTACTTTTAAGTAGACATTTTGATGTGGAATGTAACATATTGCATGTTTAACTCCCTCTTAAATCCACTAGAGCCACAATTGTAATTCCCAAAATGTCCAACTGTTCCTTTACTATTACACAAAGAGATTACAACTCTGTGATTTTTTTGTTCCCAGCTCAATTTACAGCTCAGTGGCTAACTCTGTCGCCTAAGATATATCGCAAGTTAATAAGAGGTGATTGTTTAACATGTGACTGAACCTCACAGGGCAGGTTGAGCTCATTATGCTGTAATTCAGTGTTCTCACTGCAAGTAATGGTCCTGTCTGTATGGTTCATTCATTATTTAATCCTACCTGTGACCACTGGCTCGCTGCAAAGGCGTTCTGAGGGAGAGGAGGGCAGTGGTGTACCAGAGAGTTGTTAATTAATTTATTCAAGATATGTTAAACTTTGTAGTATAAAAAAGCATATTATCATAAATTTTAATCATCCCAATACCAAGATCTTCTAATGGGTCTAAGTGGTTTGTTTTGTATATTGCTAATCAGTCACATGGTGTAGCTAAGTGTCACCCTGCTTCAGATTTATTACATTTTTGCAATTCAATTTAACACAGTTTAATTTGTGTCAATTTGACAGTTTTGGCACCTGAGTGTTCACTGAATATAACTGAAAAAAAGTCAGACTTTTTGGTAGCATTGAATCTAACCTGTTATATGCATTTTTTTATTGACTTAGAGTGTTTATCTGTTGTGGAATAGCAGCATCCTTCAAAATTATTACTATTTTTATTTTTTTAATGATCATTTTCATTCAGAAATTCTGTGAGCAGTGTTTTATTAATACATAAATTCTCTAAAACTGCCTCAGATGATATAGTTCTTTAAGGTTGTGACAAGGCGTGCTGTAGCACAGGTCTCTCTAGTGCGAAATTGTATGTGCTTTTTCATCACTAACCACCATTCATGTTTGACCGTTCCTCTTAGTTCAGGTCAAAGAAAAACGTGTCAAGAGATACGTTTCTCATTAAAAAAAGAAAAAGTGAAATTGTGATTTAGAAAGATTTTCCAGTGTAAAATGACTCTTCTTTAAGGTTAATGAGGCTTCATTATGCGTGAGTTCACAGGCTTGACACATATTCTTCTCTTTTTAGAAAGAAGCACAACTCATTAGCACGTTGTTTAGTTTGAATGCCTTTGGACCAACATCTGCTCAGACTGCGCAGGTAATAACAACTCCGCAAAACTTAAGGTAATCAGCCTTAAAGAGCCCAGGAACGAGAAAGACAAAGTGTCTGTGGCTGTTGTGTCTGTTGTTTCCATTGCAATGTAAACATCAGCGCTCTAGGCAGTTAGCTGCACAGCTAACAGAGCTAACCAGCAGCCAAAGTTATCTACAGTCACGGGTTACCTCTTTTGCCTTCTTTTTGGCCTAAATGCAAAGGAGTGGATGGTGCAGATCTCTGAGAGAAATGAGACTTTTCAATTGCCTCCCAGCTTTTGGGCTCTCGACCATCATCCAGTTAAGCAGCAGGATCAGCACCGAGCTCCAGCCCCACAGGCCTTAGCCATACTACCACACTACAGTCTGTCATGAGCTATTGCTTAAGGAGAGAAGGAAGACAAGTTCAAAATTTTCTAATGTTAATGGGACAGATTGTGATAGCAGGACTCTCCTTAATTAAATGTCTTGGAAAGGTTAAATTTTTTTTTTTTTAAGGGTCAGAAACATTTGGACAGAAGTGTACAAAAGTCACCAGACAGTGTTAGAGGTTATAAAAGTTCAAATCTCCCTTATGGACGGGTCTTATTGCAGGTAGCCTTCCTAATTAGACATTTCTTTAAGCTGAGTTTTGGTTTTTCAGGAAGAATCAGAATATTTTTGTCTTTTTATGACAGGTAGTTTCACTAATTAGGCCCAATAAATCTAAAGGTTAAAACATTTCAGTAAAAATTATGACTTAAAGATTAGGATATGAAGAGGTGAAGGGCAGGCTAATGGTATAAGAATTTGTTGCACACAATGTCCTCATGCATTCGGAAAATTAGCTTGAGAATTCCTAATCGCTGTGTTTCTCAGAGGCTTTGTTTGACCGTTTTGGTCTTTTTTTCCACTGCTGCAAAGGGCTAATTAATCTTTTCTGCAAAACTTGCCTCTTGATCTCTGACTTTTGAATCTGAACGGACAGTGGGGAACTGCAGCTACCACATTACAGTCAGCATGTTTTGCAATTTAAGTGAACATCAAATCATTTTCTTCAGTGCGTTCTCGCTATACTTTAAGGAGCTTATTATAAATAAACTTTTGGATTTATAGCTTTAGTATGACCTGCCCTGCCAGCGGGTTGACTTCTTTAGAAGCCGGTTCATTGTTCAACACTGTCCTACTGGGTCTCCTTTTCCTTTAGCACCAGGCTAATTAGGAGAGGGGAAGTCTGGCTTAGTTGATGTGGGTGGTACAGAGACTTGTGGTATTAGAAAAAAAGGACCAATACATGCCAGGACAACCAATCTTGTTCTCTTTTTACTAATATAATGAAACCCTGTCAGACTTTTTTCTGAGAAGCAAGGGGCAGTGGGAATTTTAGGACAGTAATGGAGGTGAAGAAAACAGAATAAAAGAGAGATTGACATAGAATGAAAAAAAAATATGGGTCCAAACAGATCAACAGACCCTTGGACGTTGACAGTCGAACACAATCAGGGAACTTTAATAGCAAATTTTATACTGTACATCGATTTTTATCTTTCCCTAAATTGAGTCCATCTTTTCCCCACCACCTATCTTTAACTCTAGTCTTTGTCTGCCTTTTAGACTGTGAAATGGAGAGTGGTAATTTCCCCCGCTTCTCTCTGTATGTTAATGAAGCGCTAATCTGTTCCTGAGCGAGTGCCTTAATGAGGGCGACGTGCCCCTCACTCAGCCGGCTAGCTCCCGTTAAGCTACTATTATGGAAATAGCTTGATGCCGTGCGCCGTCCTGGGACCGGGCTGAAATATATGCCTTATTTCCACTTTTAAAGCTTTCTTCTCTCTCCTTAACAAGGCTGGGTGCTCCTCTGAGGGAGCGAGCAGTAGATAAACAAACATGATAATGACGAGCACGGGGAGAGGCTTCTCACACTTTGAGGTCTGGTCGTTTTCAGATTCTGGATGTTGGTCGGGCTAAATAGGCCACAAAGGACAGATTGTGGTAGATAGAGAGCACAGTGTGAGTTTGAACTATCAAACCTCTGCTCTTTCAGATATACACTAAAGTTAGCTCCTTTATTATTAATCAACATTGATGTGCTTGTATTGTATTTTTCTCCGAGGTGCTGCTCAGTGCTTCTGAGAGTCTCTGACAGAGTAACTGTAAATATGTACACTGAGAAATTGAATTAACAGGGATTATTGACATTATTTTACACCAAATTAGAACATTCCATTGATCATGCCACATCCTCCAATCCATAACGCCTGCTGATGATGATAATACTTTGCTGTATTTAGAGAAACACCCTAACCAGATTAAAAGTGGGAACAGATGCTGCTCGGAGCTGAACGCGTTTCAAAGACTTGTATCAAAGGATATTATGGCTTTATTCATTTTGCATGTATCTAGGCCAGCCCAGCCCCTGCCACTCCCACAGACCACATATAAAGAGTGGTGTGGTGGGTGACTATGAAATGGATTAACTTCTCTGGCTTTCTTCACTCTTGAAATGAAATTGCTCATCTTCAGGACTTTCTTTTTGTCCCCCTCCCTCCATCTTCTTGCTTCTTTACCCATCATCTTACTCGCTCAGTCTTTGTCTTTTTTGCAGTATGTAGAGGTATAATATGTGATATTTCCGGATTAAAATGTCTGAAAATTACTGTATAAAAAATAGATTTTGTTGAGGCATATATTTACATGATCCCAAATGTTTCGAACAATGTTTAATCCATAAAAAACCTGTAATTTTATTTAAGGTAACGGTGGATTTCATTTGTGCCCTATCAATGGTATTATACCTCCTTTACACACTGTGGTTGCTTAACTTCTAGGGAAACATGTAAAATGCCAAATGATACATCAGAGACTGAGGGAGACAGTCAGCAAGCATGACCTAATGCAGCCTAAATAAAACTTTAATACATTTTGTCCCTGAACATTTTTACCTGAGTCACATCAGATAGATTTCATCTCATCTGCAGTGGTGGTAGTTTAACAGTAGAGACAGCGACTCCCATGTTCCCATGCTACTTAAACAGTAGTTTTAATTTCCCCCAGCAGCAGAACTTCCATACCGTACATTTAATATTTCATGTTATATAAAAATACTCCTGCATGTCATTTGTGAGTCACTTTGTAAAGTAAATGCTTAAGAGGAGGTGAGGTGTGGACGCTCTGCAGCAGTTACCTTCCTTACCCTTCATATGAAGCTGAAAGATGAGATAACAGTCATGTTAAGCTGGCATTGAGCTGACTTTATCATCAAAGCAACTTCCTATCAATGCAAACCTCTTTGTGAATCCCTTAGTCACAAGCACCACAGGAATAAAGCAGCATGCATGAGTAAAATACACTGGCAGGAGCTTAAATGTGCAAGTTTTTCTGGAAGAAATAAGTGTTAAATTGAAGTGTATGAAATACAAGTGGGAGGTTTGGATGGATTTGGGAGAGATGTGTATCAAAAAAATGTGGTGCACTCTGCTGCTCACACAATTACACAAATTCACTACAGGGGCTGAAACCTCAGGATTCCTCTTAAGATGATGAAAAGATGTCTGAGCCTTGTCTCAGATGAGTCTGTAAGAGTGTGCTTGGATTTAAAGACTCTCTGGAGGCTTTTGTTACAAGTTTTTGAGTTCATACATCAATGAAATAGTCATGAACTGCGCCAGTTTGTCAGATTAAGATTGTCAAGCTTAGGTGGTTGGTGGACTGGTTTGATGTCAGCGAAGCTTAATGGCTTGCACTGCTCCTTCCTTCCAACCCATATGGAGAACTTTAATCAGAAATCCAGGAGGACTCCTGTATATGTTTCCTTTTATTATGAATAGTTATCAGTCATGCATCATGCACTGGGCTGTAAAAGGTAAATTAAAATGAAATATATTGTATGTGTCAGAGTAAGATTCAAGTATACTGCAATAGAAAGTTCAGTTCAGTTTGTTCTAGATAAACGTATGTCTGTATAAAGTTATTTGGAACATTTTTTACATCGAACATCGATAAGTATCTCTAAGTACTCAGGAAGATGAAACTAGTGCCCTAGATTCATTTATTAAAAATTTACAGACTGTTTTGTACATGGCATGGTGTGTGTCAGTCTCTTCTTGCTGATGTTGGCTCAGCTTTGGGCGATGCTGGCTGGATCTGTCATAGAACCTGGCTGATACACAAAGTTGGATCTAAGAGCAGTTGTAGGTAGAGAAAATGACAGAGGCAAAAATCATCCTTCCTCAACTGACATTTTTAAGGTATGCTACTCATGTCAGAAAGCTTAAATTATTGATTTCTTTTATATTCATTAGACACCAGAAATAGTAATTGACTGAGAATCAATGTCCATGCATCAAATCAATGAGAAAAGCACTTATTCCTCATTTATTCGTTAGAGCTTATAGACTGTGAGACCATGGAGAAATGAGCAACCACAACATATGGCAGATAGTGGATTGCAGGCAAGTCGATTTGTGGGCTGATCAGAACCAGACTCTGTTTCTGTTTAACATTGACCGCAGCAGGGAGAGAGGAGCATGGAGGAGTCAAAGAGCTGTCATTTTTCCCTTAGGGAAGGGAAGGAGGAATTCCCGTGTGGTTTTAAAATAATTTGGCTCTACCTCACTAGAGAAGTTTGTGGGGGCACAGCACAGAGAGGGAGGAGAAGATTGGTCATAGGACATTTGTTGTAGAAGTTCAGATGTGTCATTAGCACCACAAAAGCCCTCCAATGCCTTAAACCCCTCTAAAATTTGGGTGTGTGCATGCATGTGTGTGTGAACGCATGTTGCAGTGCTCCATGCTTGAATTAAAATGTTTCTCGTTAAGGTTAGGGCTGCTAAGCAGCAATAGGCTAGCATGAAGGATGTGGCGGTGGTGCGGTAGTCCTCGTCATCATCAGTTAGCTTGCAGAGGCCACTGACGAGCGCAGATGTTCCCATAATGCTTCTTAAGCACCATGAATGCACGCACGCCACAAGATGAAAGCCAGATCTATTCCAAATTGTAGCTTGACACTCACCCTGACGAACAATATGATCAAAAACCCCAGTGTGGAGGAAATGAGAATGTTTTTCCTACTGACTTTGGTGGTTCCTTTAGTATGCCTTTATATGGAAACTCATTACTCATCACCAGCTGTCTGTTTGAATTGTTTTTATATTGGCAACAATTCCCCATTGTACATTTTAACTAGTACGAGTAGCTTTGACTAATTTTAGGAAATGTCAAAAGTCAATCCTTCCAAAAAACAAGTCATTACACACAATAAACCAAACCAAAACAAAACAAAACAGTAGTAATCTGCCATCATTGAAATTCTCACAGGATCTTGTTTTGTTGCTGGTTTTGAACAGCAGCTTTAGTGCTAAAACAATTATTTACGTTTTTAGAGAATTTATCCCTTGAGAAATAAAATCTTGTGGTGAAGTTGTCACAGTGAGTAGGTAAATTTTGTGGCAACCGTCCAGAATGATGGATAAAATCACAGTCTTTGAAATTGTTAAACTTTACTGTTTGCAATTTTTTTATTTTGCTTTCAATATAAAGTTCAAACTGCCAACTGCAATCTTCTCCCTTTCTTGGGAGTGTGTTTAGGTTGCTGTATAGCCGTGCACCTACACACACAGCGAGAGCAGAGAGGAACATAGCTGACAAAGGTTACATGTTTTAAGGCTCAAGTAATGGTGTTAGCTGTCAGGGGAGTTGAAAGTGAAAAAAGAAGACATAGAGAGAATTAGAAAGAAAGAGACCTAAAAGAAAAATGTAGCACAAATCAAACACTTGAATGAACCATACATTCATATTAAAAGTAAATACGGAAAATAATGCTATAAAAATTGAATTAAGATAACTTTTTTAATTGTAAATGATTAATCTTTGCAGACTATGAATGCATTGTTTTATTTTTGACAGGGGGACATAGTACCTCCAGTCCGTAAAGAAATAGTCCATATTAAAGAGAGTAACAAAGAGAGATTTTATTACTGACATGCTTAATAGAAAAACAGTAAGCAGCATTCAAATGTTTATTTCTGAAAAGTCCCCAAGTGGTGGCCTCAGCTATTATTTATGAATAAACTACTAAAATGCCTCAAAAATCCCTTCATGACACTGCAGGGGGGCATCAAAGTGGGACCGCTGAGTCCGCATCAAACAGCATTTTAACTTTGCAAGAGCCCAATTTCATATTGATAACAGTAATATTTTTACAAGACGTCTGTCTGTTTGTAGAGAATTGCTGGAGTCCGACCCCCAGCACTTGCATGTGCCTCAGCTTAACAGAAAGAGTTAACTTAAGTCAAGTTACTAACTTTCTTTAAACCTGGTGATTTAGTTTTTTTTTAATTAGTTAGTCAGCAAGTTAGTGAAGAAGTTAGTTAATCAGATAGTGACTCTGTCTACTTGTGTATGTTCTCATTGTGGGTCCCAAAGGACAAAGAGTTGGCTCTGTAGGCCTCTGCCCCTCAGAAATAAGGCTGTGAATGCAGTGTGTGTGTTAGTGTCTGTGTGTGTATTTGTGTGTGTAAGATGGTGCATGTATCTCATCCATGCTTCAGTGTGTTTCTGTCATTCTAGTTCAGTGAGTGGCCCGCTGGGTGCAGACAAACCCAGGCATTGTGTGTGTGTCCTGCTGCCATGCTGTGTACTGTACTGAATGGGCTGTGGGGAACGAGGCGTGTGAAAATCCCACCCTTACCCACCTAAAAACTGTCAGCTGTGTGCGTGTTTGTGTGTGTGTGTGTGTGTGTGTGTGTGTGTGTGTGTGTGTGTGTGTATGGGGTGGGAAATGGTGGGTGAAAGAGGACACTCCACACAGAAACAACCGCTCTCTGTGTTGGACAGTACAGAGAAATTCTTTATCATTCTTTTATTTCATTAACTGGGAAACCTTATGACCTGACAAACGACCCCTAGCAGAGGCCATTGTTTATTCACTGTCGCTGTTTCTGTCTCTTTGTCTTTGTGTTCCTCTCTTTCCCAATGCTGTTATATTTAAAAATGTCTAAAGAACATTTTCACTGCATACTGACTAGCCTGAAATGTGCAGGTGTAACATTAATGAAGGCCACAGTGTATTAAGGTCTTCCTCAGTTTCAGGGCTCTTGTATTGTGCTTCATAAAAGATATGTTTTAATATACAATCGAATAATCAAATATGGTTATATATATAACCAGAATTCTCTTGTATTTTTATTCCTCATTATGTGTACATTTTCTTATTTCTTAACTTTCCCTTGTGTGCATTTTGCTCAAGGGTAGGTTGAAAATTGTTTTTGATAACATTTGCATTAAGTACTATTGCTTGTCTGAATTAAACCCCTTCAACACAAAAGCGTGTAATCACTAGTTTTTACATAAACTGTTGCTATAACATATTTATACCTGTTGTACCTTTTAATTAACCTAATAAAGTGCTGAGTGAAACACATTTATCTTAATAGTCTTAAAGGCCCTGCATGCCTTCAAAGGTGTTTCCAGTTAACATGGCTGATTAGGTCTCAAGACATGTGGAACTATGCTGAAGATTTGATGTCACCAAAGTCACTAAAGTAACAGCAATACCGCTGCTGATGATTTTTTTATATGGGATGAGTGTCTGATCACTACAACAGTCCCTAAGTAATTTTTCTGTTAATGTTAATGGAAAATGAACTTGATAATGTGTCTGTAATTACATATTTTTTACAAACTGCAATGTGACTAAAAGCAATCAAAAAGTTAGTAAAGGCAAGTAAAGGATTATAACTTTAATATATACTGTATTACATAGCATACAAACCAGTCATGAGAGACTAAGAAATAACTTCTTTGCATAAATCACTGAAAAATTTTTCAAAAACAGAAGATGAGACTCTGAGGGGAGACTTCTACAAGAAACATGATTCAATTTTCTTTTGTAAAAATGTCTGCATATTGCTTGGGTGCTGGTAACAGGAGATTCCCTTCTTGTCGAGGGTGAGATAATATGACAGCTGGTTGGCACGTTTTGGCAAAGTCACTCATCTTGTAAATATATTAAACTTCCTGTGTTTTCTACTGTAGTCTTGCATGCCAGATGCAACATACTGTGCAAACATTGTCGCTCTATTAATAACAGTTCTGTCTTCAGTCAACATGGAACTTTTCCAGAGTGGAGGCTTGTGAATGAAAGGCAAATATTAATTACTCTAACAGACTGAGGAACCCAGCAATTTCCCAGGTTCTAGGAGGGTCTTCTCTCTCTCTGTCTCTACGTCTTCCTGTCTCTCCTTAGTGATTATAACATGAATGGATCTCTCACAGATCATCATCTTTCATGTTGCACTGCATCTTGCTGCACGGCATGTGGAGATTCAAGAGGCGGATGTGAGAACGGTACGCTCTGGTGGAAGCATGGTCTTGTTCCCATTGTTCTCCACCACAACACAGGATGTGGTGGATTCTAATTGGGGATGTGGATGGACAAAGCTCTCACACACACATGCACACTACCACACACACACACACACACACAAACAAATAACAAACAAGCACACACTATCAATCTGCACAGACAGGACACAGGTGACCTCATCCATGTGAGACAAAACCAATAGGCAAAATAGCCGTCGTTCTATTTAGCCCACCACTGAGGATGTTATTTGTTTAGCCCCAGTAGCTACCTCCTGCTGCTCATAAATGTCAAGCCTCATCACTGTTGAATTAGAGTTTGCTGTACAGTTGACTGTGCAGGGTGTCCCAGTTTTTTTTTTTTTTTAAGTCTTGAATAAAAGTGGTGTTTATTGTTTATTAAGCAAGTTCTTATCTCTCTTTTTGTTACAACACACTTATTGTCCTCTGCCTTTGTTGCAGCACCCATTTAGTGCAGGAGGTTGTGTTCCCATTTTAATAAAAGTTCAATGTTAATTTTCTGTTCCTCAAAATAAATTGTCCTCAGTAAATCTACCATTAGTGGAATTATTAAGCCCTCTGCTCTCCTCTGCTCTTTCTCCCCGTCGCCTCTTCCTCCATCCATCCATCCATCCCTCCGTCCGTCTGTTTGTTATATTTTTGGCCGTTTGATTGTGTTTGTGGCCTTGCCTCTCTGAGCATGTAGACATATGCCCTGTTCCTTCTCTAATTGGTCCTCTGTATTCATGTGGGGATATAGAAAGAGGCAGGGAGACTGCCAGAAAGGCTGAGTCTTAATAAATGTCAGTCCGAAGCCAGGTTATGGATGGACAGCTCACTGATGGGCTGTTTATAACAAGGCGTCATTTAATGCAAGGGTAGACAGGAGCTAGGATGGAGTTACAGAGATAAAGAAAAGGGAATGCATTAAGAAAGGGTGAAGCATCTCACCAACAAGAGACAGAAAGAAGATGAAAGAAGGACAGGTAGACAGGCAAAGATGTAGTGATTGTCAAATAGCATGGCTTATGTGACAGAAGGGAGGTCACAGACAGACAGTAATGAATATGTGCGTGTGTTCGTGTCTGTGTGTGTGAGAGAGAGAGTTAGTGAGTGCATGTCAGAAAACTCAGTGAATTAACTAGTACATTTAAGACAACTAGTAGGCAACCAAGTCATATATTAACATCATTTGTTTGAGTGCATTAAGTCTAAGTGAATAAAGTTAAAAGTTAGAAGTTAAAAAAGCTTTAAGTGCAAAAAAAAAAGGCTGAAGTAGTGAAAAGTTATGAAAAGACTGCTGTAATGCTTTAAAGTAATGGACAAACAGTTGAAATATTTTAAATTCCAGAACAACCTCATTAATAAACAGTAATACCTAAGAGTAATTAGAAAATGGTCGAAACATTAAGCTTCTCAGATTAAAAACTTGACTAAAACAACATACAGCAACAATTTAATATCATGAAAAACAATTGTAACAACCACTGTGTTAAATAGAATTGAAATATATCCAGTTTATAAACAACTTATCTGAACATGTGTGTCTGCACACAAAAGTTCAGATTTATTTTAATGTGCTCTCACTGACACATGTTGGTGTGTGTGTTGCTGTGTTGCTTGCTCCTTACATGTGTGTGATTGTTATCTGTTGTTGGGGGTGTGGGCCTTTGTCCCTGTGCATGCTTCAGTATACATGCCCATGGCTGCACAGTGTATGTGCAGCCTTTTGTGAATGTGTTTGGATGTTTATGTTTGCTTGTGTATGCGTGTGTGTGTGTGTGTGTGTTTTCAGGAATTCATTCTGTCAGGCCCTGAACCTCCCAGCTCCTCTCAGCTCCTGTCCCTGCACAAAACAAAGAAAAAAAGCCTGGTTTGTTTATTGTTTCGCCTGCCGTGTTTTTCTTATGATTGTTGTTAAAGTTCCCACTGTCTCCCTTTGGGTAGCAGCTCCTCTGTGCTATTACTGTATTTACTCCCCTGCGGTTTTAGATTGAATGAGAGCAGTTTCAAAAGGACCTTTCAAAGAGGAAGAGTAAGTTAAGAAGGATAAGATCTTCAAACTGATGGAAGGTTCTCAGGGTTTTCATTCCCAAGTGTTTTTCTCCAAATCATAGAAATTAGAAAGACTGATGACACGTTGACCTCTTTGCACGAATTTGGGAGGTCCCTTACAGTGTTTAGGAAGGCTTTTCTACAATGTCATCTTATATCTGTCATAAGTCTGACAGAGGTTTGGAAAGTATCTTCTGTTCTTTTAGCATATTTGTGAGAATAGGACTGTGTCTGAGTGTGTTTGTGTGGGCCTGCATCTGTGTGCACATATCTGCTTGTGCTCATTCCTGTTATAAATACCAGAGGTGATTGACACTTTCTAGTGTTTGGCTTTGACAGCTCTTATTTGTTGTAGTCGACAGGCTTTTAGTGAATGGCTGACGTTTTGAGGTTTCATGTCTGTCACCGTGCGATGGCTACAAGGCACTGTTGTGGATGTGGATACCAGTCCACGGTGCCCCCCTTTCAGCACCCATGCACAGCACATATATGGCTCCTACAGGAAGTTTTTTTCTGAACGGCCATGGGCTCAAAGGGTCATGGGAAGATCAAACATGGTTGTTTTTTGAGCTATTGATTTATTTTTGTTGTCTTTAACTGGCACATCACAGTTTTTGTGCAGAGCTGCTTGCTGTAGTGTTTGCTGACTGATTCCAAGAAACTGACACATGAAAAAGCTGAATTTTATTGAAGGTTGAACCCCAGGGTCCATTTTATTGTGCAGTGGTACATTTTATCATCCAAATGGATAACCTGACCAAGCATGCTGTACTCTGGTTGATGTGACAAGTTGATCAGCTACTCTACAATCTAGGCAAGAAGCATAATATTACGCACCTAAAACATCAATTTAAACACCAGGTTTCCAAATAACAGTCAAGGTTTCAGACTCCCCATTATGCTAATCGTTGTGTGGGGAAAATTACCATGGAGGAGGCAGAGAAAATATAGTCTCTTTACTGCCAGGAGATTCCACCGACAACAGACAAGCTCTTTTTTAAGTACGAGTCACTATACTGATTGAAAACTGTTGCTGCTGCTCTCTCCACCTGCACTTATAGTTAAATGCAGCAGGTTCATTAGAGTCCTGTGGGGGGTTGCACAGCAAATGTAGCTCTTCTGGGCCATTCATTCCTATTACATGATCACAGCAGATAATGTTGTTCCATGTCGCCATGGAAATGTAGATTTCCATTTTTCCATTTCATTTTTTTTCTATATTGGGTTAATTGGACCTTCAGGTAAGATTGTTTTATCAGTAGTTTAAAATGGAAGGAAATTACAGGTAAAATAAATGTTACCTAGAAAGGTTAAGGGAAAGTGGGCAATCAAAAAGTAAAAGTACTATAAATACAGGAAGCTCTAGAGAGCACATAGAATCAAACTGAGATTTACATGATTTCTTTCTATATAATTAACAATTTGATTCTTTTTTTCAGATAACCACAAAAGAAAACTATGTTTTGTAAGAAAAACTTCAGTAGTTTGACTCCTGATAAAACGTGTAAGAGTATCAAATAGTACTGCATATGTACTGCATGTGCCAGAGACTTCTAAGAAGTCTAAATACACACACCACTAACCACTTACGCGCAAATTAATCACAATTTACATTAAATCACAGTGTGCATTGTACACGGATATACACACTTACAATAGCTTGTCAGCTAACTGGCTAAAGGACTGCCCAGCAGCATGTTTGGGCCTGAGAAACACTGGTTTTAAAAGATAAGTCATTTTAAACACTTTAGGTTAAATAGTCACTCTGCTGTAAGTACCTTATTAAGCCTTCCTCATCTTGTTTCTAAAACATAGTTAGAGAACATTTTAGCAGTGTGATATATTGTGTTTAATCTGATTAGTGCACTATGGTGAGTAGAATGCTTTATTAAAGTCTGCATATGCCTCGGCCAACTGGTATCTGTTATTCTCCTCAGTTGACCCTTTGACCATCCCTCATTTTCATTCCTCCTAGTCCGCAGTGAATCAGTGGCTAAACACACCCCAGCAGTGTTGACGAGGTACAGACAGATGGGTGGAAACACTCATCATAATAGCAGAGGCAGCACACCTGTAGCATTGAAGCAAGCACAAAAATCTTTATTGAGACATTAAAACACTGTTTTGACAGCACGGATGCCTTTGTCAGAGTATCTGTTTTAAGTGACAGACAGCTATGCAGCTGAAAAAAGGCCCACACAATAACACTTGCATCCTCAAGCACACCAAACACTCTCTTAAACATGTGCAATATGTGCTCACATTTGCTTTATGTCTCTGTAAGTTGCAGTTTTTTCATCAAAGCCACAAATTGAGCTTGCACACAAATACAGAGCAGAGTTGAATAATGAAAAACAATTGCCTCACACTTAACTTCTGAAATAAAAAGGATAAACAGCTACCAATTTATTCCACATATGTACATGGTTGTGGTAATTGTTACCGGTGTCTTCATGCCACAGATTTATTTGTGTTGTCACCTGCGTGCATGCCCAGGGACAGACAACAGTCCCTGTGTCCTCATAAAATAACCCCCTGCTGATCATCCTTCAGCAAGATGGCAGAATGCTGCTCAGGCAGCCAGGAAAGCTTGTGAATGCAGGCTGGCACCGGGACAGAAAGGAGGACAGGCAGACAGGTTGGCAGACATGCAAGCATTGTAAGCTAACTGACAAACAGTAATGACACATGGTGGCTGTAAGTTGACCGACAGACAGAGAGACAGAAGCAGTCGAGCATGCAGAGGAGTTGATAGAACAGGTAGACCTGCAGTAACTCAGACATCACACTTCTGTAAAGATGTGTGTGTCCCTGGCAGCATTAAAGTGTAACGACAAGATTGGAGTTTTCTTTTTTTTTTAAATACATAATTGTGAGGTTGTTTGGTGAAGCCAAAAACAGAGTGTGTGCTTATGTGTGTGTGTATAAATTACAGTAAAGCAGCATGGAAAGGGAAGGGTTTATGCGTTATGAGTGTCTATGTGTGTGTAGTGTTTTGAAAGTAGGAGGGATAAAGGGCTGCCAAATACTGACAGCTCAGCCTCCTGTGCACTCCATCCCTCTCTCTCTGTCTCTTTGTCTTTCACTGTCAAGATTTCTCTCCGTCAGGCGAAAGTCAACAGCCAGGCGGCGGCCAGAGAGCTGCAATTGGACGAACTGTCAAACAGCTCATGGCCACCGAAGACATATAATGTAGCAAAGTCACAGAGGACCTATATTATTCCATATCCTCTCTCTGCAGAGCACTTAAGCTGGCAAATATAGTCACCCTTTCCTTTGATGCTGATTTGATGATGTGCAGATGTCATGAAGAAACAGCAGAAAAAAAATTGTTTAGCAGTGATGAACAGCAGTTAATTTTTTTCTTTGAATTGCCAAAATCAATGGATTTAATACATATATTGATGCACTTATGTCACGTGACACTAAGTGGGATATATCAAGGCCCAAAAAATGAACATGCTTCTTACTCTGTGTAGGATTTGGATCTGTTTTTGTTTTTGTTTTCATCATGTTTTGTTTTGCTAATCATAACCTTTTGTGGATGCAACATCAGTTCTGGATAATATGAGAAATGTTATGTTCAAAGAGCTCCACATGGGCACTAAGATATTACAGAGAAATAATATTTATCCATTTGCTGAATGGACCTGGTTTCATTTTCCACCTGTGGTGTTTCTTGCATGCCTGGGTGCTCTGAAAAACACAGTTTACTGTGTTTGCAGGGTTGGAAGTAAATGACAGTAATCATGTCATTATCACTGCACCAGTTAGTTGTACTAGCATAAACCTCCCCATGTCTTAGAATCAGCCCGTGTTCGGACTGACAATAATAAGACCACTGCATGGGCAGGCAGTGGGTCTAACGCTGAGGTCTCTGGCAAAATAAATGCATATTTATATACTAAAACTTTGAACTTAATACTTTACTGAAAGCATTGCATTGTCCTCCAGCAGTGCACTTTTGTCAGCCAGTCAAGTGCATGCATGAG
This sequence comes from Acanthurus lineatus, assembly GCA_029814665.1. Lineage (NCBI taxonomy): Eukaryota > Metazoa > Chordata > Actinopteri > Acanthuriformes > Acanthuridae > Acanthurus > Acanthurus lineatus. The sequence continues at coordinate 14,535,513 of JAPZDV010000022.1, forward strand.
CACATGCCTGGAAGATTACTTTGTAATATGAACAGTGTTTTGGTGTCTGATAAGCCTCAGAGTCCAGGTCTTCCTAGACTGTGTTTTTATCTCCTGAGTGCTGCCTGTAGCAGCACACCCACACCAATGCAGCATTTTCTTAATGCAGGACTAATAACAGTCTGAACCCTCGAGTCCTTCCTCCAGGAAGAACAGTCTTCTTTGTCACACCAATAAAAAAACATTTAAGTAGTAGAGGAGTTTTATTTTGATGAACCGCTTGCCTTAGAGCCTTACTGCATCATATCTCATTAAATTTAGAAATGTCAACTGGTGCCTGGATTTTGTGTTTTTCTTAACATAAATAAAACCGTTTCCACAGTTAAAAAATTTCATTAAAGAGACAGTAACAATAACAATAAATATATATATATATTCAATAAAGAAAAACGAAAAATAAGTGCACAGTCCACAACATAAAAGGTATAAATCAAGACAGCCAAACACAAAAAATAATGATGTTTTTTAATTATTCTAAAATGATAGAAATCAGATTTAATCATTGTGTTCTATTCTGTTTAGTCAGTCTTCAGATTCAATCAGACAAAAGACAGCTACAACAGATTTTTAACAGTTCTTGAATTCCCAAATGTTGATGAACACAGGACTGTCAATGCACAAAAAAACAATGCATAAACTTCTGTAGTCTTGTCTAAGACACACACACACACACAAACTTAAACACAAGTAAAAATGTCATTTCATTGTACTGAAGAAGATTGATCGACACTTGTTGTCCACACTTGATACTTTGCCATGCATAGTTTAGGACTTTTCACCCAGCAGGCAGTTTAACACGGACACTGAAAAATGTGTCCAACTGCTCTTTTTCTCCTAATGTGACTTCATTTGTTGTTGTTGTTTTTTTTGTCAGTTTGACATTAAATTATTTGTCATTAAATTCGTAATGGTTTGATGTTTCAGGAGGTTGTGGTTGATTGTTGCAATGCACTCTCTCATGGGTTATCACATTTTGTCATTATGTTATTTAAACTCTGATTCTCTCTCACTGTTTCTTTACTCTCGTCCTCTTTGTCACTCATTTTTTGTAGCTTTTCCCTCCCTCCCCTCTTTTGTTTTTTGCCAACCTCTCGTACTTGTCATGTTTCACTCTCCTGCCCTCCCTTTTTTTATTCCCACCGTGTCCTCCTTTGCTTTTACCAGGGAGAAGAAATTAATAGTGAGAAGAAATTCAGTTTCTGAGAAGCACTCAGCAAAAAAATATTCACCGCTTTGACAAGAGTTTCAAACCATGCTATTCTTTTTGCACTGAGGCAAATAATTGATGAAGAGTGCCTTTTTGTGTCCACCCAGGCCCATTCACATAGACTCTGTTTCGTATGAGAATACCACTGCTCGACGCGCTACACCACAGTCTTATATAAACTGACATTACTGACACCAGTAAGCACTTGATGGGATAAAAGCGCTGCTTGTTGAATGTGTCATTCTTTTATCAATTGGAACACATCGAAAGGTTCACTCAAGAACACAAAAGCCTCTTAAAGCTTAAAATTGTAAAATTGGACTCCTCTCGACATAAACGCAGCAGTTACAGGTTATTCATTGATGTGTTGCTCCCTGAGCTTCTAGTAGATAAGACTTTCTCTTGTTTTGCACATGCTTATTTTAAATCAAAATTTTGGTTTAGTGTACTACATCTTTAACCTTACAAGGCAGCTGGACTGCTGAGATCAGATTATATGACCGGACAAATCAGCGTCCTTTGAGGAGAAAGAGGTGGTAGCTACAGGTGTGGTTTAGGAAGCGAGAAGCGGCTGCAAGCTTGTAAACAATGGTGGCCGTAGAAGAGGTTAGCATGGATGCTGCCATATCAGCAGTTTTATCAGAAATAGAGAATTTCCTCACTAGGAGAAGAGAAAAGAACAACTCTGAAGGCTTTTCTTGATGGAAAAGATGCTCTTGTTCTTCTCCTGACCGGCTTCGGCAAGAGTAATGAATGTGACAGACAGAGCATTCGTCCAATCACCTTCCTAGATTATTTTATCATCCCACCCCATCCAAACACTGTTTACGGGCTGTTACCCAGATGGACATGTGAAACATTCCATCTGGCGTGTCAGGTTACTGCATCTTGATTTTGTTTTACAAATCTCTGCTTTCATTGCTATTTATACTATCGGTACATTCATGGTAACGTCTAAGCTAGTCCACTGAGGCAAAGTCAATCAGTCAGGCTGAAAGGGAGCCGAGCAGGTGTTCAGACCAAAATCTGCCCTGTGCTTAGCCGTGTTGGTAAGATTACAATGTTATTATTAGCGATAAGAAAAAGGCCCAAAGTTTGAGTTTGGTGACTTATGCTATAATCTATACAGAGCTTTTATAATCATCTTTTCCTGACTTACTTGGCTCATCAAGGGAATTGTACAAATAACCTCACTGAAAGCTATCCGGCTTGCTGTTAAAGCTGCAACTGAACATTAAGTCCCACTTTTCAGCGGTTACTGGAGGATAAGATTTGTGAAATCTCCTTGATTTCTCTTGAGTTTGTTTGTCTCTTATTAGCTTATTAGCTTATTCTGTCTCATCTGTTGGATCTCCCTTAGTATGCAGCCTATATTGTATAAATATACTCTTACATGTAATACATATGGAACACCAGATGCAAGTGAATTTATGATTATCTTCATGGGTTAATCCTGTTTTCTGTATCCTGACACACAGGATTTTGGCACTTAGATAAGGAGTGTGTGTCTGTGTGTGTGTATGTGTCAGTACATGTCTGTATGTGTGCATGCATACTGGTAGTATAGGGCTGTGATGATGATGAGGATGATGCATCCTATCCCCATTAGTGTTAGCCTAGATCTGTCAGAGCCTTGTTGGGTTACTGCCTGGCAAAATCTCAACCCTGAGGAACAATGGGATGGGCTAAGCACTCACACACACACACACACACACAACACACACACATTCACACACATACACACAAACACTCACCCATGTGCCTGTGTTCCCGAGACAAAACGCTGTTTGTCTGTTGCACACAGACACCCATCAGTACCTGGAAATTTTTCGTCAAAGCGCTCTGTCAAACTCACGTTTACTTAAACACAAACAAACATACACAAACAGACTTTCATCCTCAACTCCTGTGTTAGAGACAGCGAAATGTTACAGTCTAGTTTGTTGTCTTCACTTTATTGAAGCTTAGTTTTGACTGACATCATATTTCACACACACAAATTGCCTCCTCTGTTGACCTCTGTCTCACCTCTGTCAGACGAGGAGAGAGACAGCTGACGCGTGTTTTCTTTATCCAACTCTGCTTTGCTGTTGCTTTGACCCAAGCACGCCAAAGACTAACAGCCCAAATAAATAATTATGCAGCGCTGGTTTCTCCTCATTATAACAGAGTTTGCCACAGTGGAGATCAATAGAAACAGAGTGGTGTGAAGTGAGGCTCAGATCAGTGCTGTTGGAAGCAGAGGGTGTTTTCGTCATTCAGCTCATTTAACTGTATGCCCAATTTTAAGTTAACATCAAATAACTTCCAAGCATTTATATTTATTTATTTATTTATAAATAAAGGACAACTCACATTAATGGACATTTCTGTGGATATGGTAGCATTAGCCAGCTGGCTAATTTCCAGCTACAGTCCTTGAACAAGGTGTTTTGAAACCCATAAAGTGATCAAATGTACAAAACCAAGACAACAACCTGGTTTACTTTGAGGAATAATTTATCACCTTGTAAAACTGCTTTGATGTGCATCCTCTTTTCACCGCATCATCTGTGACAACGTCTGAATAAACTGCTTTATAGCCTGTTGTTAGGGGGTGTCGTTGCCACTCTCCTTCTGCTGGAGCTCAATTCAAGGCTGTCCTACATTTCTCCTTCTGCTGTGGATCTGCTGTGGAGTGGAGGCTTTGACAAGAGATAACATTTTCCCTCTGTGCTCTTCTTTATGGACTTTTAATGTTGCTTCTAATTAATATCTCTGTCATTAATTTGCTATGGCACATGGCCTCCCTTCACTCACCCACCCAGCCAGCCATCCAGCCAGCCAGCCAGCCAGCCATCCAGCCAGCCAGCCAGCCAGCCAGTTAGATTCAAGCCCCACAGCTCCACTTAGTCTCCAGGAATCAAACTGCATAAAGCTGCAGACAGAAATGTAAAGACAACTCCCATGTGATTTATGTCTCTTTTTTTGTTTCTTTGTGTCCGTCTTTTGGTTATTCTTTCTTTCTGTCCTGTTCTGGGAGTTTGGTGCTTTTATCAACATTCAGTGTGATGGCAGTTAGACCCTTTTGGTTGGCTACAAACCTGCCGTTCTCATTCTGTGCTACCCAGAAAGCCTTTCACACATTTTAGCCATTTTCTCAGTGATGGGTGTCGATAAAGTGTCCCTCTATTACGTGCACTTTTTGGGGGGTGGATGATGATGATGATGAGGATGATAGCCGTCCAGTGATAGTTGCACTTGGTTTCTTGTGTTTGTTTGTGGAACGTCGCTTCCCTCGGTTGTTTGTGAAGCCTGAATTCTTGCAAACGACTCCCATGGAAACCTATAAGTTCCCAGGTGTACAGGAACATAATGGTATAATAAACACTGCCGCACTATAAATTCAATCATTTACAAGGCATTTGTCATGCTACAGCAAAGAAATTGCAAGTCATTATTATAGATCCCTACTTCACGGAACCCTTATCCATTACATTGCTTCAAAAATTGTCTCAATTTAAATTTGGGGTATCACTTTTATTATTATTGATTTTATTCATACCTTTATAAGAGGCACTATTTCCTCTATGCTCTACTGAAATACATCTTGCTATATTAGAAATATAGAGTTACATTTAAGGTACATATCAGCTGACATATGGGATTTTTTTTTACCTCTGTGGCTTGCATTTAAAGGAAGGAAGAAACAGAAAGGAAAAAAAGGAAAAGATTGAAATAGTGTGTGTTGAAAATCTATCAGCAATTAAGTCATTTTCAGTGTTCCACAGTGGGCTTAAGCCTGATCATATATATCACTTCATGCTTTTTCAAAGTTGCTTCATGCTACATTTTAAAGAAGGGCTGCATATGATCCAGGTCCAGTCTCTTTAAAGACAGGCAAACAGAATAAAGAATGACTGAAGGCTTTTCCCAACACGAGTTTGTGAACAGCGACTTTGCCTTTAGTGTATTTTTAAACACTGGATGGATAAGAAATAGAGGATAGTACATACCGGCCAGAGAGCAGTAATAATTTATGAAAGATTTTATAGAAAGCAACCGGCTAAAGAAGACTTGGTCAAGACTCTCAGGCATGTTGGTGCTTTTTATCCTCTGCTCCGTGGATTTTGTACATTTCTGAATTTTGTATCTGTTGCCCCCCTCTAACCCTCCATGTCTTTCTCTCTTTGTCTCTTTTTGTCTCTCTACAGACTCAGGAACATGTCTTTGTTGAATTGGACCACCAGAAGCTGCTTGAGTTCTACAACAAGGTCTGTAGACTGTGTGTGTGTGTGTGTGTGTGTGTGAGTGTGTGAATAAGCAGACATGTGACCACTTTGATGTCACACTGCGTATATCTTTGTGTAGCAGTGTCTATCATCCATGTTTCAGTTCATGCTGATTGGCAGACAATGCCTGAGAAAATTCCCTCTGCCTGTCCGTCTCCTTCGTACTCTGACAGATTTTGTTTCTTCTGACTTTGTCAAACTTTTCGTGTGTGTGCCTTTCTTGTTTGTGTATCAAACGCTCAACCTTTTCTCCTTTTTTTTTGCAGCTTGAAATTGTGCAAGGCCAGTTGGATTCCCTGACTTGATGCCTGGTGCTCTTTGTACGGCCACACACACACACATTGTTAGTGTTTTTGCTGACAGCTATGCCAGCTGCAGAGACCAAGCAAGTCCATTCTTGCTCTGATTTATTAGAGGAAAAAATGTCAAAATTTGTTTCTTACTTTTTTTGAGCTCTGTTTAATCCAAGTTTGCGTTCTGGTTTAACTTTGTGTTTTTACTGCTTCATCAATGAGCTCATGGGAAAACTTAGCCTGTCAATATAAACTGCACTGAGACAAGTTAGTTAGCAACATTTTTCAATGCCCTGCAGCGAGCAACCTAATGTTTAATTGCCATGTAAACGAGTTAGAATAATGTGTGAAAAAATGTGCCAATATCCAGCGATATTCAAAAAACGATTTGTGCCATTAAAATAAGGAAGTAAAAACTAAATTAAATGTCATTTTGAGTCGAAACAAATGGATTTTGTATCTTGGAGACTGAACTAGTGTCCATGCCATTCTAATAAAAATCTGAAGTGGAGGTGAAATCCATCCAATCTGTTGTTATTTAGTGAAGGCTCATTATTTCTCATTAAGACCAACCTGGACTGCTGGTTCAACAGATGGGAGTTCTGGGAAGCACAGCGGACCTCAAGTGTGTGTGTTTGTGCATGTGTGTATTGAGTGTGTGCGTGTTTGTGAGAGAGGAAGAGAGAAAATGTTGCTGTTTGTAGCTGTGTCCATGAATGTGCCCTTGTTCATTTGTTTTTTTTCGGTGTGTGTGTTTGAGCAAGTGTGCGTGTGAGAGTATATGTGTGTTTGTGCATAATTTGAACTCAAGAGGTTTTGCAGGTCTGAATCTTGCATGCGGGTTCAGTTAACCTGAATCTTTTCAATAAAGACTTGACTTTTCAGTAGTATCATATTTGTCTTTTTTTGAATAATGTTATAAAAAAAAATGGCAGTAGGGTTAAGTTAATCCATTCTCAAACAGAGCACATGAAAAATTTGGACTTTATAATGAAAAAAAGCCAAAACTTAATGTTCTCCTGAATCAAATAATATATGAGACATGATACTGACTGTTGGAATAGGTTAAGAATGACAAAACAAATCATGACAGTCAAATTTCCCCAGGTCTTCAAGGGTTAAAGAGAGAAAAACAAGTTGGAGGACATGAGGGTCAGTGGCAGCAGCCAATTGATTACTGCCAAGTGACAACGTACTTAACCTTCACCTGCTTACTTATCTGGATACACTTACTTCCGAACCTGCTCACCTCCCTGCTATTGGTCACATGACTCATTCAGATTAAAAGCCACTTAATAACATCTGTTGTTGATTTGATTGACCAGGAACTTGAGGTGAAAGATCTGACCTCGGTGCATGCACATAGTTCTGTTGGCCAAATTAGACCCTTTCCTCATTGAAGCATCCATAAAGAAGATGAGCTAATCTGGGGCTCTCTGCAGGAAAACAGTGGAAAACATATCCCTCTTCGATTTTCAAGCCAGTTGCTGCACCAAAAGCATCCCAAGATTTTGCAAGTGTAACTGTAACCTCATCAGTCAGTTGCAGTGTTGTTGGACTCAAGTGTTTCGCAGGGCTCATTTTCAGGCGAAAAGGTGAGCAGCTCAAATATTTGGAAGGACATTTAGAGGGGTTTGGGGATCTGACCAGGATGCTTCCTGAAAGTTTCATGTCAGAGGTTTTCTTGACACTTCCCTCAGGGAAGCTGAACATACTGGAGGGATTATATATCTGGCCTCGAAACACCTTGAGATCCCCCAGGAGGAGCTCGAGGTTATGGAGAAGGACACTTAGGCTACTTTTCTTGGTCTGCTGCCACTGCTTCTTAGACCCAGATAAGCAGTGGGGAATGGTTGGATGAATGGATCAAAGTAAGTATGAGATTGTACAGAAATAGTCTCCTGTATAATTAAAGCACCTCAATCTCTTTTGCTTTATGAACCTTGAAAATTGTTCACAAACTAAATTTTCCTTTCAAAAAGTTGTCCCTCACTCAGCAGAGTCATTGCAGCCAACTTTCCCATGTGGTCCTCTTGCTTTTTATGTCTAACCTTAGCAGGTGCCAAGCTGTGTTAATAGGATAATTGGCTTCTAGAGAGGACATAAAACCGCAGATACACACACACAACCATGCAGCAAAATCGCTCTCACTTCCAGCTTGTAAAATGTATGAATTCACCACTTTACTATGGGAACACTACTTACAGCTGGCACCCTAAGAGATACTGAAAATATCCAAGGGTAATGTAATACACCAAGAAAAGAGACTACCATCTGTACTCTTTTCCTTTTCTCACTACATTGTAGACTTAGTGAACCTTAAAATGTTGTGAATTAAAATGGAACACACATATACACAGTATAGATACATAAATAGCTCAAATTTGGACAAAAATATAACTAACAAACAGACACACACACACACACACTAGGCTTGATTAAAATAACTCATTGGGCAACTTAACTGTCCCAAAAGACCAACCACGTCCTCACACACTTCTGTCCTGAGTACTTTCTGCGTAATCTCTTTTTTTATTTTTTACTCCAATTGACAATTTTTGCCACCACGTGAAAACGCCTGCAACCAGAGGAGCGCCGTGTTCCGCAGCATGGAGAACAGATGGCGAGGCCAAGCAGAGATGGCCGCCTGGAATAAATGAGGAGAAAAAAAGAGACTCACACACTGAGACTCACGCTGAGATCCGGCAGAACACAGCACACAGAGTCCCGATGAGAGCGATAGGGAGAGTGTGTGTCTTAGTGTGTGTGTATATGTCTGGTGAGTGGTGTCTCTGCATGTACTTGTCAAAGCTGTTTTGGTACTCGGGTGTGTGTGATGAGGCAAACTAAGTTTGGCTGGACACCACACGAACAGACACACTGGTTTTTTGCAGAGCGGCTAGTGGGGGTTTTCTGTGCTTTTCCAGCTTCAATAAGTATCTAATGGACTCACCTCGCTATGTGGCTGCGATCCTACAGTGCCGACAGAACTAATCCACAGACGACAGACACTGAAAGTTGGCTTCTCTGGTGCACACAAACAAGCAAACAATGAACCAAGCTTTCAGTACTCATGATAATGTGGTTATAGTTAAAAATATCTATGTTTTACTTTACTCCCTCTGGCTCTAAATGTTAAGCAGGTGTTTTTCACCACTGAAAATCAATCTTTTTGAAAACCCCATAATGTGAGTAGAGAAGCTTTTATTAAAGTTAGATGTATCCATGAAAAGAAGCTGCAGGCCAAACAGAATCCTATATTAAGCAAAACGAGAAGGTCAGAGAGTCTTTAAAGCTCGGTCACAGCGCAGGATGACAGCAAAATTCATGTGAAGTTTAGTGACATAGTGATTTATGTCTGTGGTGCAGTGGTCACAACTGGAAATGGCCAGTTTCAATTTAGGCAAAATGGATACGAATGAGACGCCTCCTCTGACGGTGTTTCCTATTCAGCCACACACTGATGCTTTTTGAATTACAGACTCTGCTTTCAGCTCAGAGTGGAAGCTCTGTTGTCACTGTTTGGCAGCGGTTACCAGCGAAAATTGTCAAAGTCAAAGTTAACCTGTTAAACACCATGAAAGCACCACACATTACATGGACTACACAAACAAAGACACTAATTGAAGCCGATTCATTAAAGTGAACTCATTTTGCTCTGTAATTTTGCTATTGTTACTGCTGGTGTGACTGAAACTAAACAAGCAAAGCATCTGTAACTCAGAGCTGAGAGCAAAAACGGGTCACTTACCAGATTTAATTGGGTGGCAGAATAGAATAACAGTGTTATAATATATTAACTAATTTCCATTAACTAAACAGAAAAAGGGCTTCTTTTCTCCCTCTCTGTCTTCATTTTTTTGCTGCTTTAAAGCCACTTCATAATGAGCTTTGTAAGTTTTGATCCTGTGAAAACACCTAATTTCTCTTTTGTGTTTAAACTGAAAGAGAGTTTAGGAACCCCTGATTTACAGCAATCACAATCAGACTTGGGCGGTGTGAAGCCACTGATGCAGCGATGGTGTCACTAAAATGGTAACAGGCAGATGGCAGAAGAGGAGGAAACTGCTAAAAGCTACTGATTTGGTCAGTGACGTCTGTGATTCAGCATGTCCAGCTCAGTGTGAGGAATCATTATTGAAGACAGTTTGCGTGTGTCAAGTGTGAACTATGAACTCATCACACACGCAGCTTTTTTAAATAAAGGCCTCCTACCATTTACACATCATAGACTGTAAGTGTGCATTTGTGAGCACACTCGTGGGCTTGCCAGCAGCGTGTATTTGTGTCTGCTTAATCAGTGTGTTAATGTGTCTATTCTCCATCTCTGAACTGTGCTTATCTTGTGCCATTTTGACAATCACTACTTTCAGAAGACAAAGGAGACACCATCATGAGTGTCTTTTGTAAAAGATGAACAACAGCAAAGAGTCACAACAATAGTATTAAGCTGCACAGATAGAACCAGTCCACTCTTATGAGGAAAAACTCCTCAACATGGACGAGCCAGCTACGAGCAGCTAATAAAAAGTGAACAATAGCAGAGGGATGAGTCACAATAAATCAGTGTTGTGCCGAGAACAATCTATTCTGCATGCCATTGTCTCTTATGTGCGCCTGGTTATTAAAATATTTATAACTGTGCTTTCTAGCAGAAAAAAGGTGCTATAATGGGACACCAGCTGAATAAAAATTTGACCAACCTGCCAAACCTTTGTAAGTATTTCCAACATTTCTTAAACTCAACCATTCGGTCTTTTTCCAGGCATGTTATAAAGTGCTGTGACTCTCCAGATTAAAGTAATAGTTCATTTAAAGAGTTTTCATGGTTCAGAGAAACCCAATTTCCCCAGTTTTCCCAGTTAATTTGATTGTTTGACAGCTGAGTGTCCAAAAGGACGTACGGTAGCCTAAAGGAAACGTGTATAAAAAAATATTGATTTTCATCTTGTAGTGCTTGAAACTACTGAAGAGAAATAAGCTGCACTGATTGCATGCCTCTTTAATGGCAAAATGGCAAGTCCTGCATGCCGAGCCTGTTAAACCGACCGTACTGACTCTGCTTTGAGCCTTAATTTGGCTAAAATAATACATGACATTTGCAAAAATGAGAATAATCATATGGTCATAACAGCACTGTAAGCAGAGGTAGAACACAGCCACTGTTTTGCAGCTCAGCTACAATTTACTTAAATGAAGATGTACAAGTCTCAAGTCAAATACAACTCCTACATTTAGTTTTTTAGTGTTGAGCAAATCTTTTTTTCGTCTGTCTGCTTTCTGCAACATGATTGGTTGCTGTCGGATTGATTCAAAGTACATCCATTCAATCAATATACACTTACTTCTGCCTGAGATGACATTATGTCATTTTGAATCAAAAGACTAGTGAATTTATTTGGATAGAATATTTCATAGACAGATAAACTCAGTGTTTACAATAATGCAAAGAAATACATATGATCCACTCACACATGCTAAAAGATACAGTTTAAAACTAATAATCAAGCAAATGATGCTATTAACAGGAGAGAAATTGTGTCACAGCTAACAGCAGTGAAGTTATAGGTGAGGAGCATAAAAATCACAGTTTGCTTCTCTGCTGATCTGCGCTGTTTCTTGAGGCGTGTTAAGATATGATGTTGCAAAATCTGACACACTTTCAAAAGCTGACACCTGTAATATACCGTTCCCTGAGGCCACAATACATTGGAAGCATTTTCAGCCACCGTACAGTGTTTTACAGTAGATAAGCAAATTTATGACACGCAACTAAAACCAGAAATGCTCCTCATGCACATTTTTCATCGCTTTGTCTCCACTGTGTGATAAGTGTCTTTAGCAGCATGTAGTGTCTACTAATTATTTCTTAAAGCGGCACCATACAGGGAACAAGATACCAGCAGCACTTGATGAGAAGCTGATTTTTGAAAAATCTGTTCTTTTCATCTTTTCAGACAATGATCGTACGGTAAAACAGCAGCTTCTCACCATCATTAACCAGCATCAGTGCTCTGCCAGAGATATTGGACACATTCATTCTGACATAATTTTATTCATCTTTAACAGCAGAAAATGAGCGCAGGAGTGATGAATGTTATCCTGTTGTACAGAATCTGTGTGCAAAGCTTTTTAAATGGGATGACTAAATTATTCACACACTGAGTTGCTTTGGATTCAGAGTCCAAGTTATGTGGCACCCAACCAGCTCCGTCCACGCAGGTTTAAAACACGGTTGGCACTTCAGCCAAAGTAGTTACAAATGGGTTTGCCGACCTTGACATACATTATTAATTCAGACTAGTAGATGAAGGCACCTCTTTTGGTCCTAACAACAAAGCCTGAGGTCATGCTTTGGTAGCTATTTGTGACATATTTGAAGAATTTTTGTGGATGTAATTCAAGAGCCCTCTGTCAGCTCCAACCCTCAGGAAAAATGTATGAACATGAAAACTGATCCCAGCCCAACTGGCACGGATCAGCTCATAATCTACAGCACGAATTCAAACCAAATATATTTACATAAGACTAAGAGACAAACACGAAACCCCAAGATGGATCATTAAAATACAAGCTTAAGTGTTGAATCTATAAAGCTGCACTCTCACCAGCATGAGGTTTTGTACCAGGTACATAATAGTCTTGTCATTAGGGCCGCGTTGCAGTGCTTTGTCAAGGCTCGACTTAAAAGTTACACCCACTCTCTTTTATTTTTTTAATGTGCAGGTTGATCATTTTTCATGAAATCTATTCCCGTTTTCTTTGAACTTAACTCCTCAGTCTCTTTTGTTGTGGTGTTAACTCTGCAGTTGTTAACTTAAGCATCTCTATGACACTCCCTCACCCTTTGACTGCCTGTCACACACACGCATGTTATCATCTGGAGAATCAGCTAGACATTTGGCACAACTTTTAAGAGTATGTTCACTTGTTGTTGTAGGATGTCTACTTTTTTTAGCTTTGATAGTGCAGGTGGTGGTAAAGCAGTCACACCTCAATCCTCTGGCTTTAACCTTTATTTTCCTAGTTTCATCCAATCCTCAGCGCTTCTTTCTGTTTGTTTTCCTGCCAAAATGATTATTCTGATTCACCCTATTAATCCACCTGTGGTCAGTTCCCACACAAACACTTGTTTTGCAAATGATCAGATTCCCCTTCTGTTCTAAAAATGCATTCTTTCCAACTATGTGTTTCTGCCTTTTTTTAAACACTCTGTTATTATTCTTGTAGAGCTGCGTCTTGCTGCAGGGCAAAGTCAGAAAAAAGTTAGAGCTCTGGTGTCTTCCCTGCATGTTTATATGGAGGCTGCTCACTTGAACGGAGCTTCCTTTCATTTTCTTAAGATGAACTGGGACACCTAGCTTCTCCCTGAAACTTGTCTGCTCTTCTTGCAGCCCTTTTGATCCCACCAACACTCTCCCACAACTTTCAGACTCCAACTTCACTATCTGCTCCACCCAGCCACGAGACCCACTTGACCCGGCAGCCTCCAGTTCCTGCTCTGATAAAGACATTTTACCCCCAGCTCCTGAAAGCTTCTTTTCTCCCCTGTATCTTTTGGTCCAAAGTGTTCCTATTGGACAGGAGTTATTATAGCTCATCCAAACTGTCCCCTCTTTATGCCCACCCTCAACTTTCTACACTGGAGTCCTTAAAAATCATCAGAGACTCTAAACTGCTCTGACATATTAAGTTTGCCTCTGTCTTTATAGTTAGTTTGTTTTATCAGCCTGAGATGTAACTACACGGGACATCTACCAGTATTGCAAATCTATTTCGATAAACAGCAAAACATGTCACTGGCATCACTTGTCATCTCATGAGCATGTTTCTAATTTTCTGTGGCATTCTGCTTTGTGCGACAGCATGTCTAAAATTAGCCCACGGCTTTGTTTTCTCTGCCACAGGAGCTGCTTGTCCATCTACAGATCAGCTGTAGTAACAAACAGTTTTTGATTTCAGGCATATGCAGAAATGTAATGAATAAATGTCAGTAGAACTAAAGCTAATAAAGTGATGTTTCTTCAGTAATCTATGCAACATGTTGGGAGAGTTCAGGGTTGTTTTAAGGACTGTTTCAACTCATCAGCTGCAAATCATGTATATCTTTTCCAAAGCATTAATTTGTTTATTTTTTATTGATTCCATTCACAATAGTAAGATACAAAAAAATAAACTCAAGCAGGCTGGAAACTGGCATCAGTTCCATCACACTTGGCAATGAATCACCACTCTGGAGACGCCTTCATAGTGCTGCTGCTTTTAAAGATCATCTGATGTCTTACATTTTTGAGACAGCAGCCAATAAGTCCTGTGTTTATTGGAAGCAGTTTCAAGAAATTAAACTCAGGAGACAAACATAAGCAAATATGGACGTCATGAATAAAGTATGAAGCAAATCTGACAGGTTTGTGCATTAAAAACACTCAAAACTCAGGGCCTCCATGAATTAAACAGAAAATAAGTTTTTAAAAAATTCCTGCTCTTGAATGTATTACCATGCCATGGTAGGTCCATCTGTGTTCATGGTGTCCACTTCTGTTTAAAAAAAGCCCAACTCATGTCTATAACCTCAGTGGAAAGTGTGTTTAAAAAGCTCCATGGCAAGCTAGAAACACTCTCACATGAAAACAGAAGACAAACAACCCGACCAAAAAAAATCTTTGCTCTTCTAAACCCTTCCAGTCATGACCACGATGTCTTCCGAAAACTCTCATCTTCCCCTTGTTTCTCTCTGTTTCTGCTTCCATGCTCTGCCTAGCTGACTGCACAGTTGGCAAAATGAATAGGCATACTCATTCAGTGAGCAGCTCTCTGACGGTCCGCTGCCCTAGGTGGCAGCGCTGGGCACCGAGCCTAGTCTGGCTCAAGCTAGTCTGGTTTCCGCTGCAGAGCCAATCGGGACCTGCCAGGCCTTGCTCATGATTCACATCGTTTGCTTTCCCCTTATTCCCCAACATTATTTCTTTGAGTCATCTTTTCATCTTGCTGCCAGCTGAGATGCTCAGCCAGATGGGCAGATTTTTCAGTAAACAAGTCACGGTTTTGATCTTGCGTTGTGATATTATGGAGTCGACCTTGGCGCAGGCAAAGTGTACCTGGCCCAAATGAACCACGTTTGCTACTGTGACATGAGAAATGTTTGGTTTTTACTGTTTATCTATGATCTCTGTGTGTGTGTGTATATATATATTTATATATACTGTATATATATTTATATATATATATATATGTTTATATATATATATATACTGTTTGAGCAGGGTAGTCTGAAATACTGTGCTCTGCAGCAGTCAGTAATATTGAAGCTTTGACACTGCATGTCCCCTGGATTTTACTGGATATTTATCTTTAGTTTCAGCTTCTGAGCAAGCACTGATATTATGTTATTGTTGCAGTGTTACATTATTCCCATTTTTTCTTGTGCAAAATGATAAATAGCAAGTGACCCTTCTTATACTCCCACAACTTTATTTGCTGTTTCTACTCGTGTCTAGTTTTACAATCAAGCACAACACTGTAGCTTACAATAAGAGAGGAGCCAGTTTCATAATTTGAAACATGTGTGGTAATTTTTCCAAACAATGTGAGACTCTTGACTTCTATGACATCTAGAAAGAAACAGCATTATTTTAAGTTGGTGATAGAGTGTCTTAAGCAGGTTTTTATTATCTGTAGCTAGTCAGTCAATCGATAATTTATCTCTGAGTTTGTTAAAACTGTCTGACTGCCTTTTACAAAACAGTATCAGACAAAAAAGAGAACTGTAAAATGACAGAAAAGCTTAATATTGCTTATAAAACTTCAGAAATATGCTTGAGTACATGTTACCTGGTGGCATCTGTTGGAAACAAGCTAGTTAGCTACACATGCTAGTGTTAACAGATAGGGTTAAAGTGAACAGACACTGTGTACTTTTGTATTAATGTATCTTTTTTGTTTATAGACAGGTATTAAAAAAACATTACCCTCAAATCTTTTGTACACAGTCTTGCTCATGACACAGACAAAAGCACACCACTTTAATATGTAAAGAAATCTGAATATTGACAGGTCTGCTTTGGGCCTTTATTATTTGGAAACTTTGATTAATAATCAGTGTTTGAAGGAGGGATTTAGGTAGCGGTCTGATGTTTAAAATTAACACACCTCTAAAAGGATTTCTTGAATTCTTAAGTCGTTCTGTTTTTTCGGCTACAATCACCACCACCTCTGTCTGAATATTTAGTCTGTTCTTGTTCCATAAAAAGAGGTCACGTTCTGGGCAGCCAGTGTCTACTGCAGACATCTCCAGGGTCTAGCTGGTACCGCCAAGACACAGCAGCACTGTCAACCCACATCCACTCTCTCCCCCGGTCATTCTTCCGCGGCCTACTCTTACCCCACTTTCTCTGCCTCTTTCTCTCACTCTCGTCATCCTCCCTCCTCACAAACCTCATCATGTCTTTGCCTTGTCTGTCAATATGTGTGACCTCACTTCTGTTGTTTGTTCTCTCTGTCTTGTCCTTTCTTTCTCACTCTCTTGCCTCTCTTTGTTCTGAGCGTTAAGCTGTGGCAGATACTGTGGTGGCTGTGTCTTGGTTCATTGTTTGCAATTCTGGTAAATTTAAATTTGTTATGATTGGTGTTTGCATGGGATTCGGGGCCTCATGACAGATAACAATCAATGCCTGTCACTGCTGTTTAGGGTCATGATTTTTTGCAGGGTAACAAGTGGCATGCTGTCATGTCTTCCTTTTTTCCCCCCTCTATTCTGTCCCATTTGATTGTTGTTGGATCTGATGTTACTGTTCTTAGAAATAAAACCAAGTTTCTACATTCTGTCATATTCTCTAAAGGTGCAGTGCGTTTAAAATGATAGGGGGCAGCATAATCTCTAGATTAACCCGTAACTGCTGCTCTGTGCACTCTAATCTGTATCTTTCTTTGGCTGTAGCTAGCAGCTGCTGTTAGCTTTTTAACTCAATTTTGGCTCATTAGCTGATTAGTTGAACTTAAACAGTTCGGAGCACCAGATGAGTAAACTTTTGTACTGTTACCAGCAGCCTCTCAGCAAACACAGCCGGACCGGGACTCCAAGACTAATTGAGGCCAGTTTGGTGTCAGAGGTTACAGTAACAAATTGATCTACAGTGACTCCAAACAGGCCTCTGACTCCAGGGACCATAAAGACTCAATAAGAAGGGACAGGTAAGGTATGAAGGAGACCAGGAGCGAGATGATAGACGGGCCTCATCACCAGCAGGGATCATTACATCTGCCTAGTGTTAAAGCCTTTATGTTGTTAATTGTTTGAACAGTAGAGGGACAAGTTTTGTTTTCTTTTGCTTTGTTTAAATTTGAATAAAGTGTGTTTTATTGCTACCAAGGCAGTTAGGGTCGAGACAGGGCTGGCCATGGCTAGCTGGTTAGCATGCTAACCGGGGTATATATCCCTGCAACACAATCCACAGATGTTTTTAATATGAGTCCGAATTGTTTTGTCATTATATTATTTAAATAGTAATTTTACTTATTGAAGTTTTAAAAATTTGTTCTAAAAATAGTGTAGACATTCTCCCTTTTGATGTTAAACTTTGCATCCCATGTTTATGTTGCATTGTCAGACGTGTAGCCTGGCCCTTTCCTTACTTTGTTATGCAGTTGTCCTGTTTACTGTGGTGGTTATTTTTGCTGTTTTCATCGCTGCACACGGTGAAGCATGTCACCGCCTTGCCCTGTGATGTTCTAGGCAAAGTGGTCTGGGTTGTGCATCTGCAGGGTGTCTGCAGCGGTGGTGTGTTGCAAAAACAGTCTCAACACAGATGGTGCAGCATGCCTCTACACATGGCAGGTTCACAGCCCGAGGAGCTCGCCACCTTCCTCCATTCCTCCTTCTCTCTCTTCCTCTCTGTCAACGTCTGTCACTCTCTGTGTTTCTTTCTGTCTTCTGCACCTGCTGCTCCCGTCTCTACCGGTCTGTCTTGCTGTCTGTCTCTCCATGTCTCTGTCTGTGTGTTTGAGCTGTCTGGATGCTGTTCACCAGTCCTGCAGAGGAGGCAAGTGGCAAAACACTTCAACAATAGTTCTACTTGATTACAACATTAATCTTACTTTTATAGTTTTGGCCTCCATTCCTAATTGTTATTAAAAACACTGTATCTACCAAAGTAACGGTTTAGATTAGAGAATACAGCCGCATTGCTGACACTTTATTTAACAGATAAAAGCCATCGTAAGTGCACCAAAATGTTAGCGCTGTTATCAGCCCTGAGTGCTTCACTAAAGTACTACAAATTACATTCTTATACCACCAATTGGTTTTGCCACTTATGCTGTGATAAAAAAAACCCTACTGCTGCCTTAAATGCCATGTTTACTCCTCCTTTTTTTTTTTTTTTGCTTTGCACAAGGCATTAGGAGATCATCAGTAAGGATGGATAGATGGAGGTCAAAGTGCAGAACTTTGAAACAGCAATTGATCTTCACAGCCTGTCAGTAAAATGAGAAAACAAATGTACTTTTTTAAAGGTTAGCAAAAGATTGTGGTTTTATTTAGCCTTCATGTCATAATAACAAATGATATTTAAAAGTCAACAATTATGTCCTAACTTTAACCAAGTACCAGTGTCTAAACATAACCATGTAAAAGTTTATTGATTCCCTATTTGTTGTAAATAAACTCTTCATTGAAAAAGAGCTAAAAATATTTAGCAGATAACATTCACTATTTACAGATTCACAGGTTTATTCTGCCCCAAAATTGTTCTGAAACAAGTCATTTGAGCTGCATTATGTTTTGCATTACCTGGATCCTGTATGTTAACCTGTATGTTATCCTGTATGTTGACTCAAACATCAAGCCACAACCTCGATGTTTGTCTGAATGCTGGAGAATGTTGTTGTTGGAGATTTTGTTGCTGTTGTGTGTCTGTCCCTTTTCTGTCAACCTCTCTACTGTCTGTAATAAAGGCAGAACCAAAAAATACAAAAACCTTTATGACTGCTTCCCTGCAAGTTTTTCTTGCCTCATCTGAGTTGTTTTGGGGTTTTTTTGTCATTAAATCATTCACCTAGTCATTATACAAACACATACACACACGGACAGTCCTGTTCTCGAAGAAATGGACTGAAATGAAATATGGGCATGAACAAACGGAAATCTACGACATGTGTGTCACCGGTTTTAATACCTTGCACTCTCTGCCTTTGTTCCTTTTCTTTTTGCTTTGGTCTGCTTGTCGACAGTGATAGACGAATGAGATGAGGAAATGAAAAACTGGAAGCATGTTTGCTTTTACAGCCTGCTCAACCTGAGATCCATCAATTTTTTGGTGGACTACTTTATACACCGGTTACTCCACTATGGTCATATTTCATTTTACTTTGCATATTCAAATATGCCCATATGAAATGGAGACTCGGGAATGTTGGGATAGCTAAATAAATGTCTCTCCTATCGTGGATGAGCTGTAATTTATGATATCCAATGATCCAAGCTGGCCATAACAGCTTTCAATCTTGCACTGAATTTTCCCAGATACATGCAGAAAGTGGTGTTTTCATTTTTATCGATGGCACTTTAAAGCAATCAGACCAGTGCTGCTATTTCCTTTCTGGGATGGAGGAGTGAAATGGAGGGATGGAGTTAGCGGGTGGAAAGATATGAGAGGAGAAGGAGGAGGAGGAGGAGGAGGTGGAGGATGAAAAGAGGGAAAGTAGGACAGAGACATGACTGGCTCTAACAGCCTTCTGGGTAGTTTGTAGCCGTAGCTGCTCTTGTGTTGGACCTGATGGTGAAGTTCTGCTCACCAGTTCAGTGAACACGGTGTGTTACAAACCAATTCAGCCAATTCAGCACAGGTGTCCTGGAGTCATGGATAGGGAATTAAGTTTTATGTGGAGTGATGACTTCTCCACCAGCTAAACTTGCCAAGTCTTATTAAATCCTGTCAAGACATATGTTCTATTAATTTGGTTGTGAACTCTTCAATAAATACAGTTGGACAGATGGAGTAGTCAACTTCCACAAACTATCTGGAAGCAAAAAGAAACAAGAAAAAACCAACATAGATGAATACAAAAAAGTATGTGTCACACAGTATAAAAATATATATATTTGTTCTTCAGGAAGAGGTACAAAAATCCCCTGTGTATAATTTTTACCCCCTAGTTCGGTTTTTCAGTTTCTGGCCACCTCAGAAGACACAGTGCACATTATACACACAGTTGACCTTGTTATCAGCTCCCCCAAAGGGAATAAGCAATGAGAGAACTTGGTGATTATTTATAAACAGGAAATGTATCTGCTCAACAACCGAAGCACTGAACCGTGTGATAAATTGTTCTGCCTATAGTGACTTTGGGGTCAAGTTTTGCACATTTTATTTGCAGTCCTAACATTTGAAGGTCATCACTTCATTGATTGGCAGAAAAATAACTGACAATAATTTTCAGATTCAAATGCTTCTTAAGTCAGTGCATGTATAAATAACATATTTTTTTCCATACACTTATAAATGAGAGTTTCTGGCATTTCTGTTTAAATATTTTAATAGAATATACCTCATTTTATCATTGAAATACCAAATCTGAAATAATGACAGTGTCATTAATGATTACTTTTTCAACACCAACAAATATACATTATGCCTAGGTATGCATAATAACATTTGATTGTTGCAGCATTGCAGCAGTAAATACAAATTCATAGAGAAGTTATAAAAACACATGAGAGACTTTAATAATAATATAAACTATACCTATTGTTTTTCTGTATAAATATTAAAAAAAAATCAAGAAAACGTATTTTATAGTGTAATATAAGTTCTGTACTTGATATAAATTGGTATTATATAGTTCAGTATAATGTAGTATGAGATATGAAACAAGGTGAAATGTAGTTAAATAGCTCAACATTTTAAATATTTATACATATTTTTATTACCATCTGCATTCTGCAGTGGTCACAGAGATCCACAGATCCAGCTCACAGGCTCTTGCTCATCAGGAGCTACTGCACCTGGGATGTTCTCACTCAGCTGAAAACCATCAGACCAGTTCGGGAGTGATATGAGGGTTTGGTGTTTTCAAAGGGTCAAAAACATTTGTTGATTGTCTGTATTTCTGTTTCTAATTATTATGTAAACTGTATCCCTTTTTCAACCATACTATATTGTAATCCCACCTACCAGTGACTCACAAGTTTTATCTCTTTAGGTTTGGGTCGATTATGTTGTTTGTCTATTGTTTTGATACATTCAGACTCAGAGGCATCCCATTTTTGCTGCAATGTTTTTTTTAACCCTTTGTTTTTGTTTTGTATATCATATTCATTGTCATCCATTAGTTTCCTCACCAGCAACCCCTGTCTCCCAGGTTTTTTGTTTGTGGTGACCCAACAACATGTAGTGTAGCCCAGCAATACAACACAGAAAATCAAATATGACATGGTATAATGAAAATTACGATAATTAATAAGCATATTAATATTAATGTAAAGTTGTATCCAACTATTTATCGGTCAATCAGTTCAACAGAGAGACAATATAGTGGGAGAGCAGTGTCAATATCCTACAAGTGCCAAAAACTCTAGAAATGATTAAACCTAAACCTATGAATATTTCTCAGCTTCTCAGAAGAGAGTTTAACTCAGTGTGATCTTGCACAGGATCCAACTTGTCCAGACAACATTCTGTAGATATGAGACGACAGATCAGAGGTCAGGGCTCCAAGCAGCAATGAGGAACCACTCACTTCCCAACCTGTCACTCCAGATCTTCGCTCAGCTGGTGCAGCTCTGCAGCACGTCAGCTCCAAATTTTCTTCTGGCTGAAAAAAATCCTGCATTTCTTCAGCAGTTAAAATAAATGAAGCACAGATGAGGACAAAGGTAAAAGTGGATCCAGGGAAGACCGTAGCTGTTGTGTAGGCCACAGTAATGCAAACTGACTTGCCTTTATTTCCTCTTTCATCTGTTTTTTTCCTCGTGCCTGCATTTGTTTATCTGCAGGTATCTTGAGGTGAAATGTAGTAATATCAGTTTCCATCTTCACTACTCCTCATATTTTATTATTTGGTTCAAAGCAGAGCATAGTAAACAAAAATATAAAAGGGATGGCAGATAGTAAGTTCTTTTTAGATTAAGATCCTTCTAAAACACAACACCTTTATTAGGTTATTTTTCAGTGGAGAAAGACGGGGAAATGTAGAGAGAGGGGAGTCGGAACATGGAAAGGTCACGTCATATCCTCCTGATTTTTCTCCACAAATATCCGTGCGAACATTAACATGTACTCAAAGTTGTTTTGTTCAAATTATCCTGTTGATTAAACTTAAAAAATAATAATCCTTTTTGGAAATAAAACTCAGCCACTGTACAAGCTGTAAATTATCAAGAAACTTAACTTTATTTACACCCTTTTAACATGTGCTTTGTTTCTATTAAAATGCAAACAAGCCTCAGCCAGTTGTGTGGTGGATGTGTGCCACTATCAAAGAGATGTGATGAGTCGAGTCACTGGATTTATGTATTAAAAGTGTCCTCTATTCTTTGAGCGTCTGTAATGAAAGCACTACTTATCAGCAAAGGATCCAATCCTCCTTAACGTCTTTAATTGGCTTGAAGTGCACTTAAAATCAAAAAAGAACATCCTGTTGCTTTCAATATTTTAGCACATTTTTAGTTATATCAAAAACGTTGCATCTTTAGAGAGTGCTTGACTGAATTAACTTTGCACTCCTGTAACATCTTAAGACCTAAAATAGAGGCAGCAGTACCAGAGGTATTGTCTTTTTTTAACTCATGCACATTCTTTCATGTCGAGATCAGGCATCTGCAATACCCACAATGCAACCCCACCACCACCAAAGGTTTGTTTGGAGACTCCCTTGTGTAACACTGTGGTGGCTAATGTAGCCTTGAGCTGCTAGCTTCAATCAGAGATGAGGAGCAGGCTTCAAAGTTCTAGTAAGACTTTTCAGACTTGTCTTCAGCCTCGACAGGTGCCTCAAGTAGCATCACTTAAGGTAAATTATCAAGTGTCTCAGGAACCACAAAAGGCTGTATAAAACTTGTTTTACACAGGTAGTGGTACTCACAAAGATCTGAACACACTATGATGAATAGAATTTCTGAAGGTCTCCTTTCAAGAAAAGGAGAAATTTTTACCTTCAAAACCAGACAATCATGCAGCTTCACACAGTGCCACTTATATGAAATGTCAATTCCTGATAGGAAGCCATGAATAAAACTCAATAAGAGGCATTAAGGTACAATCAGAGTTATAAAAGAAGCTAATCAAAGAGGAAAGGCAGCAGGAACAACAAAAGCTGTGGTGATAATGGAGTATTTAGAATGACAGGAGGAGCTGAGGGGTTTTGATCTTATTTTTTTGCCTCTTTTGAAAATCCACTGAGCAGGATTTTAATCCTCAGGTAGCCTTGCTGGTGCTGAAGAAACAAGATTTGATTTTAAAAAATCTCGTCATCTTCCTGTCTGCGGCTCCCATGGACGATCTTGGAGATGCATCACTGCCACACAGCTTGTGATAATAACACAATAAAGGCTTGGATTTCATCCAAATACTCTTTTGGCAAAAGTTTAATGTCAGCATAACAGTAAAAAAAAATTCACAAACAAGTATGATTTTTATCAAATTTTATGGAAAAAATTAGGAAATAATGTAGGGTATATTTTTTTGTTCGTCTGTTAGCATTATGGATAAACTACTGGCCCGATTTTTCTTGAAACTTGGAGGAATGTTGTATCATGGGCCAAGGAAGGCTCCATTAAACTTTGGAGCAGTTACAAGTCACAGAGTGGATACAGATTGCAAGCTGTTGCATCAGTGGATTTTTGGCCTTGGCAGAGGTCTGAACCCTCTGAGTGCCCTTCTGGTTTTTCAGCATGTGTCTGCCCTGATGTGGAGAATCAGCAAACAAGTGAAACAAGTTACTTTTCATTTCATTGTAAATTTTACAATGCTGATTATATGCTAAGTCCTCTTCTCCTGAGGACTCTGTTTGGGACATTGTGCATATTTGTGTGTGTGAGTGTGTGTGTCAGTATGAATGAGAGGTTGAGCAAGGTCCCACACCTGTGAAGGCAGCCAGCTTAATTCATGTTTCCTTACAACCCTCATCCCTAAAGTTTGCATCAAATCTTCAAACTCAGAGACAAAGAGAGAAGAAGATGAAGAACATTTCATTCTTGGGACTCCTCTAATCCCTTTGACTGCTCTCTTCAACCCCCAACTCCACACACACAAACACACACCACATGGGCTGACTCTTCTGAGCGCACTGCCCCCATCACATCCACATTATTACACAGCAGCTAATCCTGTTTCCCAAATCCCAGTACCTTGGACTCCACTGAGAAAATCCTATTGGTGCTGAGCATTTCTCCATACGCTTTAGCATACACGAATCCACTGTCCTCCAGACTGCCTTTGTTTCCGTCAAGCCTGCCTTCCGGATGTTTTCTCCTGTAAATCACCCCTAAATCCCTGCACCCCATCCATAATCAACAATGTCTCAAGATTATTATAGCATGCATTGTTGTGCATAATATCTCAGGCAGACAAGAAAACCACACAGACGAAAGGGACGCTCTCTGTCTCTTCCTGCCCGCCCGCGTGCCACTCAGTTGTTTTGCTGTAACTAACTTAGTGGTTTATTTATTGCTCTTTTTGTTTATTGATAGAGTTATTGTTAAGAATTCATGAGGCTGGATTCTTTGCTGTGAAACTCGAGTGTTTGTTTCTGAGAGAGAAGAGAGGACGAGCTGTCAGATCACCTCCATCCAATCTGTGCAGCTTACTTCATTATTAATTGTGTGACGTGTGTTCTTGTGAGAGTTTAATCATGACCGTGAATGTACTGGGGTGTGTATGCGTGTGTATGCATTTGTGTGCAAGTGCGAGATTGTACGTCTGTCCAAATGTGTGAGAACTGACAGGCTTTTTCTCAGCAGCCAGATGATGCCTACTTCACCGTGTGTAGCGAGGCAGCTGCTCTAAGACTCATTTGCCAATGGAAGGATTAAGTTGTCTGTGTTTGTGTGTGTGTGTATGTGTCTGTGTGAATGTTTGCATGTGTGTCTGTGTGTGTGTGTGATTGATATTTTGTGCTCTATGCTCAGCTGAATACCTGTAAGTGCTTTAGTGGCATTGTGGGATTTCACTATGGTTGCATGTTTTGTCGTGTGCTTGTGTTTCACCATCTGCCTCTCAGTATTTGTCTCCCTAAAGCTGTCAGTGTTTTTCTGTGTGTGTGTGTGTGTGTGTGGATGTTAGAGAGGATCCTATGGACAGAGTGGCAGATTAAAGAGGTGTGTGTTTGCTGTGTGGTTGGAAAGCATGCGCTCTCTAATGAGATTGACAGCAGCACTAGGTAGAAACCATGTTGCTGCACGCTGAGTAAGCAAACACGGTCCAAACACAAGGTAGTAATTTGGGTTCAGTAGTGATGGAGACATGACGCCAAAAAGGTTCTTAAAAACATCAACACTTAAAAAAACAAAGTGATTGAAGTATTTTTTAAAAATCTTTACCAAGTTATATTATTGAGCAAATCAAAAATTATGGTTAAATTTGATTTCATAATATTGTTGGTCTTCGAAACCAGCTTCATATTTGCTAAATTACAGCGCACTTTCGCAGTATTCAGTCACAATTTCTTTAGAAACATGACAAATATTGTTATAATGTTATGTAAAAAATTTTACAAACTATTCAAACTGCTGTTGCAAATGTCAAGGATGAACCTTGAGACTTGTTAAATAATTTGCTGCATTGTCTTGATTGATAATAAGTTCAATTTGCTTTTTAGAGAATTATTATCTAAAACAGCTGAATAATTTTCTCCACAGAAACACAGAAGAAATTCAGCCTTGAGTTGTGTCTGCTGTCTTTGCAAACTGCTTGTAGGACAGCTTGTGTGTTGCCTCAAAGGCAAAATCCTGGGCAGAAAGCCTGACAGTCACTTGATACTGTTCCTAAAGCTTAAATGCTCTGAGCACAATTGTTGATGAAGATTTTAACATTTTTGATCAATCCAGATCTTCTATCATCCATATGTTGGTGGCTGGATGGTCATAGGAAACAGATTTGAGATTTTTCAGAGGGTTAAAGTGAAACTGTCAAAGCAAGAAGGAAAAAAATAGGACTTGGAATTGTGAAACACACTCACAGACACAAGTACACACAGAAGCATGTTTACTCTTCCTCCTCCTTCATTAACCTCCATTTTGACCCCCTCAACCTGTTTTCACTCAGAGGGCTCAGATAAAACCAGGTGCAACAGTTTCCATCTCAGTATAACCCTGCAGGTATGGTTTACACTGAAAAAGAGGGAATACACACACATACACACTCACGCACACATGCACAGAGTTTAGCATACTGACTTGATGGAGTTAAAACATTTTATCAACCTCCGCAAAATTAATTAATCGGGTGAATTGCAGCTGTGATGGAGGTACAAAAGCCTCACTGATATCTGGTGATAATTCCAGGAAGATAAATGGCCGTTTGGACCAAATTAAACCGAGCAGACTTCACCTCTCCATCATTCGATCAAAGCAACACCCGCTGGTGTCAGCTATAATCAAGGCATCACTTCCTTTGCATTTGGTTGTTTCAGATTTATCACTCGTGAAACGACCAGTCAGTGGTTGGAGAAGCTGCCTTTGTTTGTTTTTTCATAATCTAATGTGAGGTAGAAGGATTCTCTGAGCTTCACCCCATCCATCAGTGCTACCGTGCTGCGTTCCCCTTCACACACTTGTCACAATATTTAGATGATCATGAACTACGTGAGAGATGGTAAAAGCTGCTCTCCACTTGTTGTAAATGAGCTCGTCTCTGAGGAGTAAACATTCCTGAGTTCCCTCTAAATCTGTGTATGTGTCTTTCGAATTGTTACAGACAGAGCTATTTGTTTTCTCAGCCTTAGCAGATGTGTGACGTGCATGCGATACAGGGTTCATGATGATGAAAAACACTTTGCAACATGCATGATTACCATCCATTCAACCGATGTGAACTCCTGTAATCGTGTGATCCATCGGCTAAAGCGCAGCATGTGCAGGAGCCGTGTGTGAAACCCTTACGCATGCTAATGTGCTGCTGTGTGTTTGCAACATGTTTAAGACTCCGCTGTCAGCTGTTTGTTATGGTGAGGAGCTCATGGGTGTCAACATGCGAGGTGGATCCCTACACACATGCCTGAACATATGTTATAAGAGTTATTAATGTAAACTTTGTAAACAATTTAAGCTTATGTTAATAGTAAAAGCTGTAGAAGCATCCAGGTGCAAATGCTGAGGAATTTTACTTTTATGCAAAAAAGACCCATAACAATGACTTTGTTTTACTGTAACATGAAAGTTATGTTGTTTTTTTAGATTTCATTCAAGTCCCTTGTGCTAATACTTGTGATATTCAGTCTCATTTCTAATGGCATCACACGTTCAGCTGATTGTTTCCCAGCCTGGGATTCACTCAAGAAGCCCCTGAAGGCACATTTAATTTGTTTTTCTGGCATTCATTTAGATGACTGAGTAATTTGTTTGAACAAGTTTGTAAGTTGTTGTTTCAGGGAAATACTTGGTTGTTTGGATAGGTTTGTACAGTCTGTTGTCATGATGAGATAAACTGAAACCTTTCCTTTTTTTCTTTTTTGAGGCTGTGCTTGTGGTTTGATTTGATCTCAGAGCCTCAAACTCAGCTTTTAGAGACCAAAAAAAACCCAGCTGCACTTTGACTCTGTCTCAGGCCAGACACTCTTTTTTTGCTTTATAAAAGATGTAATAGTGTTTCCATTGCTCTAACAGTTCCTCTTTAACTAGACTCAGAGTGT
This sequence comes from Acanthurus lineatus, assembly GCA_029814665.1. Classification (NCBI taxonomy): domain Eukaryota; kingdom Metazoa; phylum Chordata; class Actinopteri; order Acanthuriformes; family Acanthuridae; genus Acanthurus; species Acanthurus lineatus. The sequence continues at coordinate 14,563,166 of JAPZDV010000022.1, forward strand.
TCAGTCACCTGTTGTTGCTGTCATAGTCTCCATGTCTGTCCCTGCAGGTCCAGCCACTTCCTCCTGCTCTGCAAGGACCACTTCGCCCTCCCCAGGACCCGAACCAGCCTCATCTTCATGAAATTACGTCTAACTGGCAATAGCAAATACACTACAGGAAATGCAAATACACAGGAAAATGTCAAGCCAACCCTTTTGTTCTCTCTTAATATAAATAGGAATTGTTGTTAATTAACTGATCTAGCAAGTTGCAAAATATGTTGATACCAAAAGAATCATTAAACTGTTCATTTATTACATGTTTCACTCGTTTTAGCCCGTCTTGCAATGCACTATCCACTCAGTGATTTCAGCATTATTAAACTGTTTGTTGGTCTGTTTAGACACTGGGAGCGCTTGCAAAGTTATGAAAAGATTAATTACAAACTGGTAGTAAAGTTTGCACCAATGAACGCTATGCAGGACCAGATTTCCAATAAACACAGCGAGAGTAGCTGGTGGATGGGCTATATCGAAGTACAAAACAAAAAAAGAAATTAAAAAATGGAAAAAGTAATAACTTTTTTGCCTTCGAAACACTTTGAAAACTTTAAAATGGTCCAAACACTCACCCCTTCAGGTTCTTTCCCTTTAAGCCTGTCAGTCCTGCTGGGCTAAGATGTGCTCCAGCTGGGTTGATAATTCATATAAAGCAGTGAAGCATGATCTTGTTTTATTGTTATGACAAAACAGATCACTATCATTCACATGATTCTTTAACATCCATAACGTTGTGACTTCAGACAATGCTAACATTATGAAGGAGGAACTAAACACTGTTCATCTCAGCAGGTTTTTGTTCTCCTGTTTTGACAGAACAGACCTTGTGTTTTTTGTGTACAAGACATGTTCTCTTGGGTCCTGCATGCTCGATTCAAGCCCACAGACTCTGTTTCATGCCTCCTTCTGCTCGTCTTCTCTGTCACTGTCCTCCATGCTGTCTGGCATTAAAGCAGAGATGTCTCAAAATAGTCTGTCGCTCCTGCCACATTAAATAAGTTCAGTATATCCCCTGCATGTAAATCCATCCAGTCTTTTCTTTATTTGTAGGCTATGATTCATGTGTGGAACAGCTTGGTTTTTTTTTAAATGGAAAAAAAAATATGTCAACACACAGGAGTCAAATAGGAGTCAGAGCACAATGTTTTATTCATTTTTGTGGTGGAGGGCCTTGTTTTCACTTATATGGTTGTTGTTTTTTTCAGGGAACATTTCAGACAGCAGTCCATGCCAATCACTTCTTAGTCCTTCACCATCTGCTGGTTTTGGTGTTTGGAGGATGGTTGGATGTTCCCCAGGGGGCAGGGGGCCCTCTGTGGGCTTCAGGCCTGCCTACGAGGCACTCTGACCAGACAGAGCTACCAGACAGCCTCCTCAGGCTACTGAGCGACCCCTAACACACACCACAGCCCACCCAGGGAACAGAGAAGGCCTTGAAAAAGGGATTATAGTGTTTGTTTGCTCATTTTACCGAATCTTACCAATAATAGCACAAAAGTATTTCACCCTTGTCCACAGCAGTCTTTTTTATTCTAATTTGACCTCCTCAAGTGACACACAGATTAGGGTTGCATTATTTTAATGAATATTTCAACTGGCGTCTGTGCAAGGTTTATAAAATAAGATTTTTTTTCAATATATCAGGAAGCATAAAAGACTTTCACTTTCATAGGACACTGATTTTATGAACAGTGTTTTTTTTTTTTTTTTACTCCAGCAATAAAAAAAAAATGTTCAATTTCAGTAACCTCAATAATAAATCCAGTAAAGATGATTTTAATGCAACATAAAGTCACATTGTGCGACAGTTACCTTTGCAAGAAAGACTGTATGGATGTCATGTTTGATAAATTGAGACGCACTTTATGTAAATTATATGAGGTGAGATATATTGCCTGTACTGTATATTAGAATATGAGATTACCAGAGGGTGACCAGCAGGGTCTCAGCTAATGTAAATGTGTGTCTCAGTGTGTCTCAGTGGGTCTAAGTGTGTGTGCTTGTGTGTGCTTGTGTGTGCGTGTTTTCCATTAAGAGGTTCTGATGGTCTCCTAGTAATCCAGCCTTTCCCGCACCAGACATCTCTATTTGGTGTGTGTGTGTGTGTGTATGTGTGTGTGCCTTTCTTCATGCCTGCCTTCTCCCTACTATCTCCACCAGCCAGGAAGACACTTAACATCTGGAGAGGGACCCAGGTATGGTGTGATAAAAGCCTCTGAGGGGAGAGAGCAAGAGAGAGGGAACATGATGTGTGTGTGTGCACAAATTGTAAAGACTTTTGTGTGTGTGTTTGTGCGTGTGGGGGATGGTGAATTCGCACTGAGATACAGACGTAGATACAGAGACCCACAGGAAGAGGGCAAATGGAGAGGAGGTGAAAAAGAACTGCATCCTCCTCTGAGTGGTTTGCTAGAACCCAACTGGAAACCCAGAGCGCCGTCAGCACATTAAATGGATGAGGGCCAGCAGGCATGTAAATGTGGGTGGACGAGATTAAAGGCAGAGGATGGAGGGGTGAAATGAAAGACGAAGAAGACGGAGATGAGGAGAAGGTGAGCAGGAGACAGCCAAGAACAGCTGGGGGAACATGGGAGGGAAGAAGAGAGAGGAGGTGACCCCTGGGGAGCCTCATCTCCCACATCAATTATGGAAGAAGTGAGTGTGTGTGGGGGGGTGTGGGTGTGTGTGTATGTGTGTGTGTGTGTGAGAGAGAGAGAGAGAAAGCAAGACAACACCTAAAAGCTGGAAAATAGCTCAACCAATCCACCGGTCATCTGCATCCAGCTCTCTTGGTGCAGACACAAACACACTGATCGAACACTTCAGATAAATGCAAAGAGACACTGAAGATGAAATTTACTGTTTTATTTAGTGGAGGAAGAAGTATGCAGATCCTTTATTTTATTTAAATCATTGGTCCTAAAATGAGAAAGAAAAATAAAGTCCTGTATTCAAAATGAATAACCAGCAGCATCAACTCAAAGCCGGGAAACTCAACTTGCTTTGCCCAGCGGCCACTTTTGCATATTGACAAGAGGCCAGAGGCCAGTCAATAAACAAACATGAATAATATTTATGAGGTAAAATGAATTACACTAAAAAGCCAAAAACTATTTTTTTCTTTGAAATGTTCTTTTTTTAAAAGTAAACTGACTTACTTACTAACTAAATAAACTTGGTAGAATGATTATAATATCAGACCAATGAGACTGATCATTCGGATATTTTAAAAGCATTTAACAGCTGAAACTGCATTTTACTTATAAATGCTCTGGTTAAAATTAAAGGATATTTTAAAACATAAGACACAGCTGGAAATTCTTTAATGAAATAAACACACAAATGCTGGATGTGATTCATCGTTGAGGTCAGAATAATCCAGAGATTCAGCTCACAGGCTTCTTTCTCGTTCATCGGGAGCGTTTGGCTGCACCTGTGACTGCACCCTCAGCTGACGGCAATCAGAGCAGATCAGAGGTGATATGAGGGCGGTGCTGTTTGCTGCACAGTTGGCTGTGTGTCTTCAGGGAGTCAGCACCATTAGTTGTCTGTCTGTGTTTTTGTTTGATTGTTTGTTTGGGTTGAGTGTATGTTTTTCGAGGTGTTTTTCCTCTATTTTAAACTCTTTCAGTCTCTGTCTATATCATACCATGATGCCCCCTCTTCCCAGTGCCTCCCAGGTCTCATCGTTCTCAGTCTGGGTCTAGCTCTTTTGTTGGTTTGTCATTTTGGTGGAATTAGTGGGTGCCTGTGCAGAGTTACACTCCCACAACCACCTTTTCAGAACCTAAAAAAAGAGCCTATTTTAGCTTAAATGTTTTTGTGTGTTTGTGTGTCCTGTGCAGTATTTTCTGTTGTCAGTTTTCCGACCAGTGACCCCCCCCAGTCCTTCAGCTTTTGTGTTTATGGAAAGGAAATGCCATCATCATTCACCACAAACCTAAAATGCCCTAAGTAGGGTTGGAAAGAATAACATATAAACTCTGCTAGAATAAAATACACATTTATGGGATCAGAACTCTACTAAGTTTTGTGAAACTTAAGTTCTGCTGTAATTAATAGTTGCTGTCCTCCCGCAACCCCCCACCTCACCCCGAACAGCTCCCTTCTGAACCTACCAAACTTGCAAAGCCTAAAACGCTATCATGCAGAGATCAGTAATCTCTCTGTGACTAAGAGCCTAATTTAGCTCATTGAAAAGCTGAAAAATGTGTCCTCCTTTACAACCCCAAATAACTGTTAAAACACACAGTTACTGCTAGTTTGAATCAATTTATTGTGTTTGTGCAAGAGAACACAGTCAGCAGACCAGAATTAAGTTAAGCTTTAAGTTAAGCTTCAGAATTACTTTAATTACCAAAAATAAGTACTTAGACTAAAGGAGAAAAACAATAGATTATTGTTAGAGTTATGGGAGGTCAAGTATTGTATTAAGTGAAATCACTGGGTACTTTATTTAATTCAATTACCCCTAATCTAGTTTTATTGATTATTCTACTTCACATTTCAGAGACAAATAATGTGCTTTTTACTGCACCACATGTTAGCAGATTTGACTTTCATCATGAGGTACTTTTCAGATTAAGATACACAAATTGTAAACCTGTTGAGCTTGTAAAATATTACGTATTTAAAATAGCTGAAATTATCCAGACAAACCTGCTCCACCTCAACTAGCAAACATTAAAATGTTGCTATGGTAATAGAAAATTACAGTATGTGACTATAAAACATAAATAAGAGCCATTCCACTGTGTGTAATACATCCTATGCTGAGTATATTTTTACCTTTAGCACATTTTGCTGTTCATACTTATTAACTTTTATGGTACCATTTGAATCTGCAGCTTTTACTTGTAATAAATAAATTTTACTGTGTGGTTTTTTATTGCTGCTCTTAAAAACCATCACTGATTACTGATGCATTAACATAAAAGCAGCATTTAAGTTGTTGTAGGTGGACATAAATTTGAACTACTACAACAATAAGCAAAGTAGTTAATTTGCAAATTAAGATGTCACTAAAACAGTGAGAGAAATGTAATGGAGGAAAAAAGTACAATATATTCCTCTGAGCTGTTGCTAAAAACCGATTTGAAGTAACTTACTAAAGTAAAATACATGTGAAAAAGGTAATTTCCTTCAGAAAACTTTCTAACCTGTCATCAAAACCTGTCTTGCTTGTAAGAAATATAGACTAGTAAACAAAAATATGAAAAAATATATAGAGGAGCGATCAAATGCAATAGGTTGAAATCTATTAAATTACATAAAGTCATATGATGGTTTTTCATTTGCAGTCCAGCATTCTGCATAAATATCAGGCACGGATGTCATCACTTCTGTGGCTCCACTCACACAGGCCTGACCTGTCATCAGGAACGAGGCTGTTAGCACGACTAATGGTAGTCCCCATTCACAAATAATGTTTAAAGCCGGCAATCACCTCCTGAAATAAAAAGCTTTTTAAATGTGTGTGCGGGATGGGGGAAGTGTGTGGTGAAATTGGATGGAGCGTGTTTGTGTGTGTGTGTGTGTGTGTGTGTGTGTCTGTGTTTCATGCTGCTCTGCTTGTGTTTATGTGTGTTTCCATTCATTGCACCTTTGCTGATGACCTGTCGGCTTGCTTGCAGCCTCCATGGTGTGCACTCCCTGCAGAGGTCAATACGAAATGTCAAGTGTGACGGATGCTCCCTTCACGAGATGCACGACCCTTGACCCCTCATGTAACAGGGCCAGGTCAGGATGAATCCCAAATAACATTAAAAGTCCATCCAGAGCGGACATTAAGGGCTCTCATTATAGAACAATTGCTTTCTTGGTCCAATAATCGCAAATGGGGATCAGTACACAGATTTGGGCAATTCATCAAGTCTTCACCTCTCATGCATATTAAGGAAGAATCAGATGGAGGCTATCACTCCATTCATATTCATGTGGTAAGATTGAGAAATACAGGAGGTGGTCATTTGAATTTCAATAACATGTCAGCCGTTTTGAATTTGAGAATTAAAATTCCAGATGAACCCTTTTCCTTTAACCTCATTTGACAGTTCATCCAGATCCCAGGGAATACATTTCCAGGCATCCACTGAAACCATCAGTGACCTGTCAAAAACACAGCCTGATCCGACACCTTTTGGCTGCTAACTTTGGATTCATTCATCAGATTGAGCATGATTAGTTTGTGTGTGGGTGAGAGAGATAGATAAGGAAAAGCGAGAAAGAGAGAGAGAGAGAGAGGGGGGAGGATGGTCCAATCTGGTGTACAGTATGAATTTCCATCTGGAGTGACAGGAAATCAATGTGAAAGTGCAGCCGTTTGTGCTCCAAACTGGGATGCAGCTGAAGCATAATCACCTCTGCACTGACCTTCAGGGCTTCAGGGTGCTTGTGCACACATACATACACACACCTGCAGTGCTACATATGCACAGGCTGAGAAACACCTGGCACATGTGCTGCACACACATGTTGGGCTGCCACAAATATGCAGGTACACACACATACACACACACAGAGACATAAAACGACATATATTGTCGGTTAAAGTCTCCTCTGGGGGCCTTGCATTGACTTATAAAGGAATTCCCTGTGGACTGAGACCTACATACATTAAAAAATCTGTTCCCCCATAATATCCTGCTTCAGACTAGATAACATACTTATTTATTAATATATATTATTAACAAAGGATGACAGTGTCCCTTGCATTAGCGAAGGCTCACTAGGGATGAACACACAAAGGACTGTCAATCAAATCTGCTCTAAGAAACATTTGTAGCATTTTAAAGCTCATTGTTAGGTTTTCCACCCACAAATTCACAGTTTAGGTTCACTTTCCCTGCTCTAATAAAACGATTTTCTGCTGTATATTTTTTCACAAAACCTCTATAAAATCACTATATGCTACCTTCCCATCACTGACAGACAGGCAGACAAGGTCAGTGCCCAGCTGGTGAACATGAAGGAGCATTTAGCAGCTCATGAGACAGATATTTCCCTCAGGGGTTGATGGAGACTAAAAACTGAACTAAAAGAGGGTGAATATTAAACCCTTATTCATCAGGTGACCAGTTTGATGAAACATTAGACATTTCAACAAGATTATTATGTGTCAGTGTTGTTTGGAGATTGTTTCTGCTACACCAGAGTGGCCAAAAAAGGCAATTCACACCTAAATTGTAAGGTTAAAAAAATAGCACACTATTCTGATTTTTTCTTCTATTTTTTTTTAAGCTTCAATTTAAAAATGAAAATAATATTTATTATTCCCTAGCATGCACCAGAAGGCTACTTGTTATATTTGGTTGAATTTGTGACAGTTTGGCAGCTTAAAAGGCAAAAAGTACCTAACTTTGGCAGGACAAGGTCAATGGTGAATTTATTACCTGTCACTTACTTCATTGAGTCAGCTGGGCCAATTAAATCAGGTAATGTGCAATCAGACATCATCACAGATTGTTTAAAAATCTTTTTATTATCCTCATAGAAGCAATCTCATTACACACATCGACCGACAAGACTGCTCAGCTCACACTGAATGCAGCTGCAGAGAAAACGGATTGGGGATCCTGGTTTTGTCCCTAATTAGACAAGCCGTCCCAGTCAGCTGGTTTAAATTCCAAATGTGTCCCCAAACGTTTGAAAATTCAGATACAGTCACAGCACACTCTGTCATTGCCTCTGGAGGGCTGACTGATCTCTGTGGCCCCTCAGAGAAGAGATGGCCAGACCTGCAGCTGAGACCCCAATGATTATAGACCACAGAGACAGCACAGGACAAGCACACACGCACGCACAGGCGCGCGCGTGTGTGTATGTGAGTGGGTGGGTTGGTTAGTGTGCATGTGTGTGCTTGTGTGTGTGTATATGTATGCGTAGAGGTTACACATATCCGGCAGCTGTGCCCCATAGCTCCGAGGTTTAAGTGACAGGTTGGTGGCTGAGCTTCTGGGCAGGAGGAGGAGAGAGATGGAGGGATTTGATAGCAGGGTGCAGGGGCTAGGAGAAGAGACTAGATGCGAGGTGATGCAAGATTAGTGGGGGAAGGTGAGGAAGACACAATGGATATAGATGCTGTTTGAGGCTGAAGAGCAAGAAAAAGCGATACAGAAGGACAAATACAGGTTGTAAACATGTCCATTATCTCAGTCCATGGATGCTTCTATGTAACTAAACCCAGTTATATGTATTTTGTATATTGTATTTTAAAGTGTTATTTTAGAGTAAGTTTATATGTTGTGCAGAAAGCTATGATACTATTCAGTTTCTTTTGCTCTGACTATTTTAATGTCAGAAATGCACATGTTTCTCAAAGAATATTATTCTTTTGAATGTTATAATAAAGACAGAGGACAAAGAAAAGAGAAAAAAAGAAAAATACTAATTTAAATCCATGTTAATAAACTGCGTTTTGTTAGGAATGCATGAAGAGACCCACCTCTACGATCTGATATGAGGAAAAAAAAAATCAATATCATGGTGCAATTAAAGAAATATGCAAAGAAGACACATTTTCTGTGTAGATTAAATATTTTACAGTGTACAGTATATAGTTGAATTTATCACATACTTACTCATTGGATTTAAATTTTTTCTGCATGGAAATAGATGGAGAGCAGCCAGTATTTAATAGAATTAAAAAAAACTTTCAACATCAGCTTGATTTATTGGCGTAATGTATGTTTTCTTCAAAGTATATTTACAGGTTGGTCTAAATCTGGATATCACTGTTTATGCTCGCTGTTATGTGTACAGTCTGTCTTGTTTCTGTGTGTGTGTGTGTTGGCTCAGTTGCACCCAGGCAGACCAGATGGCCTGTGTGTTACCTTCTCCTCGTCACACATCATGTGATTATGGCTGCAGGTAATCTGTGCAATTATTATCAACACAGAGTTTTTGTGGTCTGAATTAAATATAGAGACGCTGCATCATGGCAACAACAGCAGGGTGTGTGTGTGTGTGTGTGTGTGTGTGTGTGTGTGTGTGTGCGTGCCCCACCAAGGACCACACAGCATCAGCATGAGCAGGGATAAAGGTGAACCAGTGTATGTGATGGCAAATATCCCTAGTTTTATTTTTAGAACAAGTCTCATTATGTGTTAATGGAATACATTAGAACTGATCTCACAATCCAGGTGTTCATGGTGGGAAATAAATAAAGTTTGAGCTATTTTAGTACTAGAATCAAGCTTACCATCTGTAAAGAACATAACTGCTTAAAGGTATAAAATCCAATTAAAACAGGTGTTCAAACCATAGTTTGCAAAAGTTAATGTGAAGATTTATGAAGTAAATTACTTGCATGTTATGTTTCATCGTTTTTTCATCTATTTAAGCAGTTACGTTAAAAATTTTACATTTGCTTCTTTTAAACTTGTGCTGAAAAATACAGTGCTGTCTTGGTTTTGAAACGAACCCAAGCTACTGGAGTTTATCATATGTTTGTGTTTGTGAGGTCACCACTGTCCCACTATTTGACCAGCCTGTTTCAAAAAAAAAAAGTCCCTCCAGATGGCCAGAGCTGCTCTGGTTCTGTGTTTGGCTTCCCTCCCTGCAGAGGGCTGTGATGGCTCTGACAGAGGCATCATCAATTAGCCAACCTCTCTACAAAGCCTCAGCTGGAAAAGGTAAATTAACTGGACGGACATTATCACAAGGAATCAATTTGTTCAGACTGGGGGCATCTTCAAACTGGGCTCACACGATGGGAATGGGTCGAGTGACAGATGGAAAACTGGCCAATTTCTTTTTTCAATGATTTTGATCTTTAGTGGCTGCTTCACAGTTATTTGGGTTCAGAACAATTCCAGAAATAAAGGGACTGCAGAGTGGTTGCACTCTCAATCGAAATAAAAGTGAGTAGCTGTTTGTTATGAAGAAATACACATTCATCACGCATGGAAAAAAAGGAAAAGACATTACACAGCAGCCTTTTAACCCCTGACCTTGAATGTTACTGGTGTATACATCAACTTGCTGACATGACAGCCCGCTGGTGTTTTCCTTCAACTCAAATTTTGCATAATTTGGTTCGTCTGTAACTCCATAAGGGAATGACCCATGAGCCATGGCTTTGTTTTGCCATGTCAGGATCCAGTGATGCGCAGTTATAACACAGACTTGCTGTATGTCATGAAGATGTGTGTGTATGTGTGTGTATATCTGTGGCGACCTTGACCAACCACCAGGCTGTCAGTCACAGCTGTGAGCTGATGGATTGTACACAGCTCTTCATCCCAGCTGATATGAGAGCACAGAACACTAAGCCAGCTCCAACACACTGACAGACACCCCAAACACACAAACACATACACACACACAGACACACACACAGACACAAACAATCAGCTACAAAAGTAAGACGCCAAAATTACATGATGGTAAAAATAGACTGGCCATCAGTTAAAAGGATGCTAAGCCACTTTTATGCATCTGTGGCTGTAGTTTAGAAAACTTTGCCTACAACATATTAAGCATGGTTAGACCTGTGACATCACTGACCTATTTATTCTTTTTTTTTATGTATTTTAAATTTTTTGCATGGGGAAAAGTGAACAGAATGAACCAAAGCCTCATACCCAGCATTTACAGCCTAAACTGGTTTGCCAGACAAGTTCTTGATTTTCCATAAAAATACTGAAAATTAAGAAGAGCCCAAGATACAAAAATGATCGAATTAAATGACCATAAAACCTGCTGAATTAATGCACCTGAGCGATCTGCAGGAACCTGAACTGTTACATTTTTACCTCCTGATGGTTTTAAAGTAAAACCGGGAGCTTCAAATCAGCCATACTTTTGTCTTTATGTAGATTAACTTTACGCTTACATGACTATGAGAATCATTCTTCAGCCCTGCAAAAGGCTCAATAATTGTAATTCTGGTTTTCCTTTTAGTCACCATTAAATCCTTTTTATCTGAAAAACCTTTTTTGAGAAAGGTGAGGGAAAATAAATCAAGCTACTATTTTGGTTTATCATAATGGGAATCTCAGTAATTTATGGTAAAATGGGTCTCTCTATCTGTACCTGCCATCAACTGCTTAGCCGGCTTCTTTTCACATTTCTTAGTGCTGCAGTACTTCTGCAGGATTTTCTAAAAACTAATTCTCTGGGGAGCAGAGAGACTGCTTTCACTGGCCACATCTGTGGCTCAGTCAGATATCCTTTTTTTCATATCAGAACTGCAGTTTAGGACGACAGCCACCACTACACACAGCTACGTCTGCATGAACACAGAATGCCGGGCCGATACCACAGAGGCTGTAATGTGTGAAGATATGGGAGGTGGCTCATCTGGCAGAGGGGAAGTGCTTACACAGGCCTGTGGTTCAGAAAACTGTTTATATATTATTTTATTATATATATATATCTGGGGCAAAAAACATGCGCTGCGGAAGAGCCTGAAAATTGATAGTTACTTTGAGTTATGTGACACAAACTAAAACTGGCACATATGCACATGTACTTAACAGGATGTAAATTTTTAAAATTACGAGTGTGTCATCTTTAAGACGGCCATAAAGACAGTCATCATGAATTCTTACACATTATCATTTATAGAAAGACAATGAATCTTAGCTGAGGATTGTGTCCCAGTTTTTCTGTCTTCTGTTCCTTACACGCTGAAAACTGTTGCTCTTTCCCATGGTGTGCCTCAAGGGTCTGATTTAGGTCCTATTCTAGTTGCTTTAAATATGGTTCCTTTAGGGCAGATCAAAACAAATTTAAATATGGTTCCTTTCACTGTTATGCTGACGATATTCGGCTCAATGTCTCTTGTAACCCAGAAAAATAGTCTGCATTGCACAACTGTCTGACTACTGTTAAAGACAACTTCTTACAACTTAAAACAGATAAAGACAGAGGTTCCTATCATTGCTTCTGTCAGTGTTACTCCCAGGGTTGCTGAGGATATTTGGTTGCCTTCCTTCATGTGTTCTAACTGAGGAAATCTTAGTATTATATTTGACCAGGATTTGTATTTCAATCAGATTAATAATTAACTGACCTGTAAATGTTTTTTCCATCTAAGTAAAATGGAGAACTTAGGTCTGGTATATCACATCCAGAGCTTGAAATGATTATTCACACTTTCATATCAGCCCGACTGGACTACTTTAATTCCATTTTTACTTGTCTCAGCAAGTTATTTCTGAACCAACTACAGACGGCCCCAAATGCTGCTGCAAAGCTGTTAACCAGGTCCAGTGGATAGTTTTACATTACACCCATTTTAAGTTCTTTACACTGGCTTCCCATTCTAAGCTTCCTGTTATCACATATATAACCCTTCATGGACAGACACCCGAGTACATTTGTGACCTTCTCCATCCATTTATCTTCAGTAGGTCACTTCAGTCTTCGGGCTACTGGCTGTCCCTCGTTCTGAGCTGAAAACTAAAGGTGGTCGTGTCTTTGCAATTGTGGCTCCAACACTTTGAAACTCTCCTCCTTTAAATACAGTCTGCACTCTCCATAGAAGCTTTTTTTAAGAAAAAACTAAGGGGCCCATTTTTTTTTTGCATTGGCCTATGTGTCACATTGAGCTGGGTGTGATGTGAAGTGCTTGTTCTTTCATTTGTTTCTTTTTCGAGCACCCTGTTGCCTGTGTTTTGTGCTTATGTCAACTTTAACGAGCAGAATATGCTCTCATTTTTTTAATATATGGTATTTATTCCAGCTTTTATTCCTGCGAAGCACTTTGTGAATTTTATTTCTTTGAAAGGTGATATACTAAATGAACTTATTGGTTTCATTATATGCATACTGTACTGTACTTGCTTTTATTTGCAGCTGAGTTTGTGTAATCTGCATCACAACTCCATTGTTGTGCTCTTTCAGAGCTATCTCTCTATACCTAAAATATCTCTATGCATTACCTGCAGTAATAACCACATCTATGTGTTCAAGTTCACTCATCTCTTGCATCTGCTCACCTCGAGATTCTTCGAGCAAAATAACATCCGATGACCTCTCCATTCCTCTCTGTACATTAAAAGAAAGGGCAGTCTCGTGGGCGTGTTTCAGCGCGACCTGGGTCCTCAGTCCAAGGCCGACTCTGCTCGGATGTGTCAAAGCCACAGATGTTACACAAGCATCTGTTCTTCCCACGTACTGTTATATTTCTTTCACTGTGGCTGCTGTTTTAGTGCAGGAAGCTGGTGAACGGCTTGTCTCCTCCATTAGCTCTAATTCTATTCAAATGTGTGCTGCTGAGGACACATTTGCGCTGATGTGAAGTAAACAGAACTCATCATTCTGGGTAATGACAGTCCATTCTTCCTCAGGACTAAAGAAAAAACTTTTTTAAGGGTGCTTTACTTCACATTGTGTCTGACATTGTATCTTTGGCATCATTATAAGCAAAGCAGACAACATGCAAAGTGTATAAAATCCACCTCTTACATTAAGAAGAAAAACCTGTCCGCATTATCTATCTGTCTCAGTGTCAAGGCTATTCTTTTGATGTTGTATCTTGGGTAAGAAAGTGAAAAGGCACGGTAAGATATAGAGACAGCGAGAAATGATTATCACAGCAAGCCTTTCACTTTTCCTATCTGATACAGACTAACATGGATGTCTGAATCAGACAAACCAGACAATCTCCCCAGACAACAGTTGTCAGCTATCATAAGGTCAGACGGTTTCTTCTTCAATCTTGTTAGCTGTCCGAAGTGGTATAAAGGCCAACCTTCACCCAAACCAACACAATGAAATAGTTGGAGCAAGGAAAAAGTTTTCTTTTAATTGGGTTATCTTCAGAAATAAGAGGAATATTTTTTCCATTGCTATTAGATAGGCATTATTTATTTAAGGTAATGACTGTTGTCCCAAAAATGTCCTATTCTACACACAAAAAACAAATCTATTTACATAAAACTGGTTTGATTCTTGACCTCAACTTCACCAAATGTTTGTTAACAACTTTTAAAATGGCAAAGGTGAAAATATGACACCAAAACACTTACTTTACATGCAGCATCTCCATTTGTTTAAAATCTGTGAAAAATCTCCTGAGGCGTATCATATTGTTTCTGGTGTAGATTCTGATCCGAATCACCAGTCTCAGGTCTGTCTGTCGAACAGTAAAACATCCTCAATAATCTCTTGGATCTCATTTAGATGTTTTTGTTTTCAGGTCACGGCTGCCAAAGAGGAATGATCACACTCACAAGACAAAAATCTTACATTGTTTTTGTGACTAACAAGCCCAGACGATCCTCTCTGACAACAGTTATCGCAGCCGTCAGATGCCACATCTTGCTAATAAAGGTCCTGGCTGAATGACTAATATGTAAGCTGAATGGATGATGACTATCTTTAATGGAGAGTTGACATCTTTTCTCTTTCAAAAATGGGTCCATGTGATCTTACATAATCACAAATGAATTTCCAGCATAGATTTCTATGGCTCTCCAGCTTTCTACAAATGAAGTTTTGGACACATCACATTTAGCTCAAAGCATTGCTCCTTTTACTCCTTTTAAAGTCTCAAGTCAGATGTATATTTTGAACAGTTTTCACGGCATATCACTATTTGTACTTTTGTTGGAAGAATAATCTGCACACTGGAAGTTTCTGTCCTTAAATGGTCATAGGTGAAGAAAATGTATGCTTTGCAGAGACCACTTTGTCAGCCTAAAATTATAAAAATGACCCCTATTTTTCATCTTTTTACATACATTTCCATTACATCCATTCATTAATGTCTACTCTCGTGAATGACCAGCACTTAGGGAGTGAAGTGAAAAGTAAACATTCATGAATCTCCATAAATCTCTATTGCTGATGACATTCTCATTAATTTTCCATGCTTGTGTTAATGTGAGGGGAATTTTTAAACTCTTTGATGCAACAGTGAGGGCAACAGCAGGTCAGGTGCTGCACAGAATGATTTTACAATAAAATAAATTACATAAGATAAACAAAAAAGGGGGGGGGGGACGACAAAATAGAATCATAAAAAGCAGTGGGAGTTCTGTTCTGCAGTGAGGTATTTAAGATGTTACAGGACATTTCCACAGGGTGGAAAAGCAAAACAAGATGACAAAGTCTATTTCCTTGTTCAGAGTAGATGGATGAAGCCCCGTCAGCAAATTAACAAGTATGTGGCAGCTTTCACATGTGCATGTTTTCACTCCTGTCTGCTGTCACAGTGGCCTGAGAGGGTGGGAGGGAGGTGAGACTTTCATCACGCTGCTCTTTTGACCTCTTCTTCTCATGTTTTTGATGACTGCAGGGACACTGAAACAAGGACCAGAATTGAAATTCTAATAATAATAAGGACACCTTCAGGGGGATTTCAAATATGAATGTGAGCGGATAGCAGCCATCAACACATCAATTAAGATTAAATTGGTACTTTAGAAATATTCTGTATGCTTGACATATTTCTTGGAAAAAAGGTTGTCTCTTTGGTTTGAATGAGCAAACTGCTATTCAAATAATTTGTCTCTTTTGGTAGAAGACTTAAAATTAAGATTAGAAAATAACTGTAAAAAGAAGTCATTGCAAAAATAATAGTGCCATGAAATGAAAGGAAAATTTGGGAACGAATAAATTGATATAAAAGCTGCTGAGTTGAAATTGTGAAATAAAATAGGATAGAGTAAAGCTGAGTTTTAAAAATGTGCTTAATTATAATTTCAAAATGAGAGTTTAACAGAGCTGTTTTCACCTTAATATCAGTTCTGAATTTCCGTCCTCTCGAGAAGTTTAGAACATAGAGAACAGTTCAGGTTTTAAGCTCGTAGAGAGGGTTTTTTATGCTCAAGCACACTGATTAGTCTGTCCTGTACAATTTTAACAGCATATGCATGACTATAAATCAAATGTCATTTGCCGTTTTTATTTTCGTCACCGCTGTTGTGACTCTGGGCTCCTCACAGGATGACACCATTAACGGGAGCCGCACTCCCATAAATTCTGACTTTTTGGTTTGCTGTAAATTATCACCACGTTTCCCTGCTACTCGCCGAACCTACACTGTTGGAGGGAGGCTACATCACACGAAAGCCTTTTGCAAATGCAACTCACACTATTTCCTTCACACTATATATACCCATATGGTGTTTTGATCGGGCCAATCGCTAGCTCTAAACTGTGACTGTGAAAATGGCAGGCATGTTTACAGAAAATGTTGAAATGCCCTGAAACGGAAATAATTGGATGTAGCTGTGTTGTTGTTATTTTCACCCCTCAAAGAGGCTGACAGCATTGAGAAACCAGGTCACAGATTATTGTGGCATAAAGTTGATTGGCATCTCCAATCAACTTTTGGAGGGTGTTTTCTCCTGGCCACTGAAACTAAGTTTCTCCACACAAACACAGTTTCACAGGATTATCTTTCTACCCTTGGCAATATCAGCCAGTTAGAAGCCTCATGCTGTGTGTGCATGTGTGCATGGATGCATGTGAGTTTGACTTTTCTCTCTTGGTGGTGTATCCTTTTTTGGGGGCTCTATCTCTTCTTCTCTTACGGTCATTATGCTCTTGGACTTCTTGCATATGTGTGTGAGTGTGTGCACATCTGAATGTGCATATGACCGTCAGATGAGAAGCTGACTTCCATCCCAAGTCCCTGAGCTTCCCTCCAACATCACCCATGGGCTTTGTTTTGATCCCCTTGCCAGTCATTCTCCTCAGTCACCTCTTAAGCCCAGTGCATACTGTAGCATATGTGTGTGCGGGGCTACAGGGATGCATGCACAGTGCCCCCTTAAGCCTTTTGTGCTCCAAATTTACACCATCTTGCCCTTATTCCCAATGCCAATTTCTCCCCTCCTCGTTCGTCAATGTATGCAGTGCAAGGCTTATAACGGCAGAACAAGTCTTGGCTCTTTTCCCTGCTCACTCTGCCATCAGAAGTCTCAGAGGTATACTCCTCTTGCTGCTACTTCACAGCCCAAGGCGTTTTTTTTTCAAAGTGTGAGAGACAGTTGCGCTCGCCCTCGTTCCTGTGAATCCTCGCTGAGAATCTGCTGCTGGATTCTTGGTGGATTCAGAGAAGTTTGAGCTGAATGATGTATGCTTTACTGTGCTGGAAATCATACAAGAATATGCTGTTATCACCACAACAGTGTTTGGTGTGCTACCCTCCTTTCAGTGCATCGTACCCAGCAATCATATCATAAAACTTGTTCAGGGGAATTCTAATGGATTCCTGGTTAAAGTTCATGGAACAAACACAAGTTTATTGCTAATGGAATACTATAAATGACACACATTGTGAATTTTGTATGAGTGTGGGCATTAAATTTTTCACAAAGATGCATGAAGGTACACTTACATAATCAGCAGGCTGTGTCATCAGTAATACAATGATTAACTACACTTACACCCCAGTTTATCTGCACTCTTTTACTCATAGCTGAACAACATCATTACACAAGTCACTCTCTGTTTTTTGCATTTAATTAAAATTTTTCTTTTCTCTGTAGCTGCCAGGCTTTATGACTCAGTAGCATCAGCATAGAGGCTTGTTTTATTGTTTACACCTTCACAGGTCCCTCCAATTCACAACAAGGCCACCTAAATGCCTTTGAGGTACATTTAGCTTAGCTTAAGTGCTTGGGATCTGTTAATGCACTTCCTACAAGGGTAAAAAGTCCCCAGTGTGCTTTTATGTATTCGACAAGGCAATAAAATCTGCTGTGCACTGATTTTTTGGCTAACACCCAGATTACTGCAAGCCCTAATTATCTTAATATGAAGTGGAGCAGACATTGTTCAGTGCAAAAGACATACGGTGCTGTGTGAGAGATCGCTGCTAGCCGTTAAACCACAGAGATGCTCAGTGAGTAGGCATTATCACTGGTGCTTTACGGCCATCGACTTTAATAAATCAGTCGGTCAATCAAATGTATTCAGAGTTTGACGGCCAGATGCATCAGACATTTGACACTGTAATACCATTTTAATATTTAACAAAAGTGCAGACGCAGCATCGCTACTCCAATATTTTCTTTGTTTTATCCCAGTTTATTGTGAGGACTGTCTGTCAGGGTGGGTTTAGAGCAACAACAAGCTCTACATCTCCTCCGGAAGATTGTTTTTCCTCAGAGTCCAGGATTAGAGGCATTCAGAGAGAACCCCTCCACATACACATAGAGAGACACACTGATAGTAAAAACCTCAGACAACAGAGCAAAACTTCCCTAATTGACCCTCACCAAAACCCTGCCCCCCCTTAGCTATCACTATTACTCCTATGAAGCTTTTTTATTTTAGCACTTCAGCAGTTTACAGTCATAACAGGGACTTACAATCAGTTTTTTTTTATCCCTGATTTCCAACTAAGTAGACAAAAGCGGGCTCTTAATTTCCTGCAGGCAGCTTTGGACTTTGTTGCAGAATGATACACGACCATGACCCCCCACAGACCATATAGCTTTAGCTAACTAATCAAGTTAACATTAGCTCAGTAAATTGAAAGAAAGCATTGTTGTTGTTGTACAGATCCTGTTAGTCTTTGTTTATGAATATGATAAAGAAAAAATAAAAGAATATACTGTTCATTTTATGTCAACAACCCTGTTGGGTTGTCAGCTTACATATGGGTTCACTTTTGGCTTGAACACTAACATGCTAAATGTAAAGCTATCTTGGGTAAAGCTGGACGAGCTTGCTGTTATGTAAGCGTCCCCAAAATAGAAAAAAAAAGCATCAGAAAGCTTCTAAACTAATGTCAACCAAGTGTGGTTGTTCTTGTCAGTGACAGGGCTTACCTGTGTCCCTACTAATTTAGTTAAATAGTGAATCTAATGATGCTATATATCTTTGGAGGTAATGTTACTGTGGGTTGGCAAGCTAGTTAACCAGACATGCTACTGATCGCAGCCTAAATTAAACGGATAAACAAGTTCAAATCCATTCCTTACTCTTTTTTCTTTTTTCTTTTTTTTTAAAGGTTAAAGAACACACCAAATCCCTAGCTCGTTAAATTCTTTAATCATTTATTGGTCTAAGAGTAATCAAATTTTAACTGTCTGAAAATACTGGAACTATCCTAAAATGAGCACCATGAGTAAATGTTTAATAGATGAATGTATACTCTCAGGTTCTTCAAACATTCAAAATCCCAGAAAAGTGGAGAAAATCTGGTTTACACAATGGTACCTACAACCCTGCACACTGCACAGACCTAATAACATACATACACACACACACACACACACTTTCAGATGGTTGTAAAACTGACACAGAGACTCCACTACGAAGCTTACATTTACTTGTACCCTGACACATTTACGACAAACCAACCAACATGGAGGAAGACCATTAAGGGGTCTATTGACCTCCTTTAATGACTCATAAAGTCATAATAATTTACAAGCAACACATAACTAAGAAGTGTATTCTCAAAAGAGTGTCTGTCTGCCACCCTGCATTTTGTAGATCAATGCAGACTTTTTTTTTGACAAGACAATCTTTTTTTTTTTGCCTTTGTGTCTTTCTGTGTTTTTTGGCAGACGTATGCATGAACACATCCCAGGATGTGTCCCATTAAGAGCAGCAGCGGATGTAGACAGTATCAGTGCAGGGATAATGATAGCTGGATGGGACGGGGAGGATTAGCACACGGCTAAGCTTGTTGTGACCACAGATTGCGGGGCACTCAAAATGAGCACTGCCAGGCCACAGCCAGGGTGGATTAGAGTTGTGTTGGACTGATGGGGGCAGGGCCGGTTGGCTGCATGAATGACTACATGGTTTACTTAAAGGCTAGCTGGAGGGCTTAATGGCTGGCTTACTGACTGGTTAGCTGGTCTGCTGGCTGGTTTGTTGTCGGGATTGTTGAAAGTCTGGCGGGCTGCCCTCTTTAGCTGTTGCTGGCAGTGAAAAGAGCCATCCAGCTTTCCGATCAACAGGTCAAAATGTCGAGTCGTGAGCCAGAGAGACTGCTACTGATTTACAATGGAAAGATTTGCATCATGTGGTGTTTCTGCAGCACATGCTAATCAAAGAGAAATTCATACCTCTTAAGTGCTCTACCTAGTTACTGATTGAGGTGCACTGTTGCATAAAGCTGCAAAACCACAGTAGCATGACAGATCTACCTTAAGGCTTGTCCACTGGAATCTGCAGTAATGTAGAGTTTATCTGGACAATTAACGCCAAAGAAAACCTTCATCAATACATTTCCCTCTCTTTCTCCTTGTTTCTGGCACAAAGTTTCACCTCTTATTGTGACAGTGCACAAATTATCTACACTTAGCTGCAAAATTAATAGGTACACAATTAATAAGCTAACGGAGTCTAAAAACCCTGCAATAAATCCAACTTCCACATAAGTTATGACGTAGAGTTTTTCTTGTACGGTGTTGATTACCCTTCACAGTCATTTTGGTAGTTTGTGCTGCAAAATTCTACTTTGTTGCACTTTGAAGTGTTTCTAATATTTTTTTTACCTTCATTAGTGCAGATGTTTTCATGAGAGACCACCCAATAAAGTGGTTAATGATTGTGAATTTTAATGATACCCCAAAATCATGCAAAATTATACAACTGCTTAAAAAAACTGGATGACATTAAAAGAAGAGGAACATATCTGCACAAACACAAAGTGTATTGGGACTGTGTAGATTTCTAATATAATTTAATGATACAACTCACAGCACATTTATGCACTTTTGTTAAAAGAATCAGTCAACAAGTGACATAATTATAGTTTTGTTAAGCAAAAACTCACAAGAGAACTTTATGTTTTCAACACTTATACAAAATTACATTAGATTGATAACAACTTGAGGAAAATAGCAGATATTGGACAATAATGTTTTGTCTTTATCTCCCGATCTCTCAAACCTCCCACACACAAAGATGTAGACTTCACCTATTTTGACCTTTTAAGCGCTGCCTTTGAGGTCACCAAGCTGCAGTATGAGTAACTCTGTGAAAATACCAGCTTGCACGAGTCACCACTAGACATGATTGTGCTCCTGTCATGTTGGAAAAAACTTGGTGGTGAATATCTGAATCTTGATCTCTGAGTAGTACAACAACACAAGGGTGACTGAATGGAGATGCACAATGAGGCATTGTGAAGACAGCGACAGGCCTCATTAGCTGCACCACATCCTGGTTATCTGATCTCCATGCACAGACAGACTTGTACCAACGCTTGTAACTTATGACTTGCCCTGAGGATTAAAGACACAAGAGTCAGACGACCTGCCGAAGCCACATTCCTGACAAAATGATACCACTGATGTGCTAATATAAAAAAGTGTAGACGCTGATTTGAAATAGAAGCTGTTTATGGTCAGTGTTACGCAGCACTGATGCTCTGTGGGTGATGAGATTTGCTTGCAAGGTCTTTGTTAAACCAGAGACAGGAAAGTACACTGAGAGCATAACAGGTACTCTAATGTGAGTCTGACATGGAAACCTGATTTGATGTGGTATTATTACTTTTTATATGTATCCAAGTTTCTCTTTTGCAACAGGTTTATTACACCCTAACGTTAAATGCTACGAGAACTCTTTGCTTAGTGTACGTATTCTTATTTGCAATGAACTAAGCAGAAACATGTGATAGCTTGTTTCATTGTTCTGTGTGGAAAATGATTCGCACAGAACAATGAAACTTTTAGCTGAAATTACAGTTTTAAATTTGTAACTGTCAATAACTGTTTTTTCTTTTGGCCATTTTGGGGGCAGCAAAAAACTTAAAACATTATGTAGATGTGCCAAACTTCTCCAAAGATAGAAGAAAAACTTTGTCGTAATCTATTATTAAAAAGCCTGTTTGCAAACTGTTTCTTAATAACTTCTAAAATGAAGTAAAAGAAAAGAAACTATCTCCCATGTCTGCAGTCCCACATTGTCTTGCCAGTTGACGAGTTTATTGATTTCCTTTATAAGATTAAATAGTTTACACTGAATCTGCACTGCACTTTTAAATGCTAATGCCTCTGTGGACATTTATATATTGTGGTTTAAATGGTGCAAAACGAGAAGCTGCACCCAAACTCCATCTTATTGTTTGTTTCATTTACCCTACAGGATCAATAGCATAACTGAGTGCAGGCTTCTTCCCGCTGCTCATAGTTGAACTTAGTCTTATTTTCACTTCAGTTCGAAATACTTTCATCCATGTATCAGAAGTGGAATCTTATTCTACAGAAAAGTTTCTCAGATCTCTTGGGGTTGACAATGGTTTTACAAGCAAAGAATAACAGTGTACTTCAGGTCACAAAAGTACAAGTTTTTCTTAAAATGGATTCTCAATTCAAAGACACTTTTATATCCTGTGTGAAACTCAGACTTGGTTTTCCCCAAACAGTGTTTCACAAAATTCAACAATTAAAGACGTTACTCGCATAGAGATAACCACCTCGGGCAGAGAAACAAGTGAAGAAGTCAAGGACGTATCACATTCTTCATGACAA
Organism: Acanthurus lineatus; assembly: GCA_029814665.1. Taxonomy (NCBI): domain Eukaryota; kingdom Metazoa; phylum Chordata; class Actinopteri; order Acanthuriformes; family Acanthuridae; genus Acanthurus; species Acanthurus lineatus. The sequence continues at coordinate 14,585,605 of JAPZDV010000022.1, forward strand.
GAATTTTATTTTCTTTTTTTTTTTAATTACATTTTGCATTAAATTAAAGAGTTTTTTTTCTTTACAACATACATTAAGCTGTGAATCCGATGTTAAGGAAGTGAAGAGAGTAGGGCAAAAAACTTTGTGACGTCACAATATTTTACAAGCTTACAAAGTTCAAAAGGTTGACAAGTTGAGAAGAGAGTTGATTTGCATCTAATAGCAGTGTATTATAACAAGGGTGAAAGACAAAAAAAGGCACACACCAAAGAACCTCACTGTCCACAGCAGCCTTCACAGTCAAACCAAATCCAGTCCTTAAAATATTCAAATTTAACACAGGATGTGGACCTTTAATCTTGTGACCTAGATAGACTTTTTCATGTTCACATCCTGTGTGGAAAATTCTCCAAGGTTGCCACAACTTAACATTTCTGGGCGAGAAATGTTAAGTTGTAGATCAGAATTAATACGGCCCTGTAAAGTTGCTGGTTCATGCACTTCCTATTACACCTCAGGATGTAAATTTGGTCTTGTAGTGCCCAAAAACCAGTTTACAATGCGGTAGTAATTTGGAAGTTTGAAGTAAAAACACCCTGCCATCCTAACTTTGCACTTTTTGCACCCTGGGGTTAACTGTCTCAGCTGACCCTAAACCATGTTTCTGAAGGGACATTTCTCCTCCTGACCGAATCTGTTGCCCATAATCCTATCATCTGAAACCAAAACCCCATGAACATGATAGTCAGGCCACAGATCCAAAACATCCCTCTCATGTTAGCTGTGGATTGAGACATAGTTGGCTTTCCTCCATTGACAAACAGAAAATTGCTTGATATCAAAAAAACTTTTTACCTATCTACAGATACAACACTAAGGGAGTGCTCCGTTGATTTAAGTGTTGGGGGGGGGAGTCAATAAAAATCCTCAATTGAAAAAGTAAGTGATAGCAAATAAAAAAAAGGTCAGATTAGTCGAACTCTCAGCCATTCATAAGGCATTGATAATGAGAGTTAGTGAAGCAAAATAAAAACATATCTCTAGACTTCCTCGAGCCTTGTTTTCTCTTACAAAAAGGGGGTTAAATAAGATCATTTATTTTTAATATCGTAGCTGTAAAATGTCAACTTTCTTCACAGGAACCAGCCTGTTTATGCAACTGTTTAGTGTTACAATGCACACAAGAAGCCTAGAACTGAGTTAGTACACTGGGTGCTAAATGTGTTTCCATTACTGTACATTTGCTAGTGTTGACATTGCATTATTATTGCAGTGTACCGGAGAGATACACGTACATTGGCCTTCTCAAGTAACAAATGTTAATTGCTCAGTTGATCAGTTAATCAACCATCACTCCAAAACCACCAGACAGCAAAAAAATAAAATAAAACAAAATAAAAAAAAAACAAACAAGTAAAAACAAATACCAGGACTTTTAAATCGTATAAAATATAAAATCAAAAACACTCACAACGTCTTCATCGACACTGCCAGCACAACATAAAGGGTTGCTTTAAGCGCAGTAATGGCACATTCAGAAATGAACCACAAAGATGAGTGTGTGTAAGAGTATATGTATGTGTGTGTGTGTTTGTGTGTGTGTGTATGAGAGAGAGAGAGAGTCAAAGGACAAAAGGAGTCCTCCTTCCTCTCTTCCTCCTGGTCTGTAAGTGTGTAATGTCTAGGGACCAGAATTACAACAATAACACCTACATTCTTTTAATTGCATTTTTTTTTATCAAACCAGGGAAATATCATGACGTAAGAAAAATAAAAAAATACTACAAGGAGACAAAGTTAACAGCTAATAAAGAAAACATTGTCACTACTTTAGGGTGTAAGGCACAAATTTACATGTGGAAAAAGAAGCAGGCAATACAGATGTTTTTTAAAGTTTTCTTTTTCGACCTGCTCGTCCACGTGACGCCGCGAGACAAGACGACACGTTCTGAGATGGAGGCATCGCTGCGTTCGCTTGCAACGTCTTCTTTTCACGTATGTGTGTATGCAGATTGCCGTACTGTTGCTGCAGCTGCTTCTCTTATATTTGCAACATGCAACAGTGAGCGTTTTTTCGATGGCACCGGTACGCCAGCAACCAAACAGGACAAATGTTACCGACTCACACGAAACCACAGTGCTGATTTTTGGAGGGGTGAAGGGGGGTGAAGGGTGTGAAGGGAGGGTTTCTCACTGGAGTAGTGAAAGGGTGAGATTCAGGAAGTCTTTTTTTTTTTTTTTTTAAATGATTGGTCTAAAACAATGGAAATTCTGGTCCATGAAGGTAAAAGTCCCTGTCTGGCACAGTTTAAATAAATATCTCCTCTTCACAGAGGTCACATATATCTCAAGCTGCGGGTCCCACTGAGCACACAGTAAGACCTAGTGGACCTTTAAGTCACCAAGAAAGTTCTACGGGCTCCAGTTTAATGACTTTAAATACGTTTTTTTTTTCGTTTTTTTTCTCACACTTGATTAATTAATATTAAAAGATCTCTTCTTTGTCCTCCCTCTCTCCGAGCCTAGAAAGTCAGTCTTTTTTTTTTTCAAAAGCACTTCATAAAAATAAATACAACAAGCTATTAGTATTAACAGTCATGTGTTATTCAGTAACCAGTACAGTAGAAGATTCCTCTGGCAGGACTTGATTGCTGTAACACTGAGAGGCTTTTCACAGTTTCTCACAGAACCCAGGCAGCTGTCTGTCCATTCAGTCCCAGCTCAGTCTCTCTGAGTGCTTCCTCGCTCACATTTCCCTGTCCTCAAGGTACTGTACAACAATTATTCTCCAAACCTCCCTGTGCTGTCTTCTTATGTGCTTTTGCCAGCATGATAAAGTATCAGGTCAAGTCCCAGTGGTCCAATACGCCGCCAAACAAAAGAGCCACCGCCTTGGATGCTACAGGGCGCCGTTTGGTTGAAATATTCAGGACAGCATCATCTTCTGTTTCAGTAGCACATGTTCCCATGTGTGATTACAGAGGAACTGGGAGCCAGCCAGAGTATGAGCTCCATAACGGCAACAAATGACGACAACCATTTGTATAGTATTTACATATTTATATAAAAAGAAAGTGTTTTCTTTAAAAAAAAAAAACTGTGTTGCATTTTCCACTGTACTGTACACCAAAAACAAACAAACAAAAAACACTAAAAGGAGATGCAAGTTGTACAGTATTCCCTGTTTTTTCTCTCAGAAAAAACCTTTCACTACTGTCCGTTCACATTGGACTGACTGGTTAGCTAGCTGACTATGTGCACGAGTCACTGGACTTGACTTTTGTTGAGAGTGAGACTACGGACGGTTTGGGGGGGACATCAGGCTTGAGATATTTGACGCCCGTTCGAGGCAGTGAACCATAGGAGCTCATTCCAGGCTGCCGTGACAGAGAGATGCCCTGTGCTGTCATTTGTATTGAGTCCACCCTCTGAGGTGCAGGGGGTGGAGTCTCCACACGGTTGAAGCTGTGATGTCTCGCCAAATGGGAGGAATTAGATGAGTTGGTGTTGTGCTTCTTGAGGGCGGAGGATCCCGAAGCAGCAGATGCCGATCCTTTCCGGAGCCCGTAGACGGATGAGTGGACCTCCAGGCGTTTGCCCATCTGTGGGACAGCCGGAGGGATGGAGAGAGATGCCTCTCGCTGGGGCACACGTGGCGGCAGCACAATGTCTGGATCCACCATGTTGAGGTTGTGACAGGGGCTCTTGACTGTCTTGTACTCCAGGGTGGCCCCCTGGTCGTCCATGACACTGTGGCCCATGCTGAGATCACTATGGTGGGGCTGCTCCACGTATTCGTGCTGGTAGGACTGCTGGTGTTGCTGCAGGTGAGGTTGGAGCTGGTGCTGATGCTGCGGCAGAGGCAGCACCACCACGCTGGGGATGTGCCCAGGTGAAGCTCTCAGGGGCAGGTCTGTAGAGATGACGGGGGAGCCCATTGGTGGCATGTCCTTGGTGCAAGCGTTGATAAGGTTCTGGTTCCTCTCCCACTCACGGCTGCCCCGGCTGGGCTTCCGACGTGGCTGCATGGGGGTGGATTCAGGTGTTGGTAGAGCAGCGAGATCCAGGTGGTGCTGGTCTGCTTTTATCAGCATCTTCCCATTCGGTGTCAGTCTCCCGTTGTGCATCAGCGGGGTGAGGATCGCCTCTGGGCGACCATCTTTGGCCTGTGTCTCGAACAAGCCCGTCAGCTTGGTCACACTGTTCATGGATCCTCGTCGGGAGTGAAGGTGGTGGTTGTCCTTTTCCTTGCGGCCTGTCAGGTCCATGTCTCGTCGCCGGTGGTCACAGACACAGTAGACAATGATGCCAGAGAAGATGGCGCCCATGGCAAAGGCTAGGATGACAGCGATGGCCAACAAGGTCACGGGTACTAGTTGGTCACGCCCCTTCTGGTAGCTCTCGCGGATCACACCTGCAGAGAGACGTGAAGAGGACATTCAGACTGGCAGACAGAGAGAAGGAGAGATGATACTGCTGCTTGGAACTTGCTTTTAAGAAAGAAAGAGCTGTTGGAACAGAGCAAAAAAATATGAAAAAACAATATTAAATTACAATAATTAAAAGATATTTTCTGGTTAAAAAGATTAGCATTTAAAATAATTTCATGACAAACATACAAATGACTAAGCAAAGGGTTTATCCCATCAGGAGGAACACCTATTCAAAACAGGCACAAATGGTAGCTTGAAGTGGCAACATTCAATATTTCCCGAAAATCCAATCTCAGACTGAAAATGTGTTTTCGGAGGGGTGATTATGAATCACATTTTAAATCCCAGATAAAACCCCTCTGCTGAAATGAAAAAAAGATATGAGCGGAGATAAAGCAGCCTGAAATACTCAACCCCTTTTCTTCTCATAGATGCAAATAGGAGACTTTTCTGAAATCTTCATAAATGGATCCAATCTCATGAATCACAGAGAATACATTAAAAAGCCTCTGATTAGGCACTAAATCCAATGAGCTGTGTCATCAGTGTCTTATGAAAGCGGCACTTTCAAAGCCTCGCAAAGACGCGCTGCGATACCGTCAAATAAAAGATAATTCAATAAAAGCAGCTATAAAGTATTCTAGTGGAGGCAGAGTGGGAGCAAAAGGTTGTGTGTATTAAAATGGGGTCAAAACTTTGTACAGACGTACACACAAGTGTGGACACATGCGCCAAACCTCAAACACACACCCTAACACACACATACACGTATATGCCCACATATGATAACCCCCAACCTGTTGATGAATGTGGACGTCTTATGCAGCACTCTGTTCCTCGGGTTAAACACACCAGTCCACAGCAGAGAGATTTATAATGTGTTCACACATGACCTGTGGCCAACACAGATCGGTTACCACAGACAGAGGATTAGGCAGGTGGGCTCCATCACGTAAAAAGCTCCTACAGTGCACCGCTGATCTTGATAACGTGACTCAGTTACACGTGTTCACTGTGCTCATCCCCTCATATCATGGATTATTACTATTATTTACTGTTCAGCACTTTCACCTAAAGGATTTCTAAAATTGTTTGTGTTTGCTGTTTGTGTCTCGAGGAGGTATTAAAAACATGCAAAAACTGTAAAATGCAAAATATGGTATTTTTCAGTCACACATAAGGACAATAACTGGATATGTATGAATCTGCATGAATGGAATTCAACTTCACATAATTCATTATGTCGGCATGAGTCTCCTGTGTGTTTACAGTGAAAACATGTCCTAAAATAAGCTCTATGTGGGTGATATGATTTGAATAACCGCTTTCAAAAATCATAGACATTTTAATTTACTAGGGATTTACATAAAAGTGGCAAGAATGTCTGAAAATGGCTGTGACTGTCTTTTTTGTCCCATGTCTTGAGGATTTGCATGTATAAAATCTTGTTTTTTTTCTTACCCTCATATGTCACTGTTGATTTTCTCAACAACAGAGTCGCCTCAAAAATCAAAATGTCTTTTGAAAAGTGGCTCACTGTATTGTATCAAACACAAAACAACACCTAGAATGCTAATAAGAGCAGGTATTTAAATACCAAACAGGTACATGAACACTGTTGTTCAATTTGTTCCTCAAAACACAAACTTCCCACAGGAAACCGACTCAAGAAATGAATTCAAAAAATGCTTTGGTATGTAGGGCAAACATCAAAGTTTAGCACAATGCAATAATCAAAACAATTTTCAACAAGCAGATTGTTAAAATTTCCTTTTTGCAGTTTGGTGTTTTTCATGAGTCACTTCACTTTTCTTGCTGATCATTAAAAGTCTTTCAGTTTTCTCTCTAGTGTTTTTTAAATAAAATGCCACAAAATGAAGCTTTAGTTTGCAATAATTCTGTAAAATCCTGAAGGGGCATGCTAATCATGTTTAGGCTTTTCAGCTCGGTTGTGTCACCGAGGACGCACTTGGAGAGTATCTTCTTTCTGTGTCTCCTTAGCGAGACATAACGCAGACACAGAAACAACATGGTAATCTGTTCTCATGGAACCGAAATCCAGACTCTCTTAAACTAACATCCATAATCCTCATTGCTGCAGTCATACTTCATTAGTCCAAAAACAGGACTGAAAATCAGTCTTCCAAGCTAAAATAAAGCACTGCGAAATAAAGCAGAGTCTCCGCTGTGACTTTAAGGCTCAACCTGGATAAGAAAGAAGCAGTTACTTTGGCTCAGGTCATTTCTCATTTATTGTAAAAACAAAACTTCACTTTTCTCTTTAATAGAGTGCTGACATGATGCAGCTCCACCATACATCACTTAGTGTTTAACAAAAGGTTAAAAAACGGCTTTTCTGGCTAAAATCATTTCTTATCAAAGACGTGCCCTGCTGTGCAGATAGTGTGAGAAGCGAAGGGTGTTATCTGCAGTGGAGCATTAAGGTTTGACATGTGTTATGTTGTGGACTCCTGTGACCAAATGGCTCGCCTGTCTGATGAAACATCTGCTTCCCATCTCGTACAGTAACATCTGCGAACGAGACAGATACTCTTCCTCGCCGCTATCTTTCGCTTTGTTGACTTTTTTTCCGCCCTCACTTAGATCTTTTTTCCCTCATTTTCTGCCACCTCTCTTCACATCAATCACTTTAACGTCTTTCTTCTTGTTTCAGACCGTTTTCTTTCACACTGTTTAGACCTACTCAGTGGAACCTGGAAAGACTGTAATTACAACTTGATGGTCTTTGTGAGGTATCACCCTCTGGCAGGGTCAACAACGGTGTCCAGTGCCATTTATGAGCTGCAGGGTTAAAAAAGAAAGGCAAAGAAATGCGGCTTCACCTAAGGAGAAGAACTCTGAAAAATCTCCAAAAAAAACATTTACATAAGAAAATGAGAGTGCAAGGATAAACAAATACTTTGGCAAATCTTTTGCTTTTTCCATAATCCTAGTTAAAGGTAAATATGTTCATCCATCTCTGTTGACATTGCTTACATGCGTTGGAAGAGCAAGTCAAAGCTGTTATGAATTTTCATGACAGTGAATTTATTTCAGCTAAAGTTAACTTTCTCTGACCAGAAATTTGGATTTCACATGGAATAACAAAAATGAGGGAAGCAGAGCCAAACAAGTGTCTAATGTGTAGATCTTTGTCTTCTATTCTGAGTGTGGGAGCAGATGCAAAGCGCTATTTAACCTGCGGTGCATAGTTCTTCCTGTCTGAGTCCTCACTCATGTCTCTCTCTCACACACACACTCACACTTCCCACTTAGTGTGTGTACTTAGCCCAAGGCCTTGGGTAAAACAAGAAAGAAAGATAAAGAAAGGAAACTTTGAAGACTTCCATCTTTCATGTGAAGAGCTGTTTCTCATCCTAACATCAAAGAGAATAAAAGTAGCCACAGAGGACGCAGGAGGTGTCTCTGTCGAATCACAGGACTTGAGGGTTTTTGAATCAAGGTGGCTACGCCACTCATCTTTTCCAGGCCTGTTTGTGATCTCTGCAAAACTTTTCAAAACTTTCACAATGTGACCTTGGAACGTATCAAAGTGCTGCTAAAACCCGCAGATTTTCTGCTTTGGTCTCATCTTGTCGGGGTTCTGAGTGTACAGTGACTTATAATCTTCTGGTTTCAACTCTCGCCTTGCCCCCAGAATGCCTCACAAGGCATCCTGCAGTTCGACACATCTCTCAGCCGCTGAATTGATTTGAATTTCACACCGCCTCGGGCCTCAACATTCAGATATTAAACACATATCTCAGATACTCAGATATTTCTCGCTGTCAAAACAGCCTGGGTCGGCAACACTGACTTGTAAATCAGAAACATTGTAATCTGCTGTGACTGCAACTTGTGAATGCTCTCTCTCTGTCTGTCTGACACACACAGACGCTCTTACACTCTTTTAATCTCTTCAGAAGCACCAACTGACTTAAGTCCACAGAGCTCTTCTTTGTGTCGGTGTTGGGAAAACTTCAAAGGTAGTTAAACATCACAGAGAGGTTATGGTGAGGGCTCTAACCTCTGACTACAGGCCGCTACACAAAGACGGCGTCCTCCATACGATAAAGATCTTAATCAGAGTTAACTGCACTTTCTGACGTGTCGCTCGTTGAAAGACGGAACAGTGGATCTCATCGACTGACGAAGCAGAAGAGCAGAAAATATCCAGCGTCTCACATTTACTCTGCCTTCAGTGCAGCGAGAGCCTTAGAAACTTCTCATTTGCTTTCAGGGACTGGCTTGTTGTCATCTTTTAAAAAGGACATTGCTGTTTAGATGATGACAGCAATTCATTAAATTCTATTTAATCTCCTGTTAGGGTATAATCCCATTAAGGCTTGTGTATGTTTATGTTCGAGAGGCACTTGCATTAATGGTGTTATTGGATATTAAAGCATTCATCAGACAATCATGAGGCCATGCACGGCATACTGATGAGCCAGTTAAGATATAATTAAAGCCTTAATTATATCATTCAGCACCTCAGGTATTAACACTGATGTACTAACCTATCCACCTCCCTGCATACAAACCGTAGTGTTTAATACTCACAGGAAATCAACCTAAATTACAAGTTCCTGGAACATTTTTCACCAGGTGTTTGATGCCTTAAATTGACGCTTCTATTGTTTGTATCAGTGGGTGTCAAACTTGTTAGAAAAGAGCTGCCCAGCATAAATAACACAGCTACAACGATTAGCTCAGTTAGTTCAGAATTTTACTGCTATCCATGAAATGCAGGACTGCTGCCAGTGTTGGAATGAAAAATCACAGTATTCTACATTGAAAAACACAGCTAAGTGTTTTTATTTTCCTGTAATTTTGACTCCTGTTAGAATCAGGTTTTACTTTTACTTAAATATATTTCTTAATTGATATTTTTTGCTTTTACTTAAGCAATTTATTATGGGTGAGTGGGCGTTAAAGTATTTAACCAGGGAGGATTACTGTCTAAAAAATAGAAAAAAAGTCCTCATACTTAAAAAAAACTAGTGTTTTACTCAGATCCAATACTTGTTATTAGTTACCACTTACTACAGTTCTTACTGAGGTGCTTTCAACACATTTTCAGTAGTCATGACATAATGAATTTTACCTCAGGCGAAAGTGTAATTAGCTAGTTGATGTTAGCTATGTTATGTTGTATGCTGCATGTGTAACATAAATCTTTGTTATGATAATGTCATAAATTTAGCTTGTAGCTGTAGATCTTATAGGCTTTTAATAAAAAGCAAAACTATCATTAATAATAAATGAGCTTATATTAAAATGGAAAGTAACTTACACTTTGAGTAACTTATTAACTGGGTACTTTTTTATTTTACCTAAGTAGGTTTCACAAATAGTAATTTGTTTTCTACTTGAATAATCTTTTCTATGAGGGTGATTGTAATTTTATTTAAGTCTTGATTTTCAGTCTCTACCCACCAGAGCCTCTGTATGACTGAATGCTGCGAGTGCTGCGATGTGTTGTAATCCAGTTAGAAATGCAGGCATAGATGATCATTCAGAAATGTTTCAGTACACAATAGACCCTGCGTGGTGCCACCGGGGAACAAAGGCTCACCCTGTTTCTCCTTCGACGACTGGCTCGCTCATGGACATTGTGAAACATGGCTATTTAAATTCAGCTGAATTTAAGTGGAGTAATGACAGCTGAATGTGGGTTAGACAAGCTTCAAAAGCACAAAAGGATGAGCTGCTGTGATATGAGATTCAGTCTCACAAGGCCAGGAAGACAAAGCAAAGCTTTTAGTAAGAACCAGCGATGGCATGAGGTCTTACTGAAAAGCATAACCAAAACATAAAAATGGAAAAGTAAGCAGCAAATGTGTGTATATAACAAAAGCAGCCTGAGAGAACAATAAGCTAATCAGTGGAGGAAATTATGGCTTATGGCTTGACGTCAGTCAGGGAAGTGCGTAATGCCGGGAAAACATCCAGTCCACTGTTTCTATTATGATTCACAATGAGCTGCGAATAATTCATCTGCCTCACAAAGGCCTATCACAGTCTTTGAACAGAAGGAAAAATTAAACTCAAATTCTGTTCTTAACGCAATATTGAAGGTGTTAGAATGACAGGAATATGAGTTGTAAGATTACAAAATGACTTTGGATTTTTTTTTCTCTCTTTTCCACATGGCGGTCGTCCTGCCTTAAAGGACCACTTCACCAACTTTAACCTACACTAAATCCTATCGTCCTTTTTATAGGATTAACCTAAATCCTATCATTCTGCTGCAAGGACATATGAAACTACTAACAATAAATCTCTCATCGCACTCACACTCACTGGCTCCTTAAAAAACTCCACCATCCAAATACATCATCTGACAGCGGAGTAATGTTGAACTACAGCGTCTATTACTGCCTCAAATCTTGTCGGCTCACCTCCAAGAGGGTCTCATTTGAAAGGAGAGATGTCTCAATAATCAGACTTCTAAGAAATCCCTTTTCTATCTTTTTTTTCCCATTTGAAATAGAAGCAGCACAGCTGAAAAGTCGTGTGTGTGTGATACTGACCGCATGAGAGAAATGGCCACTGAACGCTCTCGTGTTTCAGTTGGCACTAGCTGTTTGTTTGGGTTTAGTGTGCAGAGCTAATGTGGGGATAAATCAGTGGTTAAACAGACCCTCCCAAAGTAGACATGTTGGCTTTTTTTTTTTGGTTGGTTTTCATGTTGTTTTAACAGCACAGGCATAATTGTGTTTGCAAAGTGTGCCAGGAACAGCTAAGATCAAAGCTCTTTATGATGATGTAGCTGGATGGAGTCAGGGCGACAGAGGTTGGATTCATTTAAAAAAAAAAAAACTGCATCATTACAAAGTTTGAAACCAGAATTTAACTGTGAACAAAAAACGAAAGCAAGTTTTGGACTTATTTGACATTTTTTACAGGTTATATTCATGATTGACACGTCATCCACAATAATGATGCTGAAATGTTCCTTCAACTGCCTCCCAGAAAGTGGGATGAAGCTCAGGCTCAGGCTTTCAGAACTTTTTTGGCAAATAAAAAAAGGGAAAAGTTGTGCTGCTGCATCCCTGAGTGAGCCGGGTCATACTCTCCCTCCATCACACCACCTTGGCACACAGGTGTCAGAGAGCTGCCTGCAGCTGAAAATAACCCTTGCAGAGCAGCTGTCAGACAGTTGGTATTACTATGAAATCCTGACATGGAGGAAAATCATTTCTCTCAATAAAGTACAGGCGTTCTTGTCAAATGGAAAAAAAAAGGAAGCATCAAAATGAAAACATGCTGCTTTGGAAACCTGATGTTGGGAAAAATATTGTTGTTCCTCACTTTTGGATTCACAAAATCCAGTTTATGTTTCCCAGGATGAAATTATTGCATCATCTTTAGTCAATACACATATCCTGTGAATTGTAAGTATAAGAAAACCAAAAAAAGAAAAGAAATACTCCCCAGACATCAGACATTTATGTAAGAATGTGCTTTTCCCATTGTGTAAGAAGCATACGAGCTGACTGGATTACGGCAACATTTCTTTGCCTATGACTAAAAGCTGATGCTTATATAAACCATATGTGACTTATTGGGAAAAAGTCAGGATGGATTATGAGTTTTGGGTGAAAAGACTGGAAAATTAACTCATAAAATTAACTCTTGACCTTTTATATAAAACACAGAGACTGCGATCTTTCTCTAATATTCACCAAGAGCACCTTAATGTAAAAGCTTGATCATGCTTTTGTTACTATGAGCAGAATTTAAAAAAAAAAACAAATAACATACCTTGTAAAGGAAAATTTGCTGTCTAGTATCAACAGCTGGCCATCATGGAAATATGCTAATTTCATGTATAAACACCCTTTTAGGAGACAGAGTTGCACTAATTGCACTTTAAGATTATTAATATGCAGCCCAACACTGTTTGAGATGAGGTTAGTCGAGTTAGCTGGTTAGACATAAATACAGATCACAGACTGTTCAGGGTTAAAATTGTGGCTTTGCACATAAACAAATGGCTGAGAGAGATAGAGAGAAACACTGTCACCCACTTGGCTCAGCTACAGCATCTCACTACATCTTATATCTTTTCTTTGTTCCTGTTTCTTCCATCTTGTTTGTTCAATTCTACCATTCAGCCAGTTTGTCTATATTCAATCTCCTTAGTCTCCTTTTATTACCCTCACTGCTGCATTATTGTCATTCTCTGTTTAATAAATCTTTAGCATGTTTTTCTTTTCTCTTCTTTCCACTCGTTTTCCAAGCCTCTTGCTCTGTTGTCTCTCTCCATCCCTCTTTCCTTCCACCTCCTCCCTTTTCTTTACTGTGGATAGATGCTGTAATGAACCCATAAATTGGAGCAACACAACGGTGACTACAGGTCGAGTTGGGGGAGGATGGAAGTAAAGGGCAGGGGGGAGAGTTAAGACTGACAGAGAGAGATAGAAAGAGAGAGGGGGGGTAAAAAGAGAGAGGAGATAGC
>JAPZDV010000022.1:14598639-14677401 GCA_029814665.1 Acanthurus lineatus
TCCATAAATTGGTTTGGGAATTCATTTGCACTAGGTAAGGTATAGCATTGGAACATGCCATCCCAGTCAGATGAGAGGTCCTGTGGAAGGGAGACTGATCACAATGGCAGCAGATGGTGGAAAGTAGCGGGGCTGGTGGTGTTTTGAGGGCAGGGTGAGCGATGGGAGGCGAGGGGGGGGTGGGCGGGAGGAGAGGTGTATGGTAGAAAATTTAAACAGAGACAGATGAGGCCCAGACAGACATACAGACAGACAAACACCAGGCTCAAATGTACTGTGAAACACAAGCGGCCACCTGGTAACTGCGATGGCCCCACTGGAATGATGGATAATGATGCTGTTGGGTGCTAAATATCATCAGCGTGTGAATACCCATCACTTTGCAGCATTTCTAATTACTCTGGTGGTGTCGGGCTAATACATATTGGCGGCACTGTAATATTCATTAGCAGATAAGATTCCGCAATGTCTCGACTGCAAATGAAAAAGTTGGGGAGTAATTGTAATTTCTTTCAAATCACAAACAAGCTCCAAAACGACTTTGGATGTGAGCTAATGCATTTTTCACTCAAGCATGCCCCCCTCTTTTTTTTTTACTTAATTTGAGAGATTGATGACACGGTTAAATGTTTATCCGTCAATTCCTCTTAAAAATGGGCTGCATGGATTTATCTCTGAGCCATTAAAATGCAGATAAAATGACTTATTCACTAAGTTTCTGACTCCATAATCATTTCTCATATATTGATTCCATTTCCACTTTCACACACGCAGTTTTGCAAAGTTTTTCACAGTACAGTTGACACCTGAAGCCAGTAATACTGAAGGCGACAGGAAGGAAGTGGAGGCAGGATGGGTGGAGCGGGAAATGAATACTGTTGACTGTGGTGCTCAATTTGCCATGCTGAAAAGCATTAAGCTGCATGGAGGCAAAACTGTGCTTAATACCATCAAAGCAATCAAGGCAGGAAAAAAGGCAAATTTATAAATAGCACAAAAAAAAGGGAAAAAAAAGACCAAGCCATGCAAAATATCAAGAACCGCTCACAAGAAACCAACACAAGAAAATCAAACAAATCTCATCAGAGCCAACTGGTATAGAAAAGGAAAAAGAAAAGACTGTTGAGCTGAAATTGAAACAGAACTGATAAATACTGAAACAAGCTGCAAAAGTGTCTTTTAAAAAATGATAACAATAATAACAATAATGATTGTACAGAAAAAACAGCAGGAAGCATTATTTGAAATGTGAAGCCCTGTTGCCATTACCTAAGCATGGATCCCCCCCCCTCCCCCCACCATCCCCTTAACCATTAAAAAAATAGAAAGAAAAACAGATTCCTGGAGTTATTATGAATGTAAGACAGCTTTTAGCTTGTATTATGTGTGATTTTCACAGTGCAACGTTCCTCACTGTTCCTCGTGAGGCTCATGTAATGTTATCCTGCTCAGGTAAAGGCAACAAGGGAAGCGACAGCATGTTGTGATGCTGGCTGTAGGCATGCTGTCTGAAGTCTCTGCCACCATTGTGCTTGGATCTACCTACTGGTGCCTCACTGCTTCCAGCTGACACGCTGCAGTCGCTGCCTCTGTTTATTCCACAGACAGACAGACAGACAGACAGGAGGTACTGCAGTGTATTGTGACAAGAACGAACCACCTTATTTTTAAGTCTGTAATTATGAGAGACGGTTTGGCTCGCCCCAGTTTGTGCTTTTTCTTGTGTTAACATTACATTCGAGTCGTCTGAAATTTCAGTCAAGTAGACCTGCTAATCTCGCTGTCATCACTTTTTGCTGTTCAGACGGTATTTCCAAAATCCTCAAAAATCCTTCAAACAATCTGGATGTAAAAAATATTTAATCTGTCCCACCATAGAGAGATTTTTTACTTGTTTTTTAAGGCTGAAACTCAACCAATAAAAAAAAATCATGTTCTTTGTGGTACAAATTGAGTAAAGAGTGTAATATTCAAAGTGAGAATGAGATCAGGCTGGTTTCTAAGTAGAGGGGTTAGCCTTGGTGGTTTGGTGCAATAGCAATAAACCAAGTAAGGAGCAAAATATTAAGACTAAGTATGAAAGAAAATTGACAATAAAAATTGAATTAATGTCATAAAAAAGCGTAAAATATGTTGTTTAAAAAAATAGTTGTTCTGATTTGTGCAGAAATGTGCATAATATTATGCCAGAGATTGTGCAAAAGTTTTCAGTATAAGCAGCAGAATAAAAATCTCTGCTATTTTTGAAAAAGAAACTCTTGGCTGCTGTCTTAAAAAAAAAGTGACTGTAAAATCTTTTTTTTTCTTGCGCACTGAAAAGAATATTTTTTAATTCAGAAGGTTCGAAGAGTCTGAACAATTTCTGGAAATACCTTCAGAACAGCAGTTAAGTGGCACAAAATGACCTTTTTCTCAGAAAATTGAAGCCTTGGCGCCCTAAAATGTAATTTTTCTGAAAGAAAGGCACAAACTGAAAAGACGAGCTGGAGCACATTTATATTTACAGGAAATTCAATGAAAAATCTTCATCTCAGCTCATTTGCTGCTCTGTTTTGCCTTTCTTCAATATGATGTGCCTTTAGAAAGACCCTGCAATGCTAACACCCATGATGAATCACTGTTATTAATAATCAATATCTCCTCAAGGCCGTGCCTCTAATAGCATGGGCTATGAAATGTAGCAGGGACGTGTTGCATGTTGTTTTATCGGGATATGTTATCGTTCTACCTGTTTCATTAAGGGACAAAACAAGGATCAGCAGCACTTCAGTGACCTTTTTCTTCCCCCCTCACTGTGTCTTCCCCCTCGTCTCCTTCCCTTCCCTCCTTCCCTCTCTGTCTCATTTATCCGGCGAGCCGTCCTTGAGGCAGTACAGCATTAGGCAGGTTGTTAACACGGGAGAAAAGGGCGTTCAATGTCATGTCAGTGTGTCGCAAAGCATGACAGAGCCGGAGACCGGGCCATCTTCTCGAGGAAATAAATACATCGCCATCTTCCTTTTCACAGTGTAATGGTCTGGATATTACATCTCCTGTGGGACATTACGGTCCACGGATAATAAATCCCTCCTACAGTGCGTGAGCATGAGCGTTTGTGTGAGCATACATGTGTCCCAATGAGCGCAGGATGTGTATGTGTCAGCATATGTATGTTCCGTGTAGGTGTGTTTGCCTACGTTTCCTGCGGGGGGTTTATGTGCACAGTTTGAGGCAATTTGTCCCCTTGAGAGAAAGTGATCCACTCTCTCCACACCTCTTCAGCTGGAAGCAGCGAGGCAGCCGTAAATCTCAATTACACAAACCCCTCCCCCTGCCTTTCCCCCCCTTCCCCTCCCTTGCCACAGGTGACAACGGACCAAATTGACTGTTCACTGTCGGTTCCAAGGCTTACCATTGGCTTCGGGCTGAGTCTGAGAGGGCACGGCTACGTAGGGGTCCTCCCCTTTGTCTGAGCTCATGGGGGGGTCCTTCCGCTCCACCATGCGGCCCCGCCCCAGGGGGCCCTCGGCGGCCTCGGGTAGGGCCGGGGTGGGGAGTGAGAGGGTGTGGTGATGGTGGCGGTGATGGTGGCCTGCTGGACACAACACAGGTTAACCGACGTTCGGGGCTGACAGTGAGACAGGCTTTAGTGCATGTGAGCACAGGCCGGGGGGGGGCACACTCACACACACACACCTTCCTACTTATTTGAAGCATACACACATACAGACATACTCACACACACACAAGGACAGCTGCTGGGCTGTGTGAGGCAACAAAGTGTTTCTCTCTGGTGACCAGGGGCAACTCATTAGCAAATGTGTGTGTGTGTGTATGTCGGTCGGTGAATGTATGTGTGTCTGTGTCTCAGGATAGACGTGTCATTTGTGTTTTTTCTGTTATTCCCTGCCTCTCTATGCCTTTCTCACTCTCTCCCCTCCTGTTCTGACTGACATGTCAAAGCTCCGTCGGGCCTGTCAGAGCAGAGCAGAGCACAATCGTATTTCTCCACACTCACAATAGGGTGCCTACCTTTGATATGAAGGACATGAGACAAACTTTCTTTCCATTACGCCTGTCGAGAAGTCTGCAAGTAACTTTTCTTCAACTGTAAGGCGCTTTTAACTCTATTCGTGCTCTTGTCTGCCACCTTTCTCAAGCTTCCTGTTCCTTTAAATCAAACTTTTCCAACTACTCATTTTGATTTGCACCTTAATTTCATAAAGTTTGTTTAGAAGCTGGAATAAATAGTTTATTAAAAATAAAATGCATCTGTCAATGTTTTAATATTTGATGACTCATGTTAGGCTTTTTTCAAAGTCAAAGTGCCAAATTTGATTCAAGCTCAAGCTTTTCATCAGTTAATATTCACTGTTTTTCTTCATCTAATGTGACATTTAACTGAATATCTTTGAGCTTTGGACATTAACTTGGGCTCCTAGTAGTGACAAACTGATCAGTCAATAAACTGGTGAAATAGACAGCAAACAAAAACATTCCTTTCTTTGTTTCCCCCTCTCTTCAGTCATTATCTTTATCTACCTCTCTTCTCATAACCCTTCCATCACCTACACCCTCTTCTCCTTTTCTTTTCTTTCTTTCTTTGTTTTGAAACCAACGTCTCCACCACCAGTAATCTTTATTTAGAAAGGCTCTCGGCAGCAATCGTCAGAAACATGTCATTAAGAGTTAATGAATTTTCTCTGATGCGACTCCTCTCTGTAATTAAATTCCTTAATGGCTAAATGAACTACTGGCCAACAGTTGAAGAGGGTATCGTAACACAGCCAGGAAGATGAACACATGATGAGACCTGAACAAGAACAGCACACACACACACACACTGGGGGTCTCTCTGCGGAAACAAATACACTTTAAGTGCACTAACAACTTAATGTTTGACATTATTTGACAATTACAAGAAAGTGCTCTTAAATCTGTGGATGACAGATCATAATTGTCTCATTTTCTGTCCATCACCCCACGTCTTTTAAACAATGTGTGTGTCTTCCTGCAGCCGCCTGTCTCGATTTTTCTCATTTTCTTCCATAAGCAGCATTTGTGCATAAGCTTTGTCTGGCTGTTTATTTTTGAACCATGCTAATCACATTACCATCCTACATGCTTGCACTTAAGCCACCCTACAGAATTTTGCACAAGCTATATATTGTATTTAATATAATGTGTTTAAGCTGCACATTTTAAGAAAAAAAAATCCACCCTAGATGAAGAGTGACAACACTTTTATCAACAGCCTCTGTGGAGCTCATCCCCCAATTCCCATTTTGACACGCTCTCTCCACAGAGATGACAGTAAAGTGTGTGTGTGTGTATATGTATAAGTGTGTGTGTATGAGTGTGTGCGTTTGCAGACGAGCAAGTGCATTTTCAATATGTGTTTATGCTCATGTTTGAGGAGAAGGGAGGCATTCCAGGGGACTAATGTTGATGCTGCTGGTAGACTACGCACGACAGACACCCACACACAACACCACCCAGAGCCGCCACCGCCGCTGCCGCCGTCGCCACCGCCGCCACCGCCTCCTCCTCCTCCGTGTGGCGTGGCAATCATTAAAATGATTTATTTAACTATTGGCCCAAGGCTGAGAGATTAGTGTGACAGGCCTATTTTATAATTCATTCCCCCACCGCCAGGGGAAGTGCAATTCAGGCAGATGACACACATAGAGAGAGAGCTCGGAGCCTCAGAGCTAGTCCATGGATCAGGAAAAAAAAAAAAAAGCCCTAAACTGCCGACGGATGAACATCCCTCTCTTTCTGCAGATTAAAAGCGAGGCAAGGATGTCTAGTCTGGAGTAGAGGAGAGGAGAGTGGAGGAGAAGGGGCATTTATTTATCTTCAAATCCATATCAACCACTGACAGATAGACGGAGGGGCTGGGGCAATGGCTGAGACTTTGTTTGGAAGGTTGTAAACTGGGTACTGTCTGTGTGTGTTTGTGTGTGTGTGTGTGTGTGTGTGTGCCTGGAGACACACGGCCAAGCCTATGCGAGCATATTCGGCACTATAGGGGTGCGCACCAACACAGATGCTTTTTCTGACCCTTGATGTCCATAAGGAGGGAGAATCACAGTGGGGGTACAGCCACAGGGGGGTGTGTGAGAGGGAGAGCGATGGGCTTTCTGGAAGGACTTCAAAATATCTATTCTTGTCATCCTGTATGGATCTGACTGTTTTGATCTGGCAGCTGCGAGGTATGGGTGTGAGTGAGCAAGAGAGAAAAGAGAGAAAGAGAGAGAGAGAGTGAAAGAGAGAGAGACAGAGAGGGAGATTCTCTGAAAACCAAACTAATGCAACCCTCCAAAATAAGGAGGATGTGAGTGGAGGTGTGTTTGCTAAAAAAGAGTGACTTTGCTGCGAGCTAATCACATCTGTTATCGTTCTTTGGAAAGACTTGTTCAAGGAAAATGTTATCAGCCAGTAGTGAAGTGTGATTGTGGTGTATGATTAAAAGAGAAGAAGCCTGTTTATGTTAGCGGTTTAAAATTACATTTGAGTGTGCATACAATTGGTGGCAGCCCGCAGAAACATTTCAGATCTTTAATTACTCTAAACAGGCCATTTTAATTGCTCTCTCTCTCTTTTTCGACACATGTTCTGTTTAATGTGCACGCTCAGGCTCCTCTCCACCATCGAGGCCACCAACAACCAGATCCATCCAATTAGCGAAGCAAAGGTCAGGACTAATCGATGATATTGCACAGGGGATAAAAAGGAAGGAGGGGGTTCAAGAAAGGAGAAGAGGTCTAACAGAACTAATAGAATTAGAATCTAATTAAAGATTTTTATTGCTTATTTCTGATTTCTAACTCTTTTATCCTAAACACCAAAGGGGCTGAATGAGGGGAAAAAACTACAAGCGGTGAGATTGACTGACCGTGATGTAATGTTTCATTACCTTCGTAACTGGAAGGATTGTCTATCAAAAAAAAAAGAAATGAAATGAATTCAGTTAAAACCTTGAGTCATTAATAACCCGTCTTTACGCATGTGGGAGGAGTTTTCATTTCCTTGAGAGGGGAATGATTGATTGACTAGGGGAAGAGGTGTGGCTGAAATTTAAGAGTGGAGATGAAATGCAGCTCCTGTCTTTTATTTGATTGCCCGTACAGCATGTGAGGGATACTTACCATTCAGTGCCACAAAGGTGTCTGGAAGAAGAAGAAAAGAAAATTAGGGGAAACATGTTAGTGCTCGCAGCAAAGAGAGCTTCAGCTATAATGCGATCAAAAGCCATGACTTTTAAAGTAATTCAGAATCGACTTGCTGCTCGATATTCTCCTAACTTTTAATCAGAGGTGATCTATGGCTTCTAAAGCTAATGAAGGTTCAACGCTATGGCTTCCCTTGACTAAACATACTGATGAAATTGAAGGGAAAATGCACTGCCTTCATTTGCTCTGAGTAAATAGTCGAAATTGAGATGAAATGGACTCAGATGAGTGAAAAATGTCAAATTATTTTCAAGTTTCTCTTAAAAAACAGAGCAGCAAAGTAAAACATCACATGTGACAAATCCTAATAGTTATTCTTGCCATGCAAAGATCGCATATAGCTCTTCTATATTTGCTGTCTTGTGTGGTTTTGAAGTAAAAGAGACCTTTCAAGGCTTCTGAGGCCGACTGGGTTGAGAGCCCTGTCTTGTTTTGTGTTTCTAAATGAGCCCTGTGACTGCTCACAAGTAAAATCACTTCCCTGTGTGTCGCTGAATGTTTGTCTTGTGTTTTCGTGGTGATTTGCAAGAAGGAGCCCAGTCTTTGCCTAAGTGGACACAACACTCTATTGACCGGGGGACCAGAGAATCAGCAGGGGAAGGACAGAAGAGGATGAGAGCCGAAAGGGACAGATGGATGGAAGAGGCTGAAAGAGAGGATTGTGAGGGCGGAACAGACGGGGGAGGAAAAAGGTGACAGCAGCGAAGAAGGAAACGGAGGGCCGAGAGAAAAAGGGAGACTGAGTTAACAGAGAAGAGAGGAATGGTGGTGGGGGGTATAAAATAGGGAAGGAAAGATAAGAGTGAAGAGGGCCTGCTTACTTTGGCAGTCTCCCAGGCCATCTGTGTTACCATGCTCCACGTCCTGCTCAAAGGCTGATCTGCAGGGAACAGAGACATCATGGTCAGCAGAGGAAAACAGGCCAGGCCATGCAGGCTCGCCACACCAAACAAAGTAACAAAGCTATAGGAAAAGCTACTACAAAACACCCCCAAACACAGCATACCCTATGCTTGCACACAGTGTAGGCTGCAGAAAGCCCTAAACTGGAACAAAATCAAAGAACACCTAGCTGGTGCCCTGGAGGCCTAAAATCAGTGGTTATGAAGAATGCTGGCAGGCTAGTAAATCCATAGCTGGCACAGGACTTATTGCCAGTAGTGCTGACACAAATAGATTCATGTTTTATTTGACTGTGATAGAAACTGTTATCTTATTTTGTATGGAGAGGCAAGGTTGCAGTTTGTCATAAAGGTTGAATAGTATTTAGTTTTGTGTGAAACCCTTTGGTGAACTACATCTTGCGCAATAAACATACGTGACCAGCAGGAACATGACCGTCACGCCTGCACAATCTAATGGGAAAAAGTTATAAAAGATGGAAAAAAAAAAACATCACAAGTTTGGACACAGAGAGAGGTGCAAGTACGTGACAGGAGAAATACCAGCAGAGTACATGGAGCATGGATGCAGTGCGATTCGTCTGCATGACCGCAGCAGAACAAGAGAGCCCACTGACCACAGAAATTACATACAGGAATCATCTCCATCTCCACTTTTTCATGGCTGGTCTTTTTTTTTCTCTATGCATGACTACCAAGCCCTCTGAGAGGTAAAAACAATATTTATGAAAAAAAAATTACAGTAGAATCTGTTTTAAAAGGTTTAAAGCATGTACCTCATCGTATCAAAGGTAATGTGAAACAGCAGAGCAACTAGGTGGGAGTTTCTACATAGTTCAAATACATTAATCAGTTTGATTAATTACGCATCCATAATCCTGATGTAAAGTTGATGAATTCAGCTCCAGTCGATAAAACAAATGCGTTATTCTTTAGCACAACTCAATATGCACACAGTCAACCACATGCCTCCAACACAGAGTCTGTGCAGTTTAAAAAACCCAACTAAGCCTGACACGTCCTGTCTGTGCCCCGTGTATTTTAGCTGTCAGTCACTTCTGCAGCGTTAGCATGCAGAAAAAGCTCTAAAAGGTTTTTTAGTGAGTTGTAAATAATTACAGTCATTTATGCAACTTCTGTGTTTCAACAGTTTTGAGGCAAACTTTATTTGTTTTGATTTGCAATGTTAGCTTTTAAATTAAGAAACATCCTTTCCTATCTCTCCATTGACTGCTGTACATACTACAGTTTTTTTCATGATAAAATCCTGTGAGGTCTGGAAGGGAAGGTGCTTTGTGTTTCAATAGCTTTAAAGAAAGCTGGGAGACACATTTACTGGCTTGCAAAGAGTTGGACAACTTTATATTTTTGGACACAAAAGTAGTGTTTAACTTTTCATTTAACTCTGTGAGAAAAGCAAATCTGCAACTACAATGCCGGCATGTTCCTTTAGAAAAAAATATGGAACAAATATACAAATACAAATATAAAAGACAGGAAACAGTTTTTTAGGAGAACTTCACTTTGTTCAAATCCTCTCTTACTCTCAGTATCAGACATGATCCAGGTTCAGTAGAGATATGAGGCTGTACTCTCAATCACATGGGCCAAGAACAGGGCAGTGAGGGGTAACCATGCTTGAGGGCCATCATATGACACAGAGGGAGAAAGAAAGGGGAGAGGGAGAGTTTCGGAGATGTTATTTTCTGATGCAATCTGCGCTGAGACCTGTTTTCTTCCTGAAAGACCACCAAGCAGGCAGTAAGAAGATCTGTGAAACACAGCGGACCAACTGTCAACCAGCATCACAGTCACGCATGACAGCTTCTCACAGTCCTCCTTAAACCCCCCCACCCACCCTCCTCGCCACTCCGCCTCCCCCCTCCTCCTGCCTGTCCAACCATCTCTCATCTTCCTCACCCTTCACTGGTCACAATTATAGCATGAAGAAGAATGAATTTCCAAAACAGCATTACCCATCCCTTATCCCCTGATCAGAGTCGAAAGCGTGAACCTGACAGCAAGGACAAGTAGGGAAGATTTTTGGAGGAAAACATATCTGGATTTCTGCCATTCTGCTCTAAAATCAGATCCAAAATCACTTCTTGATGAATGCTTATATGATTAAGATGATTGAAAAATTTCATGCCATCACTTGGCATCATTTCCATCCTCCAGTTTGACGGAACCTTAATTAGGTCGAAGATGGTAAATTTAACCCTCTTGATAAACAATTTCCCCTGAAAGGCAAACACAACAACAGCCAGAAAAAACAACCACAACAGCATCCTCTTTCCATATCTGGGGGTACATTTAATCTTCTTATCTGACTTGCTTATCATACACAGTCATAATCAGAAAGCAGACGCAGAGTTGCACAATTAAACCTGCCCAGGCACAAATGCCGACCCAGCACTCCTGCTATCTGCCGGATTTTCCTCCCCAGACCTCGACACCTCGTCCCCACCCTGCCTCTCCGAAGAGACCAAAACAGTGGCGACCTCGTAGTCCTGGTTTCCACGGTCGATAATAACATTACATACTGTGGTGAGACTGTGTTGAGATGAAGATTACAAGGTTTAAATCCCGTTGGTCTCGAGATGAATTAACAATGAGTAGTCACGCTACGGTTAAGTGTCTAGGCCTTGCTTGGCACATGTGAAAAGTGAATGAACTGTAGTGTGAACCCATAGTTAAAGGGTTTGGGTCCCACAGCGGCTGCATTATAGCAACAGAAGTGCAGGACGTTCAAATGTGACACTACAGACGGTTCAGCTCAGGGTTAAGATCCCATTGCAACTGCATAATGCATATTTAAATCAGACTCAAACTTCACTGTACATAACTGGAGGCAGCGAAGGGCCACATTTTATATTATCTTGCGTAAGATGTGATTATTACGTGTGATGTGTGGTTGCTCAGAGGGAACTTGGCTGCTGAAATGCAGGTCAGGCATAATGGCATTAATTATTCATATCACAAGTGAATGGGTCACAGGGGACTTAATATACTGTACATGTAGTGTAAAATAAGTAAGCCTAATGTTCCTCAAAGCCGCCCATTCATTTTGATTTATGGCTTTGATTTAAAAATAACATCTGCAATAAAGTCAGACTTTATTAATCAGGGTTTAAACAGGAAATAAGTCAGTATGTGTGCAGATTTAATGAGTGTGAGACCCCACCTCTGATCCAGAGCAGAGTCTTGGCTATTAGCTCTCACAATGACTTAAACAATTACCAAATAATTGCTAATATGCTGATTTGTTGCCACTGAAACGCACTCTTGTACCTAGTTAACATAATAACAACCATAAAGAATCATATGGGATTATATGCATGAACAGGAGGGTGAGTGGAGACCATATTGCAGGAGACCAGAGTGCAAGCTGTGCATAGTCAGTAGGTACGAGAGGCATAACTCCACATGGGAAAGCTGGCACACATGCGCCAAGGCCAGATGGAAGAAGAAAGGAGGGGAAGCATGCAAGAGGAAAGAATATGTCAGACGAAAGATAGGAAAAGAAAGAGAAGATAAAAATAGATACAGAGATAAGCATAAGGAGGTAAGGAGATAGATAGGTTGATGCCTGCTGTAGGTGGACAAATAGGTAGCCGGGGAAGAAAGATGGTGCTGCGGTGGCGGTTTTTAATTTAATGAGGACAAGAAAAAGTAAACATGATTATCGAGAAAGAGACATCTCCTCTCTGATGGGAGCTGTTTGTATGAGCAAACCTTTTCATTTAACACCAGAATGCCTCTGACCCATCCCTCCTTCTGTCCAGCATGGCAAATGCTTTGAATAGCTCACCACGGATTGACAGATCCGACTAGACCTAATCCTCACCCCCACAACCCACTTCACTTAGAAATATTGTACAGTAAGGGAGCGAGGTCATCTGCCCTCCTAATGCCTCTGTGTCGGCTCCTGCTCCAAAGTGGAAACTCAATCAGAATAGTCCACTGCAGCTTTACGGAATAATAATAGGATGGGCTGCGTGTGTGTGTTTTCATGTGTGTACATGTGGGTACGTGTGTTTTTGGTGTGTTGGCACGCCAGACCAATCATTTTGCATGAGGGGGATCAAATTCATTCAACGTCAAATAGCCGCTGGAGCGCTGGTCCTTTTGTTATGACTTCATCTGTAAAATGTTTTTCCCACCACAAAACTCCATATGCTGTTTGTTCAGAAAGCATAATCTGGTTCTGTGTCATAACTACAGCCACAAATTACAGTTACCGCGACCGTCAAGCTTTCCCCAGCCCTGCGTACCCAACCCCAAGCCTGGGGCAAACAACACTTTCCTTCCATTCATCCTTCCAACGGCCCTTTCAGCTGGAGGAAATTGCACTTACACACCATAAAATTAGAAAGATCACAGGCACGACAAATCAAAAGACGAATGTCATCAGGCATGAAAAAGAAGGTAGGATACTGTTTCATAAATGTTGCTTTAGACCACACATGAGTCACACACTTTTTAAAACCACTAGCATCATGCTATTAATTAGCTGTTTATATATTTAACCCACACAACCTGCTACATGGTAAACAGATCTCGAGTGTAGAGTGTGTTTTTGGTTTAGCAGCACTTGCAGCAGAATTTTAAGATTATTGACTGAAGGTTTGATGCAAAAACTTACTTTGGAGTCTCTTTTAACTTCTTGCTATTTTTTCTTTACACCTAATATTTATACAGGCTTTTGCCTGCATATCAAGTATTTTTAAATGTAGCAGCTCATCTTTATGATAAATCATTGACTGACATCACCTGATGTTTTCTTTGAAAAACATCAATATGGCTTTTACTCTCAGTGCAGAAGAAGTAGGAAAAGCACAGGTGTTACTTGTTTTTCTGTGCCAGCCTAAAAGTTAGCATCACCATGGTTCTCTCAACAAAAAGCCAGTAAGATTTTTCCATTGATTTTGGATTGCTGTAGAAAATAAGCTCAGTGACGAACAAAATTTTGGGACATTTACACATTTTGTTTAACAAGATCTCCATAAATTAATGTCACTATTTGTTTTAAATTGGCAGAACACTTGATGAGCCAAAAAGTTTGAAAGGTTATGTTAGAAATGTTTATAAGAACATGAGTAAAAACACAGTTAGACTTTAAACAGGACCAGTGAGAAGATCAGTAACCGTGTTTGACATGTTAACTTGTAACGTGTCTGACCACCTCTGTAGTCTCACTTATCATTAGCCACTTGACAGTAACTGCCTTTTTAAAGCCTCAAAAATAATGAGTGGGATACTTTCTGACATATTTTATACTCTAGAACAAAACACAAAAGTCTCCTTAGCTTGTGTTAACCACAGACCTTATTCCACCAAAAGTCCTGTCCAAGAAACCCACTGACTTTGAGATGTTGACTCATTACCATGTTTTAGGACTCATTCCTGCAGCACTCTATTAAGCATTGTTCTGCTCTACTCAAGTGTCCTGGTAAGTCATGACAGTTTGACAGTGAGCCAGCATGAGTAATACCAGAACGCTGAAACTTTGACATGTCAAAAATGGGGGGTGAATAAATCTCATTGTGCTTGTGTGTTAACATATTACTCACTTGGTGTTTCCAACCACCTGTCTGCAGGCTCCTTCTGACACCCAACCACAGTACGGGTCTCTGGAGGCAATGCAAGACCTGAATGTGACAAACATGCACAACATTAGCACCTCATCATATTGTACATTAGGGGGTATTTTGCCCTTGACAGGGGTAATTAGTTCATATTCAAACATCAGATTTACTTCTTGCATCTTCCATGTCTTTCGCAGCGAGAGAGCGGCACCTTCACCACACAGGAGGTGAAAGCGACCCACAAAGCGTGACTCTTGCTGTCTATCTGCATGCCGATGATGCGCTTATCCTCAACACCATCGATGCTGCACCTGGAGGACAGGAAGGAGAAGGAGAAGATGGTTAAAATGTAGTTTATTCTGTATTTCCTTTTACTGCCTGGCTACTTTGGGACAAATCTTGTAAGAAAAAGTTGGTGGGGAGAAAAGTAGGAGGTCACAGAATGAGATTAAACAGTTCATTTCAAGAGATAAAAAGAAGGAAGATTAAGATGTGGCAGAGAGACAAACTGTGAGGTCAGGGAGAATGGAGATAATACTGGACTCAAGAACATGGGGTCAGATTGAGAGATAAAGAGAGATAAAGAAAGGGGTGATACAGATACAACAGATAAACAGACAGATGGGCACTGTGAGCAGTCAGCAATAACACCACACTTAACTGTAAAAGCCAGTAACATTAACTCCCTCCTCCCTCCCACTCCTTAGTTCCTCCATTCCTGCATCCCTGCTAGTCTTCTTTGTCTACTCGGCCCCGTAGGAGCACGCTCTAATCCCTCTGGGCGTGTCAAGCTTTCTATCCCTTCCCTCCGACCATTCCTCTCTCCATCCTGCCATCCAGCTCCTGGGATTTAATCTCCCCTTCGCGGTGCTCTGGTCCCGCATTAATGCTCTCAATTAGGGCTTAGAATCCATCTACACTGGGTAATGCACGACAATCGGGCCTGCGCTGATCCAGCCAGTCAGGCCCGGCAAGCAGGCGGGCAAAGTCACTTACTGAACGCGACCAAAGCCAGATGGCCATCAGCCGACGAATGCTCTGTCCCAGCCAAAGAGACAGAGAAGAGGACGGAACAGAATAAAGGATACAGAGAGGAGCGAAGAAGGAGAAACAGCAAGGGTAAAGAGGAGGGTCTGCCCTTCATCCCCTCCGTGTGGCTCGTCACATGGCGACAGCATGTTGGATAACAAACAGTGGCAACCTTTAAAGCCCTCATGTCAAGTCCTCGCTCTCCTTCACTCCTTCTTGGCTGTCTTACACAATCTTGTGTTCTCCGCTTTACTTCTCCTCATCTCTGCTCTCTGGTCCTCTCCTATGTTCCTTCACCGTCCTCTGTACTCCCATTCGTTCCCCATCAGCCATTACCCCTCGACTAAATATTTGCTTTGGCAGGGTCGTGCTTTGGCCGATTTTTCCTTATTCACCTCTACTCCAAATACACAACAATGCTCAACTCGCTCACCCCACCATAACCAGCTCACACGCGCACACACACACACACACACACACACACACAGACATCCATGCATGCACCAACAGCCGTGTAATGTATTAGCTGGAGATCCCAGGCTGGCTCTGAAGACAAACACAGACCCTAGTGTGTGAGCGAGTGTATGTGTTTCCTTTAATCAGCCAACGTTTTGGAGGAGCAGGGCTCCGCTGTGGTCGAGAACCACAGCGCTACGCTATCCAGAGCCTCAGGGTCTATGTCTTTAATTTAGTGGCTGCGGTTGGGCAGAGTGTAACCTGATAAAACTCTTTTAAATGATAGAGTAGCCATATGGCTGGCTGGATTCACTATATAGCTCGGGTCGGGGGAAACTGACTGGTGCTGATGGAGCTGGTGGGTTGGTGGGTTGGCTGAGTCTGAAGATGGTTGGAAACAAGCAAAATCACACACACTTTCTTTATAACCCCCGACATTTGCAGTTAGTGACCTTTCTTTGTTTGTAGCAACTGTATCCTTGTGTTTTTCTAAGTCTGCGTGTCACACAT
Organism: Acanthurus lineatus; assembly: GCA_029814665.1. Taxonomy (NCBI): domain Eukaryota; kingdom Metazoa; phylum Chordata; class Actinopteri; order Acanthuriformes; family Acanthuridae; genus Acanthurus; species Acanthurus lineatus. The sequence goes on from JAPZDV010000022.1 coordinate 14,614,339, forward strand.
GCTCCTGTAAACCGACGGGGACGTACTTGTCAGGGTTGTAGACGTTGAGCTCCTCCAGAAACAGACTATCGTTGAGGAAGCCGTTGTTCATCTTGGCCAGGAACTTAAGAATGATGCCTTTCTCAGATCCAAGGAAGACCACTGTGTGGTTCTTATGGGGACCAGCCTCACTATCCACCACGATGCGCGTCAGCCGATACCTGGAATGAGGAGATACCAAGTAAAATCAATCTACTAATCAATCAGTCAATTAATTAGCCAGTTTGCCCACCGACAGAGGAACACGTTTGGCCATTGGAAGAGCAACAGATGGGGATGAAGAACACCAGCAGGGATTCAATGTAAATGTTTTCAACTCAGTGCTCTTTCAACTGGAGCACGTTCAAAAACCTGTGAAATTAAATGTGCATTAGTTTAAAATCTACTAGCAACTAGAAAAATAAATAAAAATAAAAACAAAAAAGAGGGAATATAATTTCCCCCCAAATTATATTTTAACTAATTAATCAATTGCCTTTAATTATTTACGTCAGATGTCTAAAAGAGAATAAGGAACAGCAGGGAGGCTTAAGCAGTCTTGATTATCTAATTAATTGATTGTTATTTCATTAGAAACCCAATCAGACAGCCTTAGGCCACGTCAGGTTATTCCAACAAATAAAGCATTACACAAAAGTTTACCAGGCAACAGACAACAGTTTCCAGCAAAACTTTCCTTTCTAATCGACAGCTGCTGATAACAGTTTGGCTCGGCACCAGAAGGATGTGCGCAAAAATCAATTTTCATTTCATCATTTGTAGAAAAAAAAAAAAAAAGTCAGCAGCTTAGACACCTGCCAGTCAGTGTGCTTTGGATCGGTGCCCTGTTGTGCTAGTGGGCGTTAGATGGAAATTTTAGACGGATCAAAAAACAAGAACAGGTTTTTAAAAAAATGAAGCCTCTTATTTTTACCATCTGATTGCATCACAAATGCTGATATCTGTCTCTCAATTAAATTTCATGGCCAAGAAACTCTTCGAGGAATCAAACAGGTACATATCTGCACATTAGTGTCTTCTGTAAATGCTTTTCTGTTATGTTAAAGGAGATTAGATTTAAAGATTTAATATAGGAGCTTCTCTGGAAATCTAGAAAGTCCACTTTTGCACTCATCAATGTTTTACTGAGAGGATTTCTATGCAAAAATGGGTAAAAGGGCTAGAATTTATTTAAGATGTAACTAATGTAAATTTAACCTTACTAGTGAGAACCATTTATCCCCAGAGCCTATTAAAAAAACAAGGCCAAGTCCTCTTATCCCATGTCCCCTTCTGTTTTCCTTAAATATCCATTAAAATGCTCTGTGTCTGTGGCTTTATCCAATCAACAATAACAGTAATCTGAAGGTCTAATGTGGTTTTGAGCTATTCAAGCATAACAGAAGCTCCAAGGACTGTGACAATGGGATTTGATCTGGGTGAAATAATACAATCTCAAGGACTGAGACATTCACTGTCTTCCCTATTCCGGATAATGGAAATCTCAAGAGGGGGATTCTTCCGAGTGTCTTCCTCCTCCATTTGATTCATCGTGCCCAGCCAGCTGAGGTCCCTGCCACCGCACAGTAAGTCTCAGGACAGAAAAGCTTTTGCAAATTTGCAGCAAAAGCTCCTGCTGGATGTTGGGGTGTCCTCTCCAGGGTGGATCCAAGGACCAAACCCTATTACCGATTTAGTTTCCGGTTGACTTCAGCTCAGGAATAGTATTCCACATCGAGACTGTGACAGATATCATTAAAGGCCTCACTCCTCTTCCACCTCACAGGCCTTCGTGATGCTTTCGGAGCTTGCATAATGCTTTTAACTATCCTGAGTCGCATGCGAGGTTCTGCTCACTGCAGCGTCATTTCAAATCAAACACAATAGTCTGATTGCTGATTATGTAAAGACAGAAACCCTGTGTTATTCATACAACGTGTCTGTGATATAGTGCACTAATGAACAGAGAGAGTTGTAAAGATAACCTTGATGAAAGCTGTTCATTTTCTGACTAAGCCAGCACCGTATGTAGGTCAGAGCTCGCCGAAGTAGCAGCAAGATGTGATACGATGCAAATAATTTGTAAAACCTATGAGGAAGTCTCGATGTAGCTCATCCTTAAGTGATCTTACCGCCGCTGAGGCTTGACAAGGGTCTGGCAAACACTCTTAACCTTAAATCCTGAGCAGCTGCAATTCAGAACCAGGTCCAAATTAAAAACTAGATTATTTTTTTTTACTTCTTACCAAATGCTCTGTCAGCTTTTTTTTTTTTGCCTTGCAGATGGGATGGTGGTGTGCTGTCGTGCTCCCCCAGAGGTTTATTGAAATGTGTGTGTGTATGTGGTGTAGCTAAAAGCCAGACAGACCTTTATGATCAAACGGCATCAGCCACAGCGCACTGGCTTCTGGGAAAAGAGCTCAAATCCAGCAAATCAGGAGAAAAGCCGACCACATAACAAAAAAGAGAGAACTTTTTACTCCAGAGTTCTTCTCTTTGAAATATCCTCAGAGGATTTAAAGAGGTAGTTTGCGACAAAGACTGAACAAAGCTGGAATCTTCTTCTTAATAAGGGCTTCTAGGTGTAAATATGATATCAGTTTGTATGAAAACTTCCTTGGCCTTACAGACAAACATCACAGAGAATTCAAACTGTTTCCTCTGTCTTCATCACGGGGTCATTCTAGGAGAGAAATAGTATAGTTGGGATCAGTGTTTCCTCTAGCAGAGTGGAAAATAGGTCAGTGGCTGGTTTGTGGTGGAGCACTACTGCGTTTTAATGAGTTTCGCTCTCAGAGTAGCACTTTACCTAATTATTGTCCTGGGCTGAAGAGGCTCATAGACCTGAGTGAGTAACACTTACCGGACCATGGTCTTGAGGAACCAGGGCCTGTTAGCAATGGAGGGCACAGCCTCGTCCATCAGAGGATGCATCTTGATGAAGTTGAGTGTGTCGTCAGGGAACTCATTGGAAACCTTGTACCTCTCCATGGATGGAGAGCCCGCACAGCTGCCAGGCCTGCAAATGAAGAGAAGAGACAGAGAGGGAGGTGAGGAGGAGGAGTGATGAGAGAGAAAAAGATGTGTAGTTTGAGGGAAAAGCACAAAAAACTTTTACATTGACCGTGGAGGGAATGAGCAATTTTTCAGGCCAGAACTCCAAAAGAAAACAGAAAGTTCTTCTTCCCTAAAATCAATGAGAGTGCAACCTTAAATTACTAAACTCTCATTCCATGAGGCTTTGGTTGGACCGGAGGACACAAGATGTCTTCTTTTCTCTGGTCTTGGGGTGAAGCACTGAGACATCCTATCTATCAGATCCTTTTACAGTGACTTGGTGAGCTGCTTGTAAAGGAGAAGCTGCTTTTGATAGCATATCCCCTTTGCAGGCATCTCACCTCTGAGAGCTTGTAAAACCTCTTTACTGCGTGCTTTTTGATACCCTGCCACAGCACATAATCCACACCAGGTCCTTGAAATATTAGCCAGCTGGCCACCGAGTGTCTGACGCTGACAACATGTGAAGATCGAACCCTAAAAAATATATATGTGGGTACCATCCACATTAAAAAAAAGATGGATGACGTGACAGCTCCTTTAAGTGAAGCCATAATATCTTGATTGCCCCCTGGTGGCAGGCTGCAATAGGGATCATGAATCCCGCCCCTTCATGTTCGCAGATGGCCCTTGAGGCAACGCTAAAAAAAATCAGTACATGTCAAATAAATTTTCCCCAAAAATGTGTCTGTCTTTCTAGGTAGTTCTTGTAACACTAATCTTTGTTCAAGTTTTTTTATTTTTCGGGTAAATTGTGTTCTAATTAACTATTTGATGCTAAAAAGGAGGGTTTTAACAACAATATATACAGCTAACCCAAACCTGTGACTGAGTCTGGTGGTGGTACAGGCTTCATACTGCAGCTCCATCCAACGATCACTGTTATACAAACTGGCTTCAAATGACTCACCAGCACAAAATGGCAGCACCCAGATCGGGAATATTTTGGCTGCTCTTTGCACAGTAGGAGAAAACTGATATTTATCATCCTCTTTTATTTCTAATTAGTGATCTGTACTAAATATGCATTTATTGTAAGATGAAAAACTTACTTTATACAAGTTTTTTGTAATTAGAAGTACTGAATTTAAAGGGAAAATTTTGTTTGAATAAATCCAAAACAACATGAAAACATATTTAAAAACTGCCTTTTTAAATATTAAAGGCCCATTCTTCTGACCTGAAATTAAGTTTAGGAAAAATCCCTCTTGACAGCTGAGTTCAGCTACTGCTTTTGTTAAATCAACCGCTAAATTGCAAAATTAAAGACCAGCAGAACCTTTCATCACTGTTAAAACAAGACAGCAGCATCCACTCCTATAACATTTTCTGTGTTGAGGATACATTTATGTCAGCTGACATATGGAGGGCAGAACGGAAACAGACATCTCTTAATGCGAAAACCTGTAAATGATTCAGTACGGGAGTCTAACACATGGAGGAACAGTCTGCTGCAGGGCCAGACCTAGGTGGCATTGTTACAACTCTCCGTCTGTTTGCCTGCAGATAAATGGTCTGAACGCACCAGAGGATGAAAAATGAAATCCATCACATCAATCACTGCGTAAAACAAGGGCGGGTATATCTGATCTATTCAGTGTCTGACCTTGTTGAACATAAATAAGTAATTACATGCTAATTGAAGGAACTCACACATATGTATAGACTCATTGAAGAAATGCATTGAGATGAATGCACAGAGTTCAGTAATGGCTCTTTGTTTGGTAAGGAACAGCCTCCTCTGCCATATGGGAACACACACACACACGCACACACACACACATACACATTTAGGGTACCAACAATTATCGTGGCCCAGATCTTTGTAGTAAATCTGTTTTTTTTTTGTTGTTGGTTTTTTTTGTTTTTTTCTGGAGGATGGGAGAGCAGCTCTTAGCGCACTAATTAGCAAGCAATAGATGGGAGATTGATCAGGCTGGTGCATTTGTGGAATTAGCCAGCCATCTGTAAAATGATCTCATGCTTCATTTGTTGATACTGAGCCCTTCTTTGATGCAGCTGTGTGTGGGGGGAGAGAGGTGAGGTAATGCGTTGGGGGTGCAACTGTGAAGAGAGGTGGTACTTGCATGAATGTAGCTGCACATACAGTAGGTTTGAATCAATGTGACATACGATGTGCAATCCCTTTTAAAAAGTAAGTCAGGATATATGTAGAAAAATGATGCAATGTTGGTTTAAAAATGTGCTTATACAAACATATCGTAATTAAACAAGTATGTTTTATTAAAAGAGCCATGCATTCTGTGTGTGTGTGTATGTGTTTGTGTGTGTGAGTAAGAAAGAGTAAAAGAGAGTGAGAGAAAAAAGGGAGACAGAGACAGGATTAAGCACAAATGGAGGAAGAGAGAGAGACTTATGACTAAATGTACTGTACGTGTGTGTGCCTGTGTTACTGTAAATCCCATGTGTGCGTGTGTGTTTGTGTGTGAGCATGCGTGTGTGTGTGTGTGTGTGTGTGTGTGTTGTGGTTAATTAACTGCTTTTGTACCTTGGCTTGGGAACCTTCTCTTCAGGAAAAGGCGTCCAGGTGGAGTCTGGGGATTTCTGCTCTTTGAAACGCCCTGTGAACGTGTTGGCCACCTCCGCCATGTCATAAGCACACACCGCAGAACCTGGTATACTGCCATGACACACACAAACACACACAAACACACACACAAGAGACATAAACAATCCTCTCAACTTAAAATATCAAAGAAACACCTTGGCAAGTCTGGACAATTACCAGGAGACAGGAAAAAAATGTACTTCCTGTTCCCCAAGAGAGGGTTTACTCCCTGGTGGACGGCTCTTTTTAGCTGTTGCATGTTCACACTGAGTGATACAAGCAATGTGCCATATTGTCAAAGAGCAACAGCGTTATAAGAAAAAAAATAAGAGTCAAATTCTTTATCTGCACTTCCTGTTGCCACGATAATGAAAACTTTGCAATTCACTCAACTTCTGTCAATAAAATTGATTGACCGTTTAAATTCTCATAGAGGTCATTTTTATTTCCCTATCACATACTTAGCTGGTGTAAATAGATCATTGCATATAGCAGCTGACAACCCTTTTGCTAACCTCAAATGGCTCAGACATCACCCACACAAACTGTATTTGTGAGCACAACAGTTAAAATCATTTGCCCCCAACTTTAACCTTTTTGCCTGTAGCACCATCATCAACAATCCTCAAGTTTGAGTTACATGTGTTAAAGGCAATTCCACATGCTTCCCTGACCTGATACTGCCATAAATATCCAGAGTTCATATATGAAAACAGCTTTTGAGTGACAGTGTCTGTGCCTGCCAGGGCCTTATGAGGACACACATTCCCAAAATCTTCCATCATTATTGGGTTTCCCCAAAAGCCTTGAGGCGTCAAAGTTCATCACAAGTCCACTGTTGGGCAAGAAAATGGACAACAGATTATCTTTTTACTGCTTTTCATTTCAGGGGAAAAACTCTCAGCTTGTGATAGCGCCGCAGCAACTCGCCTCTTTCCCTCTGTAGGGAATCAATTCATTGCAAATCGCTGAGTCACTATTCTATTTTTCATGCATCTGCCCTCATAAATTAGTACTGAATCTAAGAACTGTTTATTCTTTATAAGACTTTCTTTTAAGGAGAAATCTTTTTCAGCGGGCTGAATATTCTGGCAGTTGCATCACGGGGAAAACTTATGCAGACATCGGGGAGACAGCATGCACAAGGGCGGTATTATAGCGAGCAAGGTCAGAGAGCTGTTGATTCTTGGCTAAGCTACTAAATTACAGTAATTACCCTCTGTATTGACTATGTACAGAAAGTTAGACAGTCATATGTCTGTTTATATCAGGCTGCTAACAAGGCAGATAGATAGCGAGCGAGCCAGCTAATTATCAAGTGAGTGGGCCAGGCAGCAACCCAAGCAGACATCCAGACAAACAATTAAATGACACAAAGTGTTGAGCGCTGCCTAAAGTCTGAACGAGCTCCTTCTAATTTCACCCCCTGACTATGAAATGGAAAATTAATGCCAGGATCAAAACCGGCGCTTATAGAAATTTTCAGAGGCACTGCTTCATTGGGTTTTAATGTCCATTAACCATGCTCAATTGCATTGTCACAAGCAATTGTCTTATCTGCTAAAAAGCAGCCATAAAATGGAAAATTACAATATGTGCAAGCTATCAGCTGAGCTCTATGGTTTTGTGGTAATTTTCAATTTAGATAACAACTCCCCCAGCCTATGAATATGAGAGCAGTTCTGAATATGAATTGTTAAAAGGGGAAATAAGATTAAACACCTGCATGTCAAAAGGGCAAGGCAAGTGTTTTGACAGAAGATGTAAATGTCGACCCAGAAGTCTCAGGAATTACATGTCGCCAGGAGGCACATCAGGGGCAGGCGCTCCTAACATTAACAAAGGTCAGGCTGTCATAATGTTGATGAATTGAGGGCATTTTAAATGTATTTCAAACTGAGAGAGATGATTGGGTTAATAAATGGAAAGTGCCAAAGAGTTGTTGACACACATGAACTTATTTGAAACAAAGAAACGAAGATAGCTGAATTAAATAACCTGAACAAAAATCATTTTCGTGTTTTTATAACCTCAAAATTCTTCACGCTTTTTTGAGTTTCCTCCTATTCAGGGTACCTGTTATAAGGTGTGGAGAAGGTTGCCATCACCACGTCCCTCCCGTTGATATGGATGACATCTGTCACTGCCTGCAGGATGTTGAAGTAGAAGTGGGAGTCACCAGGGATGGAGCAGTTCAGGCGAGACTTGAGAAATGAGGTCCACTGCTTCTCCAGGACACGAGGCGAGCCGCCGCGGTCGTTCTTACAAACCCTGGCCACCCGAGGAAACACCACCTGACCAAGACACATGCAGCTGAAAGGTTACATTTGGATAGCTCTGGGTCTGGCATCAATAGTCACTTGTGTCACATCAGACCTGTAGTCTCAGTCTCTTTCACTGAGTAATCATCAAAAAAACACTCCGCCAATTGAGCATTGCATCCATAACCTTGTCAGAACAATGGGCAGCTTTAAAAATATTAATCAAATCTGATGCTGCAGAATGAGACATGTCTTATTTAATTCAATCGTCTTCCTTGCCAAAATCTGGCACTCTCATAAGTCTTCCCTTCATACCCCTTGACTCTCTGTGTTTCAGTGGGAAATTCCAGTGAGTTATGCTAGAAGCAGTAGTGATGGGGAGCAGGCTATCAACATCTGGTAAACTCTAAAACCTCAGATTGTCTTCATCGGCACACTCAACCAGTGCCTAGAATAACATTACTTAAAGCAACGTCTCATACTCAGCACTGCTCCCTCTAGAGCCGCAAAAGGTTTGCTTAATTTCAGACAGAATTGTTAACTTTGTTTTCCATCCTCAGTCTGACTCCGCCTCCGCTTTAATTGATTACCATAAGAGAGGGGATTTGATTTTCCCTAACCAGTCCAGTCTATCTGCAGTCTCGCACAAGTACACAACCAAGATCTCAAACTAAACAACACAATTACTCTCTGAGTAGTTTTGGGGCCTTAACCTGGCTGTTTCAACAGTGAATCATGTAGTCGGCCTGTCCCGTAGCTACTGTGTTTCCACAGATAAACCAGCCTGTCATCAAAGCTTGACAACCAGTTGACAGGAACATGAAACAGCATGAGTCCTGCCCGTGGCGCTGATTGGCTAATTGTTTCTGCCTCTGGGTGCTTATTGGATTGTTTGTTTGTTTTTTGGGGAAGAGGAATTGCTGTTTATGTCAAGATGTCAGACTGAATAATCGGCCAGCTGAACTAAGTGGAGTGGGTGGATTTAAAGGTCTGGACTTTAAGACTTTACACAACTGTTGTCACATAGAGTGGTGCTCTATATGGTGTGTTAGATTGTTCGAGTTCCCCTTTGTGGCCAGAAGTTTTTGTTTAATAAAACCAAGTTACGACAATCATTTTATGATTAAAGCACCCACTTTTTTTCTCACTTTCTCATCTTTTAGATAAGAATTCCTGTCTTGCATTTGAGGAGACTCTAATATTTTGTTGTTATGGGTTGTCATAAACCCATAATGGACCATAATTTCCTTCATAAAGATGTTTTCACACACTCTTAGCTCTGAGTCTTTTTATTTTGCACTCCGCATTTTTATGAGGGGAAGAAAATGAGACCACAATCTCAACACTTATCAAGTAACTTTTTTTGCCTAAGCTGTTTAAAAGCAAGGGTTTTAAAGCCAGCATGGACAAGGAGTCCTTAAAGTGCTCCACAAAAAATGGGGGTTTGAACATCCCCATGAAAACTGGGCAAAGTCCTAGTTATGATAAAGAATGTGTGATATGATATAAAAGCTTAAAGACAGCTGCTAAAAGGATCTGATGGTGAGATTGTTTGAAATCTGAATCTCAGAGGATAAGAAACTTTTAAATGTAATTCCCAGCAGAACACATTGAAGTGTGTTTTGGCAGAAAAAAAAATATACGGGAGACACCACAGTGTCTTCATCCAACATTTCATCAATTTATAGCAAAGTAAAGACACAAAAGAGTAAATTAGCATGTTTGATATGCTGTTAAAGAGTCACCACCTAGCAACAGACAATTTAAAGTATACAGCTTCAAATAGGAGCTGGTGCAGAAATTATTACTTTGCTGCGAGATCACACAGTCAGTATTGTAATTAGTTGTTGTCAAACTATACTTAACAGCAATAAATCCAACCCTGACCTGAAATTGCAGCCCAGAGTAAACAGTGTGAATGGGAGCGAACATGCATTTAAACTAGATCTCTCTACACACACACACCCACGGACAACACCACAAAAACACACCCTCGCTCATGCAGATGTTACAGCCCAAGAAAAAGAAAAAAAGGAATGCACAAAAGCAAGAAACTACTGTAAAACACACGTCACACACACACACACACATCTACAAGGGCCTGTTCACTGTGAGATTATAGAGAACTGAGATTAGAGGGAATGTATCACACAGAACAGGTGAGACTGTCACGTTGATGTGGAATTATGTCAGCTTTACATATATCAGTTCAGTTTCTCACATCATTCCTTGCTAAAGATAGCTGAGCGCTGGCTTATCTCTGTGTTACCTGGGAGCACGCACACACACACACACTTCAACACACACACACTCACTTACACACACAAATAAACCAGTACAAATACACAGATCACTCAAACCAAACAAAAAACCTCTCTCGAGGCTCCTTAATTCACTATTGTAATGAAATATTTATCCTGTTGCCTTTTCCAGATAACAATGTAACAATCCAACATAAAAACTATAAAAACAAACACAAACCTACAACGGCAGTTTTTTATTTCAATTTGCCGTGAAGCACAAACAACTGCCTACATCGTCGGGGAAGGCCAATCTGCTTTATAATAATAAAGAGATAGCATTCTCTAAATGTTAAATTGCTCTCTGCACCATCAGATCCAGCGCCACGTGCATAATTATGCCGACATTGCTTTCAAAACACCCAGCAGATTGCGAGTCCTGATCTGTATTCATGCTCTGGATAACACATGCCTGTCACTTCTGGCAGCGAATCCATTATGTCTGTGTTTCTCGTTACCTCGGCTCTGTTCTCATCCCGTGCCCTCTCTTTTCTCACTCTCTCTCATCTGTTTCCATTCATTTATGCTGAAAAATACATAATGAGTGATTCATTTCCATAATGTATTTTCTTCTACCTGCTATCCAATTAAACTTTCTGAGGCTAGAATAGTCCAAAAAATGAATTGAGGACATTAATAGAGATCTTTTTCCATTCTACTGTCCCTCTGCTATACAACCTGAGGAAAACCTGTTTCTTCCTCAACCTTTCCTCCTCCGCTCCATCTCATTTTTCACAGACACTTTGGTGGAGTTTCTCTTAGGAAACATTGAGATGATAGGTCAAACGGGACCATTGCCGGATGGGGATGTGCAATTCAGATGGTATATTTAGACTTAAAAATGGGATCTCCAGACATCCAAGAAGTTTTTCTTTTTGGATCTATTTTTGGTCCTGCATCCTGCTGAGTGTTTATCTGTAACTGAAGTATGCTGGCCACTTTACAGCCCCTGAAAGCCTCCTTCCAGTTATGTTATACACCCATATCCTGTTAGTTTCCTCAGGCACTTCCTGATTCTCCCGGTAAATAGGAAGTCACCTCTGATTAGAGTTCAAACAATGGCAGAAAAAAAGAGCCTACCTTTCCCATTGTGTTGTACTCCATAGCAATTTCCCGAAAGAAGAAGTAGATGAAGTCCCCATAATCGACTGCCTGGACAAAGTAGGGCTCTGCGGGAGCAGAAAAATAAAATGAAAGATGAGTCAAAGTGACGTTATGCCTGTGACAAAACAGTTCTGACACCATATTTCACAGTAAACAGCCAGAATATCTGTCACATTATGCAGAAAAGCACCGACTGTGAGCCTTGAGTGCTTCAATCTATCATCCATCATATCAGCGAAACAATTTGCATGCAAGGGAAGGAGGATCTCTCTATTGAGTTTTGACAGGCTGGACTTGTGCTCGTTTCTCCCCGGGGCAGAGCAATTTCCTGGCTACATCAACTCTGCCAGGACAGGTTGGCAAAATTTCCTGCGTCAAATAGAGCGTGTGGCATTAGCATAAGTGCTTCTACTCTACATACCTGGGTTCATGCACAGAGGAAAAAGAAAAAACACAGAGACATATGCCGAACTGAGTTTTTTAAAAGTAAAGGCAATGCAGAACTGTCTTAAACTTTCATTCTTTCTAATGACAAGCAGGAAGCGACCCCATGGGTTGCAAATTCATGCGTACAGAAGTTTATGAGAAAATTATCCTACTTCATGCTTGATTTATTACCTGAGTAAACACTTTCTTAATAAGTTTTTAGTTTCAATCACTCGTGTCAAGTGTTTCTCAACACTACATGATGTTCACTTTGTCAACCCTGGTCCCATTTTGAGTAAAAATGGAAAAAGCAGGATTTGCTTTAGGGCATAGTCACCTCGTAATTGATCTGTCAATCAGGAAAGAGGCGCGGCAATGCACATCCATGGCACTGTGTAGATTTACATCACCATGGATTGGTTTTTTCGGGAGTTTTATGTGTCTTTGTCATAGAAAAGTGTTTTTTACCCCGTTTTCACCAGACTAATAGGCATCTTAATCACTATCACAGTTAAGATGAATTACAGGTGCACAATACTAACTAAACTAACCAACACTAGTTTTAGCTAACAAGTTTTGCCATCCCTCACTCCTCCCCACTCTCTCACTTGAATATCATCAGTCTGAGCTGCAAAAACACAAGATGGCAACGCCAAAATTCCAAACTCAAGGCTTTAAAAAGTCAACAAACCAGTGGGTGACATCAGGTTGGCTATGTTCACTTCTTTTAAACAGTTTATGCACATAAATTAAAAATTCCAAACACACAGTCAAGCATGCATGATGAAATATGTGTGTGTTTTCCAACTCATCAGTCAGTTTTGATGCTGTCCATCCACAGATAATTTGTTTATGTGTGTGCGTGTGTGTGTGTTAGCGTGTATCCCACTCACCTTTCAGCCATTTAGAGTCGTGTTTGACAGTGCGCAGAGTCGGGCTGTCTCCTAGGCTACGATAGATGACCGCATCGATCGCAAGGAAGTCTGTTACGGTGGCTGAGTACAGCTTGCCATCTGTTGAAGGGAACGCACAGAGACGGAAAGAGCAATAAGAAGAAAAAGATGGAGAAAACACAGGAGAAAAAATAAAGAGGGAAGGACAGAGAGAGCCATAAAGGGAAAGAAAGAAAATGTTGAAGCAAGTGAAGTTCAGTCAAAAGAAAAACACATAAAGCCACTTAGAGATTCCTGCTCGCTGTGGCTGGATACACAAACATGTTTCAGATGGCTCAGACTTGGAAAAAGACTGAATCACAGAAAAAACGAGGAGACTCTCTGATGGACAACAAACAGACTGTACACACACTTAAACATGTTGCACATTTGTAATTGCTCACTCTTGCAAACACACTTCAAAAGCACAAACAAACACTGGAGCCCTGCGTTCACACACAGACTTAAATGCCCACAGAAACATCATACACGTACAGACACACACACACATGCTTCGCGAACACACTCCACCACCGGCATGACCTCAGCCTGCCTTGGCTATAACCACAGTGGAAACTCAAACTGCATAATTGAAAGGATAGCAGTCAGAGAAACCCTCTTGATTACTCAGTGCTTCCAAGCAGCTCTGCTACACATTAACTGGTCAAGCGAGGCGTTTACTCTCCCCCTCGGCTTTAAGCGGGAGGGGACAGCTCATCGATACCGCCATAAATCGGTTCACAGCAAATATGAATGGGGACTGAATGTCTTTTCCAGCCTCAGCTTCAGAAGAATCTCACCCCCGCCAACGGAAAGCTGACTCATTCTGGTCCCAGCTGTTTGTGACTTATTTTCAGTCTGATGCTTTTTGAAAAAGTTAACACAAGAGACAAAGAGGACTACAGCAAAGTACAATAACAGCGAGGGAGTTATGATTTTGTTTTTCTCTGTAACCACAATACTATTGATGTGTTTCCAAATGGCTCTAAAAAAGCAGCAAATTCCTAAAAAAAAGAGCAAATGTGGCCTCGAGTTCGATGATTTGCTCTCATCCATGTAATACAGATTGGCTTTTCTCTTGACATGTTGTCAGGGTATTGCCATTGAAACAAACCACAGGGTATTAGGAACAATATTTAATACAACCACAACTAATCCCCAGGACTCAAATTTCCCATCTAACTTAAACATGTTCCAATGTTTAATAAGTGCAGATTGGAGAAAATGAATGTTTTTGCCTCATGGCAGTCAATGAGCACCAGCACTTTCACACACACTTAATCTGTTTTCACCAAATGGAAACTTGTTAGACTTTTTCTTTTGCTAAGCCACAAAAAGGGAATTAAAAAGGATTGAAATATACAATGATGAGAAACCTAATGAAGTGTTTAAAATACTGGCAAATGAACTTTTAATTTGACATGAACAGATGCGTTTAATCTTACCAGCAAATAGGGCGACATTGGCATGTTTGGCGTCATACGGGCAGCGTGCCATCCCACTGATCTCCTCTCCCAGAGCTTCCAGGGTGTCCATCTAAGGTCACAAATGAGGTAAAAGGTCAATGGGGGTCAAGACAATGTGGTGTTGTCAAAGCAAACAATGAGTCTGAAATACAACTAAGACAGGAAGTGTCAGTTCCCAGTTGAAGGAAGAGGTCTAGAGGAGGAAATAAGAAATGTCAAAAAAATGATGATCTAAGGGCACAACGACAAAAATACTGTGTTAAAGTGGAGAAATATGGTGCGAGTCATGATAAAATGGTCTCAGTAGCTGTGCTACCCAGCCCAGGAGCATGTCCATCTATCTCTGACCTAAACTAATATCCCATGGATGCCACTCTGGTGTCCTACAGAGAGCTGTCAAAGCAGCCCATCTGGGAGTCTCTGGGAAACTGTCATGGAGGGAGAAAGAAAAAAAAACTGACATTTTCCACAGCAACATGTTGCACAGTATGGGTGGATGTGGTTTACTTCCCCCCTCCCTGACATGCTTTATCCTTTACCAGCGCTGGTGTTAAAGAAGACTTTTGAGAGCCCTTGAGACAGATCTTTAACCCATTTACTGCAGTGCTTCCCCCTGCCCTTATTTCTTAAGGCTGTGCTCTGGCTGTGAAGAGGAAATAAATGGGCAGAGGAGAAGAGGCCGAGCAAACTGCCCTGAGCGAGGAATGTAAAAAAAAAAAAAAAAATTCTGCTGAACCACACTGGCCTTCAAACAGTAGATCATACAGTAGTCGTTATATTATATTTTGCAGCCACAACTTCCTTTTGTGCGAGGAATTTTTTCTTTGGGCAAGTAGCAATTTTTCATTTTTAGATCCTGGTTTTAATTCTGCACCAAGACGATGTGAAAGTTGTCCTTTTTTTAGCACTGGGAGTGTAGTTTAGCCAAACTTTTGTCATTCAGTCACTCAGTAGTCTCATTTCAATGAGCTATTTTAAGGCCTTGTCCATTGTTTAAAAAGCACTACTGGTCTACTTTAGCGCTGAATGGGATGAGCTCTGTGAATTGGAATTAAGACAAGACTTTCTCGTCTTGCGCCCAGTTTGGTTGCAGCGCGATTGGCAGGGCATGGTAAAGGATCAGATTTGGGTGAAAGGTCACTATCATCCCACCATGGGTTGGCTTGTCTTCCCCAGCGCGCCTCAAGACACTCTCTCATCCTGGCTAAAGACCAGAGATGCACACAAACCCAAACACACACACACACACACACATGAGGGGAGAGAAGAAAAGCCATACTGCACTGGCCAGAGGCTGAGGTCAGGGGAGATTACTGAACACACTGTTTTCGCCTTTGGAAATCACAATACATAGTCATTTTTCTTCCCTATCTCTGTTTCTATCTCTCTCATACTTTACCTCCTTGCTCCTCACTTTCTCCCTTTCTCTCAACAAAGAGAAGCGTAGCCTGCCAAGACTGCGAACTGCTTACGCCGCCCTTTCTGGTCTCTAAACAGGTCATTTTGTTTTCTATTCCTGTCTCGGCGGAAACGGTTATCATCTGCCCACTAAAAAGGTCACACACACTCCGGCGCAATGCTGGAAAAGCCTGCCAGAGGAATTGTTGAGGCTGATTTGGCAGAGAAAATTACAAGTGACCTTTTACAATAAACACAACCAGCAGCAGCAGCACATTTCTCGATTTCTCTTTCCCTTCTGTTTCTTCAGAAAATATAGGAAGATAATGTATGGAGGTGAGCAGGTTTGAATATATATATATATTTTTATTAGACAGTGGAGGCTGTAATTATAGATTAGGCTGAGTTAATCATAAGGGACGTAAATAGCTGAAGGTCAGGTGCGTCCACTGAATCAGAGCATCTGAATGTACACAGAGACAGGGCAACTCGGTTCAGCCTGAATCGTCAGCAGCTTCTGTGTCAGCCACCGAACACAAACACACCCTCCCTCTCTGACACATCACAAACACACACTCGCATATCTCTCACGCCACAGCAGCTACACCCACCCCTCCGTCCCCCCTGGTTGATTTCACTGAGGCAGTGACCTCTGTCTACTGGGCTTGGCTGGCTGTCACTGATCTATTCCTGCCGTTCGAGCAGAGGAAGACACTCCCAGCCGAGCTGCAGATATACGTCCAGCTTCAAGTCTCCTGTCAAGTCATGGAGAAAACAACAGACGAGTGCTCACTTGCTCCTGTTAGCCTTGTCCAAAGCAATACCCAATATTTTAAAAAGCAGGCAACAGTGATCCATAAACCTGCCACACCGAACCACAACATTTTCAGACATTACCATAAAGATATTTTATGTTTAAACAGCCACACTTTTTTTTTTTTTTTGGTTGCATTGTTTACCAGACAAACCTTATTATGCTGTCAAATCCACTTGCTGCGAAAAATAAAGAAGCGCCTCAGCTTTGTAGAAACACAATTCATAGTAATGGGGAGGGGAAACAGTAGCGCTGTCACACTTCGTCAGCGCTGCCTTAACAACACACTGTTCTGTAGGGATCCACTGTAGTTCAGCAGAGGAATGTACAGTAACCTTGGCTCGGGGTGCAGTGTATCTAGATGAATTAATTACTACAACAGCTCATTGGTGTTTTCCATAGGCTATATGCTAATTAATTAGACAAACACAATGTAGATCCAAAACATGCCCATCAGGAGTGTTATAATTGGTTCAGCACCAGTTTTTAGTACTCGGGGTGAGGGACACATTCTGCCTCCGTGTCTCTGTTGTTTTTATGACTCCTTTATGGGCTTTATTTATCATTGCTGAGGGATTTACGAAGTCTTTCCGAGGACAAACTTGGGGTAAACCAAACCAGTGTCCCACTTATTAACTGTTTGCTTGAAATTGTTGTCTTGTTTATTTTCCATAATAATAAGAACCCTCATCAAGTGCATTTTTCTGAGGCGTAACCTTGTGCAAATCTAATTTCTGTGACAGCAGCTGTTTAAAAATAATCTTTAAAGTTTAACCTGTTTTGATTTTGACTTACAATTTCACCCATATTTTTTGGTGTCACAAGAGCTGCCAAGGACTTTAATCATCATGAAGGAGAAAAGGCAAAAAAAAATCTTTATAAATTTCAAGATTGGTGCCCTACACTGTACAGCTGTGTTCAGTCACTGCACATTTCTTTGTGTTCGGTCCATATTTCCACCTGCCAAGGTCAAGAGTACAGGATCACACCTGGGCCAGGAGTGGTTGTGTAGAGCAAACAAGGACACATCTCCCTGGGAGATTAATGGTCATGGCCCATTTCTTTGCAACCTGTTCCTGAGCCCTGGAAGGATGAACCATTTCCCTGACCACCTTTTACACTTGTGCAGGAAACTGGAATGTTTGCAGCTGTTGAAAGAAATATGTTATTTTAACCAAAAGGGGAAGAACCTCATTTATCAGAGCCCTTCAGTTCTCAAATTATTGATCTTTTGGAGCAAGAATGGCATATAAACATTAATCAAATATGGCAATAACTTGATGAATTATGTGTCCTTACTAATGGACATTTACTACCTCTTACACTGTTTGCTATTGGCTCTCTTTTTAATGAGCATTGTGTCAATCAAATAGCAGAAGGACAGAATATAAGCATGTGTGAATATATTTTCACCTTGCTGATTACAATCATTCCCTTTGCTCATTAATCATATTCCTTTTTTTCATGCAAAGGCTTGGCACATATAGAGTTTCCCAGTACACCTCAGTCCACCAGTATCAAGTAGAGGACGCATCACCTGGGACTCACTGCCTAAAGCCTCCCCACCGATTCCCCCCGCTTCGCCCGGCAACAGGCGATGAAACTGACTCCAGTCATATATCAGCCCAGCTGGATGGGGTGTTTATTATTACAACACAGCAAGGGAGTGACAGAGGGAGAAAGCAACAGAGGGAAAGATGGTGGAATGGTGGGAGCAACAGAGGGGGAGAGGAATTAAGGCTGGCAGGAGAGGAGGAGGGACGGAGGAGAGGAGGAGGAATAGATGAAGAGAGGGTAGTTGGGTGCTGTGAGGTGCCAAGGGAGAGGACTGTGCCATGGCTGTCAAAGTGTCCATCTGTTTTTTTTCTATATGCATGCATGTGTGCATCAGTGTGTTGACGTTATCCATGCAAGGCGAATGGACGGATAATAAAATGGAGCTAATAAAGAGTGGAAAATTGCAAAAAGGAACCAGACAGAGGTAAAAAATGAAGAGGTAACCGGGCAGGAAAGGTGTTGTAACAGCAGACAGCATGGGGCATTGCTGGTTTGGGCGGGGGCCCTTCCTGCCCCCTCTGTCCTCTCTTCCCCCCCACTGTCTTCCTCCACCTCTGCTCCCCCTCCGTCCCTCCTTCCCTCCCGCTCGCCCTTGCAGCGTTGTTGATTAATGTGGGATGAGGCTGGCCCCGAAACAGAAGCTCTTTTCAGTGCTGTCACACCGGGGAGATGGAGAGGCAAACTGTGGCCAAGGTGGATTTAACCACAAACACACACACACAAATACGCACACATACACACACACACACTTTTGACCAAACAGAGTGGATGAACCCAGCACGCCATCAAAGGCCTTGTATCTGCCCAGAGAGTCTGCCAGCCTGCCAGCAGTACAGTGTGTGTGCTTGTGTCTGATGATTTTTGTAAAATGTGTGTGTTGTATGTTTGCACAGTTGTCAGTGTTTGTATGGATGCATACACACTTCTGTTGTCTCCTACATGTGTGCCTGGGCATTTGTATGTGCATTTACTCGTTTGTGTGCAGGTGATCAGTGGTTATTTTTAAAGCTCTTTGAATGCCGTCGATATCTAAGTGTCTTTTTCTCTCATTTAAATATAATTTGTCGTATATTATTCATTCAATTATTTCTACTTAAACAACAAAAATAAATACAAAAACGTGCATATCATAACAGTGTTTTTGAAGCACATTAAAAAGCAGCTGCAAGCACATTAAACACTAAAATATGCGAGGGCTAATTGAATTGTGCAAATTAAAAACATGGAAAAATATTTTAATAAACACATAAAATAATAGTAATTTATCATATTGTTGTGGACAGATGTGTTTGTGATCCTTTTCTGAACAAACATTCCTGTTGTATTTTGAGGTCAGGGTTAATATGACCTATCATGTGCAGTAATTTATGTGCGTCATGCATTGATTTTTATGTTTGCACAGGCAAGCATGCTTGTTTGTTTGCAATTTACTAAGCTTCACCATGTTTTACAGCCACTTTCCCTTCACTCCACTGCAGAAGCAGCAATATCAGTGCAGTAACACCTAAAACACAAACCTTGAAACGATAACTGTAGGTGCTATAAAAGCTAACCATGCCTTTTAAATGCAGACACATAAATTCCACTTTCTCCGCAGGAGGAGTCAGTGAATTGAAAGACGTTCACTCTGTGTGCTTAGCATGCTGAACCACAAAGGCAACGGAGCAGAGATGTCTTCTTTCTCTGGTAAACAGATCTAGTGAACCAAAGCAGGAGAGTTTTCCCCACAGGCCACCTCGATAACGTCTAGATGTGCTGTGACCATCACATCACATCCAAACAATCCGAAAAAATAACATCCTTTAGGACAGAACCTCTACAGAGTCTTTGTCTTTCTTACTGCCAGCCTGTCTGTCTGATTGTTCCTACATCTCTCTTTCTTTCTTTGCCGGTATGATGTTGTTCATATCTGTTTTCTCTGCATGAAGGCTTACAGTTATTCTGCATAAACCCCTCCAGATTCATAAACAAAATGGCAATGATGTTGACTGTTTCTCCTCTTTTGTTAGTTTTGAGCATATTTCAGGCATGGGATGAATCTAAAAGTTCAATAAATATGTTGTAACCAGTTAAATTTATCTTTTTCTTGTGGTTGCATGTTTATTTATTCAATGCAGTGACAATGCTGCTCATATTTTACACAAAGGCATCAGAAAACCTCAGATTTATGTCACTAGGGAAGAAAAAAAATTGGGGCATTTTCAGAAGCAGTTTGCAACAGCCCTCCTGCTTTTTATGTTTCTCTTTCTGCTTGTCTGTGTGCCCTAAAATCCATTTTTTGTACATTTGTTCTCTTTTTGTCCATCTGCTCTGCTGAATGCCAATCTTTCTGTCTCTCACCCCATGTCCACATTTTCTTGACATCTCTATTGTTGTCCATCAAGTGAAATCTAACATCTACCTGCTCTCTTTCTTTTACCCGGGGTCGTTAAAGATGCATCCTCACAAGGTGGTTTTGTTTTTCCTGATGGAATCTTGAAACTATTCCAGGCATGCCCGCATGAAGACGGCCAGCAAGGCGTCTGTTTACAGGACAGGAGTTGAATCGGATTTCAGGACTGTGTGTGTGAGTGTGAGTGTGTGTATACAAGAAGGTAGGTACCGGTAGTTAAGTTTCTCTGCTTCTAAATCGAGCGTGTCAGAGAACACCTTGAGATAAAGACGTAGGAGGAGGGTCGGCTGAGTTGTGAATATCATCCATCTATGTCCGTGGCTTCATAGCTTAACCCCCCTTAAACTCCCACATGGTTGTGGTTGCATGTGGAAAATATCCATGAGTGTGTGTATAAGCAAGTGACAAAGACAAAAAGTGCAAGAAAGTGTTTATATATGTGAGCGTATGTGTGTATTTGTGTGTGTGTGTGTGTGTCCCTACCTTGTAGGTTCGACAGGAGGGGTTGAAAGCATTTGTTCCACAAACAAACAAGGTGTCTTCATTTTGCTGCAGGAGGACTTTGATGAAATTGTGACACTCGTCCTTCAGAAGCCGGGAGGGAGAGAAGAAAGACAGCTCATGATGAAATTTGTGTCTTTCACTAATAGACCCTTGTACGCTAAAAGCCACATGTGGTTTTTAAAACAAGACACTCTTTCTTTTCTTTCTTTTGAAGTGCAGCATGAAGCGCTCTGCAGACGAGTGAGAGGCGTCATCATGCCGATAATCACTGAATGTAACATGTGCCCATCGTTCACAAAGACATATTTACAGGCCTTTTAATGCTCATTTCAATGTCTTTATGTGACTGATTCATTTTTCATTTGCACATTTGTTAGAACTTACAGTAAATCTAGAGAAAATACAATTGAACTGCTGTTTGATATAAAGATTATTACTGATGTGCATAAAGTCATATAAACTGCAGGTGTGTGTTATTGCACCTGCAGGGTTTCTTGTTTCTGTTAATGTGTGTTCAATTCTGTGAGTAAATGTGAGAGGGAGAGAGAAAGGAACTGTGAGACTGTGAGAATTTACATCTGTTTCAGCTTCTCTGCGTTGTATGAAGTGTGAGTCGTTAGAGAAGTGTTTTGTGAAGAATAGGGTGACATTTGTTCTAAAAATGAAATTTTGGTGCAAGCATTAAAGTTGGCGTGTTTCTCTACCTTATGCTTCCCTTTCATTCTGCAAGTGTCCACATCTGCCTGTCGTGACTTCCATGTCATTTTCTAGAGGTAAAGAGAAAAAAAAGGATGGAAATAGATGAGAAAACAAGAGAAGAAGAGAGAAGAAGAGAGGGGAGAAAGTAAACAAGATAAACATTCAGGTGGGAGGCACAGAAGGCACTGCGGAGCTCAATAACCAATCTATACTGTGATCAATAATCATCATCTGAGATTCTCCATCATTGATTTCCCTAATGAGGAACCTGCTCTGAGGTGAACTTTATTCTAAGCACTGATTGGAGATCAGTTTACCTCCTTGAACTTATGCTTCTCTGCCAGGGAGGAGGAAATACAATACTGACCCCGAATCAGAACGCAGTCTGTCCAAGGACAGATCCCGCCTCAGAGCTGGGAGCTCATTTCTGTTGATTGATAGGCTTGCTAACCTTGTGCACACACACACACAAGCGTGTATATACACACACTGCCTTGGCCTGTAGGTCAACACTAGCCAATACCTGCCAGTCAACTACAAACACACAAACCTGTAAGCCCGCTTTCATTGTCACACACACTTATCAATCAATGCAAAGTTGTAACTGGCATCCAACAATACATTACACACTTAAACGCACACACACCGCTTTTCTGTCCCCCCCCCCGCATGGCCTGAGGGTCAGTTGGAGCCGCAGGTTCAGACCGCCACGTACCCGCCGCTGTTGTACAACATGTTTGGAGCCTGGCCACTGATTAAAGACCCTCAGTCATCAATCAATCTGCGCGTCTCCCACCAGCCTTTCATCTGCAGCCTGCTCTCATTAAGACCCACTCACCAGGCTTTGACATTGAAGTGGATGAGGTGGAGGGAAGGCGGGTTGTTGTATACACGAGAATGGCCTTGTTTGAATTCTGTTTGCATGTATTATGTTAAGGGCAAGTGATGGCAGCGAGGAGTGGATGGAATGAGATGGAGAGTGGGTTATTACAGCCCAGGGTCTATGTAAAAATGAGCTGCCTTTTTTTCAATTATCAGAAAATATACAGTGGGATCTTCTTCCCCCTCCTCTGCATGCTTCCTGTCTTTCCTCTCTGCAGCTCATCTCATTTTACCTTCCCCCCTTTTTCTGTCTTTTCTTCACACTTTTTTCTCATCTTCTTTCCTTCCTCCTCTTCCCTAACTTCCTCTCCTGTCCTCTCAGCTTCCGCTACGCACTCTTCAGACCTTCCTGCTGTCCCACTGATGAGCGTGGATGACGCAGGCAGTTTGCTAGCTGATTGATTGGATAATCTTCTTAACGAGGTCAGCGCGGCGATCACGGCAGGCTTACACCGGACAGCGGGCGAGTAAGACCGCTGGCAGGCGCACGGTCACGCCCACATGCGCACTCAAACACAGTGGCAGTCAGAGCTGGGTTATTAGGGTTATGTTGTCAATCACAGCACGCCGAGAACAACACGTCCTCAAACAGACAGACGTCTCACTCACCTTACTGAAAAAGATCTCGTCACTGTTGGCAGTGTCTGTGTCCACCGTGTATATGTGATCCCTGTAAGCGATGGAGGGAGGGAGTGAGAGAGAGAGAGAGAGAGGAGAGAAAGAAGAGAGAGAGGGAGAGGGAGAGATGAGATGATAAAAGGTCAGACAGCAGCAGACAGTCAAAAATTCAACAAACAATAAACCCGTTTCTTTTCTTCCCCGTGTTTTCCCCCTGCAGGCTGCAAACAACGTCAGAAAATGGGGCTTTGTATAAACTTTGTTCAAACTTCAAAAATGACAATAAACAAAAGGAGGCCAGAGCTATTTGCTCTGTCAGACAGAAACACTCAACAAAGGTTTAGAGCGGTGCGGCGCAGGCCTGGGGACAAAGCCTCTTTGTCCCGGAGAAAGGTCTTGAAGGGGGGTGGGGGGTCGGTTGGGGGAGGAGGGGGGAAGGTTGAGACGGGAGGTGCCAAGTCACTCAGAGCTGTTCAGGTCAATTAAGCCTAGTGTTTGAGCCACAGGAAATCTATACTAACACTCATTATAGCTCAGACAAGAGGACTTGTATGTGTGTGTGTGTGTGTGCTGGCCTGGAGATACAGTCTCCTTCTGTATTACACAGTCCAGCCATACAGGCCCCAGCAGGTCATATGGAAGACATAAAACCCACAAGGGGTTAAACCACATCTAAGACAGACGGACCGGCTGGTGCACCGCGCATGAAGCTGCACCTTCTAACCATGGAGAATTAGGGTGCAGACAGAGAGAGGGAGGGTGCAGCAGGGGGTAGAAGGTGTAGAGGTGGTGTGAGCTGTGGAGAAAGAGGGATTTTCCTTGTTTGAGGAGAGAACCAAAGGTGACGCTGCCAAACGATGTTACTGCTTTAATTTGTTGGAGATTAGCTGTTGAACGTGTTTTTAATCAAAGTGTATAACAGTGGCATCGTCAGACTCACGGCTTAATTACGTTCCAGCTCCCCAACCTGCGCTCAGCCAGTCAGCCTGCCTTGCTCTCTCATTAACTAAATCTAATAAAGTCTTCGGAGGAACAGGCATCTTGAAATGAATCCACTTATATCGCTTTCCTGGGGGCCACCGCCATCTCCTCGAGGATAAAACCCAGTCTACTGTACATTATCAGCCATGACGCTAAAATTGAATAATTAATCTTTGAGAGCAGTTGAAATTATGAAAACAGTTCTGCCTTCTCTGTGGGAGAGGACACATTTCCGGTGAAGCCACGGGCGAAATCTCCATCAGTGAAATCTTTTTGTGATATTTTCTGTCACTTCCTCTTTTCTTGCTTGTCTACACTGAGATTAAAGTATGCAAAATTCATATTGCTTTTCTACGGCACAACATGTTTTATTCACCTCGGAAAAAACTTTTGTAGTTTTCTTGCCCTCATTACATGGGTGCACAATCTATTTACCAGTCATTTGACTTATAGATGGCTATACTTTATTTGCTTTCTTAGGAATTGCTTTTCTTTATTTTTATGTTATAAAATCCTTTTGAAAAATCCCCTTATGATTCCTTAGGCCAGTCAGCTCCGTCCCTAACAATGGATAACCACAAATAAAAAGTCTTGTTTTTGAAATCTACCCAAATTTATTTTTGTGTGTCATATCCGGCCATGAAAATGAAAAAAGGAAAGGAAGAAGTCAACTTGAGGTCACTGAGATGCATCCCATGCCCTTCCTGATTCAAGTTCACTTGCTTCAGCAAAAGCCAGATGCTGACTGTCCCTCCGTAGTGGCTAAAACCACAAACTCTGCCTTCAAAATGTTTTTCATTAAGGCCCTCCGGTAGAATAATCATTGCACCACTCAAGCTAATTGATCCGGATTGTATTTCCAGGATCCCTGAACAACCTTTCTGTGTTTCAGTGTTTCTGTCACCTTGCTGCCACGGAAACAGCATACACACCATGCAGCTATATTAAATGTGATTAATAAAATTGTGATCGTGATATGTCAAAGACAGAGGATAGACAGGGAGGAAGAAACACTTAGATGTAAAAGATGACAGGAGATAACAGTGACGGATGATATCGTTACATCGTTCAGTTATGTCTCCTAAAGTTCACTGACTTGTTCATTTAACTTCATTTATATCTTTATATTAATATTCAAACTTTATATTAAAAAGACAAAACTAAATCAAAAGCTATTAAATCAGAGGATTACTTGGCGGATTTAGTGTAATCCCGTGGGTTATTTTACTGCCTCCAATTTTAAAACTGCTCATGAGAAATCTATAATTGACTGCTCCATAATTTTTCGGCAGTAACCTTCCAAGCTACGCTCCCCGTCTTGTTCCTCTCTTGTCACGGCGCTGACAGCGTCCTCAAGGGGCCGAGGCCTTCCAGCCGCAGGGTGTTTGGTTCCAACCGAGATTAGAGGGAGCCAAGCGATGAGGTGTCCCTCAAACATCCTGACTAGCGATGGAGGAGGACAATGGAGCGGCTGTGTCTGTGTCAACACCAGCTCTCTAAACACACACATGTGTAAGAAGACATGCTCGCACAAACACACGCATGCACCCTTTCACCTCTCCCCCACTGCACCTGAACTCATACTGCAACTTTTTTTTTTTTACTTCCCCCTGGTGTGTAAGTCACGTTGATATAACTTCATAAGGGGAAAAGAGTAGACAGAAAGCAAAGGCAGGCTCTTCGGGGACGACACTGGTGGTAGTGTATGTTGTAGAACATTAACTACAGAGCAAATACACTGAACATCATTGCGGATCATTTTCCAAAGCAAACTTCAAGTTTTTAAATTGATTTTCTACCTGCCAGGCAGTCAGGGATGTTGGTTTATTCAATAAACCATGAAAATCAATTTGCAGAGAGTTGAAACCTGCTTGAAATACATAGTCCATCCCTAAATATGGCATTGCCTTCATTTCTTGGTAAAGTTTGTTATTGTTACAATGTATGATCTGAAATTTGAGGTCCTATACCACAAAGCTTCAAATTTGAAAAATCTAATATCATCGTTTGAGTAACTGTCATTTTTGTATCATATATGCCGGTTAATAAACTAATCATTCAGTTTATGTTTGCCTAGAAAAAGTAAAACCAAAAAAAGCTTAACATATTAAATCTAATTAAGTATAACACACAAAATCAACAGAAATTTTTGCTAAAGAAGCTGCAACCAGTGAATATTTGGCATTTTTGCTTAAAAGATACCTAAAAATATAAAGTAATTAGCTAAAGAGTTTAAGTAGCTGGTTCATTTGCTAAGCAACTTAACTAAATGAGTTTTGCATTTCTGCAGGAAAAAAAGGAAAAAACAAAGAACAACCAAACACACTGCAGATTATTCATAAAGTGTAATTAGTTGCTTGCTTTAAAAGGATTAATAATAAACTGTTACAACGGAAACCTTCAAGGTTACAGCATTAACAGCTTACAGAGTAAACCTACAATGTAAAGCGAACCTCAACTGAAGTGGTTAACTATTTCTTGAAATACTATCATGCTCTAAGTGCTCACACACTAAAAAAAACAAAAAAAACAGGGTTCTTCTAACCTGGCAGCCTAAAGGCGAGGTCAGGTTTCAAGACAGCTCTTGCTCGCTGAGTGAGACTAAACAACCAGCTTGAGTAAAAGCTGCTGTCTTGAGGCAAAAACACGGCAAAGGGGAACAATACAACCTCATTTTATCATTCAGCAGCCTGTCTCCATTTCCACTAAGCAGTGTAAAAATATATAAAGAGGTTTTTCTGTTGCTCAGTGTTTCATAGAGTGGAATCCATTTGCATTACAGATGTTTACATCTGTATGAGAATGAAAAATGTATGAGTGTTCCTCTGCTTAATGTTTGTACTTTGTGCACTGGCCCAGGTTTTTTAGATCAGGTAAATTCCTTTAATTAATGTTTTTTTAAATAATTAAGAGGTGCTGCACATAATGAGGGGGTAGTCCTAAATGTTGTATACCTACAGATCTAAAGTGTGAGTTAAAATGTAAATGTTATTTCATTTATTCTCTTCCTTTTCACTGTGAGAATAATTTCTTCTGACTGTTGCCTCAGATAATCACACATTTCATGGTGAAACCAATAACACCACATTTGACTGGGTCTTTAACATACATACAACATACATGCAGATGTGTAAGTTCTGGAGACATAAGAAATGTCTTTTTCTATGATTTCTGAGCAGGTTTACAGATGTTAAATGATAATTGATATAATGAGTCAGAGATAATATTCTCAAAGTCTAAACTTGTGTGTGTTCAGATTTGACTGAGTTAACACAGAGAAGTAATGTCTATTTTTGTGCAAATTGCAGCAATCAAGTGCTAAGGGTTTTAAAGTGCCTTAATTTTCTCCATGATCTGTGTGTCACGGCCACCGCTGCTCAAACTGTTGACCTGGCTGATAAGCAAATCACTGCACAGAACTACAATTACTGATTTCCATTGTTTTTAGAGTCCCAGCATGCAACTTTTCTTTCCTGCTAATGCATCATCTTTGCCTCAAGTCTCTCCCTCAACTCTCCAGCAATCCCCCTAAGGACATACTTCTCAGTTTGAAAGCCTCTTATCTGTGCCAAGCATCGGACTCATATCTAATTGGTTCAAAACTGTGTAAGAGTCAAATTTATGGCTCACTCAGAATTTGTCTCGTGGCTTTTACTCGAGCTAAAGATGAATTTGATGCATGCCATTCTCTTTCCCATCATTTCCTCACTCTTAACTGTGATCTCTGAATCAAACACATTCTAAGGATGTCACAGTTCTGTCACAGAAAACATTAGGATTTACCATAAAGCGGTTGCACTGTTGATGAAGCAATTCATAACAATGCAAGATTCTGAGTTAAACGAAATGACAGAAGCCTTTGACAACCATTGGCTGCAGACAATTGGCTGTCAATGTGAATCACTTGGCTTGAGCTTCACATTTCCCGAAATTCAGCGACAAAAACGTCTGAGTAGGACGGAAGGTATGCAAATATCCTCTCAGACACAAATATGGAGCTACTGGAAACGGATGGGTACAGACAGAGAGAGAGGGCTGAATGGTCAAGGCAAGACAGTAGACCAACTGAGTGCCAGCAAAAGTGTGAGATTGAGTGCTACAGAGTGACAGAGAGGGTCTCCGTCGGACACGTAGCCATGCATGGCCATGAGAACACAGAGGCTTTGTGTGAAAGAATGTCGTTTTCATAACAGCGCATTTCTTTTGGGGTGACGGCAAGCCAGCTTGGTCCATCTGCTGAGCTTTTGTCAAACTATCTCGCACTCTGGTAGCAGAGAAGAGAGGAACAAGATTAGCATGCACCCCGCACCTTTTTTCCACCACCCCTCTTTCCGCAAACTAAATGCCTACACGTCCATCCTCCACTCCACCTCCCGCCTTTTCTCTCCCACCACCCTCTTCACCCATATTCCTCTCTCTTCATAACTGGATCATGGGTGGTAGAGGAGGGTCCATTGTACATTGTTTTGGCTTTCCCTGGTTCAAATCCTCTTCACAAAGTGGATGGGAGGGAACCCGGGGAAGCCAGCAGGCACCTCTGGGCTGTGAAGGGAGTTGTTGAAGTTCTGAATGGGCTGAGGGCACCGAGAGGCCCTGAGTGATGCGATGGCATGAAATACAACAAGCCACAGTTCACTCTTCCCCAAGCTGAGGCAGGTTGTTCTTTTTGAAGGTTGAAGCTCTCTTTATGGTCTTCTACATTCTCTCCACAATTCATTTGGGAGTATGTCATATGTGTGTGTATGTGTGTTTTTGTGTGTAGCTCGGTCAGTAGAGTGAGGCCCATGTTTTAAAGCATGCACACTTAGGCAGCAATTAGACAGGCATGCTTAAAACATGCATAAAGGATGGGATTTTCTTTATAGTTATTGGATAAAATGGATCCATTATCCTCTAAATATTTCCCACATATCTAACTCCAAAGGGGTAAGTAAAGGAATTAGAAATGAATGCCCTTGGCTTAGTAATATATGCTTTTAAATAACTTAATATGTGCCCATAAATGAATTATTTGTGCTGAAAAACTTAAAGAATATGCCATTAAGCAATATCGTTAACATTATAACATTTGCCTAAGGGATGTAAGGGATTAAACCATGCTTTAATACTGTTTATAAACAGGACTTTTTAAATGACAATGATCATCATTCATATGACATTTTTAGCACCATATCAGAAATTATCTCTATTCAGACTAACAGGCCTGAAAACGAATATCACATGACTATTTATATACACAAAATACATACAGGAATTTAACTGTACAACAGCTGCTAGCATAGACAACAAGGTCAGCAATGCCTGTAATTTATTATCCATGTTGAATTACTGCTGGATGTCAAGGCTCGTAGGCATACACAGGTTGGTGTCTTTGATTTCTTCAAAAGGGTCATGTGGTATGGGCGCAACAAATCAGGAAATGGTACATCGTGACTGAAAGGATCAAATCAAGTATTTCCTCGTACCGTGTTTAAAATCAAGCCCCAAACAAGTTGCATCAATTTTGGATTGTCTGTTGCTTTAACTCTCATTCTGCACTGCATTAGCATGAGGCTAACAGCCAGCGCCATTGAATATATTCAATGTAATAATCTAACAGTGTGCACCTAGGTGCACCTTCCTAACTAACAACCTGTAACTTAATTTCCTGCGGTTACAATAACTTGGCATTAATTTGAGAGCATGAATGACTACTTTCAGGCTCTGAAGCTTACTTTTTTGCTGAATGAATTGCTTAACACGTAACAATGAAAGAGGTATTTTACATATTTTACATATTTTCAAAGTTCCATTTTGAATAGGAACTTGTTCCAACTTTTAATCCAGGTGATTGTGATCACTGGAGCTGCGAGCTTTGTTTCACAGTGTGGACGTGGCTGGATGTCGCTGGTGCTGCGAGGAGAGGGAGAGGAGGCAACCGTGTAATCCCAGTCATTAGTGGGTTTTAACAGGATTTGGTGCAGCTACAATAATGGAGACTCTAGTGGCCTCCACTGCGAGACCCAAAGAGACCCGACAGGGAAGAACAGCGGCCACAGAGGCACAACTGTTCCAGGGGATTCAGCTGAGAGAAGGTAATCTGGATTTTTTTAGTCTATGTGTGTGTTTGTGTGAGTGTTAACGGCAAACCACAAATTTGGGTCCTTCCACTCTCACACAAACCTGTCTCTCTCCCACACACACACACACACACATACACATTCTCTCTCTGGTTCCCATGCTTCCCAGCCTCATAGAAGGGTGTAAACACAGTGTGGTTGGTGTTACCATGGTGAAGGCCGACCGTGGGTCGGGAATGGCGACTATGCCCCGCATGTGGAGGGACCTGGGGCATGCTCGCAAG
Source organism: Acanthurus lineatus (assembly GCA_029814665.1). Classification (NCBI taxonomy): domain Eukaryota; kingdom Metazoa; phylum Chordata; class Actinopteri; order Acanthuriformes; family Acanthuridae; genus Acanthurus; species Acanthurus lineatus. The sequence continues at coordinate 14,644,660 of JAPZDV010000022.1, forward strand.
GCAAGCTATACAGTAGCGCACACACACAACACACACACACACATGCATACACAAAATCTATGGGATGTCCTCAACTTTGCCCTCAACCCTAATCCTAGAGAGAAAATACAGTTTCATAATACCTCAGTTTGAGCCATCACTTCTATTTGTAGCAGTAATAATGTATGACAGTTCGATAACTGGATCGCTGAGAACTTGGAACTTGGAGATGTTGCTTTAAAAAAAAACAGTCAGATTCTAATGTTTTAAACAACAAACTCACATTCGCCAAATATATCTGGGAAAAGAAAAGGCAAAAAGGAAAGTTTTCCATTGCAAACATTCATCTGAGTTTAAATTGTTTACAGATCATCTTCCTGGTTCAGCTTTAAGCTGGTGATTTTTCTTTGGAAATGAGCTATTCTCTCCAAAATATTGGTCAATTTTAATTACACCTCCAAATTTAGTCATTTAAGCAATCTTTTCAGACAGTTGTTTTGTTCATAACCTCTCTGATCGCCTGACTACTCATCTTATTCCATGTCAAATTTATGTAAATGAAACCTTGTAACCAGATTTGGGCAATTACATTGGTCATTTCAATGATGGCCATAACTAGAAAAATAAAATCCACTACATAAATTAAAAAAAGATATCCATCTTTCTTCTCACTTTCTCCTTCCATCCTCCTGGCATGTAGGAGAACCTTTGAGAAACAGATCCTCCTAAAGCCTCCATACTGTAGGATGAATAAGTGAAAGCTGTTGATAAAATCTTTACCTCCTCCATATAAGCTTAAATACCTCCCAAGAGATGCAAATCCCCTGTTTATGATATGGGCGCAATATGGAGTCACCCATGTCCATTTTTGGGCACATCTCTTGCCTCTCTGCCAGTTTGGCGATGTGTCTGGCATGAACATATACCTAGTCCATTAGTGTGAGTGCCCAAATGTATGTGTATATATTATGTCTTTTTCTTTGTATATATTTTTAATGTTTTTAATTTTTCTGTTGTAAGCCCATCTTATTTGTATTGGTTGGACGGTTTTATTTTTGCAAAAAATCTCAAAAAACCTCTGAAGGTCTAAAACTCAGAACAGCTCTCACAAAGGTAGAAGCCCAGGATCACACACACACACACACACACACACACAGTTTTACTAACATCCACAGGACTGACAGCAATGAGCTCGATCTCCCCAAGGCGAAAAAAATGAAGAGAATGAAAATTAGATTTTGAGTTCGTGAGTCTGACTGCTCCATGGAAAGTGGCTTCAATCAAACCCATTGACACAGTGGAAAGTAGTGACATGACATGGCTCACTATGGCCACAGCTGTGCACACCCATATTTATGTACACACACACACACACACACACACACACATAAACAGACACACATGCGTCCCCACAGAGATATTTCCAGAGATCAGAGTGATAAATCTCCCATTGCACTGTGATGAATTCCCTCTGAATGCTGTACATAGTGTACTCTGACCATGAAATATGGAGCACTGGGATAGGAATCCTCCTGCGTCCATCTCTGACTCCATCAAGAACAGTTTATTGCTTTTACTGAACGTGACTCTGATGCTAAACACACGCGACAGCAGACACACATAAACCACTGAGCATGTGCACCAAGAAGTTTTTATGTTATCAACAATAATTTAATAACACAACATGTCTTAGTTTATCATGTATGATTTACAACTGATTGCTACAATAAAAATGTATGAAACAGCAGCTGGGCATAAGCCAATCTTACAAGGTTATATCCAATGTTCATCAATGACTTCAAAAACACCCCATTTGCTATGATCCATGACTATGTTCTCTGTGTGCAACTGCATCTGCTCTACAGTGGGATTTATGAGCAAAGAATCTGCAATGCACTTTTCTTTTTAAAAGCAAATATTTGAGGAAAAAGTGAGAGAAATGAGCTCTTCACTCGGTCCAGTGTCTGTCCTGTTAAAACTGAACAAACAAGAGGCTTTTTGATAGCCTGCATATGAAAAGACAGCAGTCTGATATCTTATTAGGTCGTGCTGTCCCTCTAGAAAATACATCTTGTGGAAATTGAGTCATGAAATAAGATTCAGAATAAAAAGGAACTACACTTTGTGCTCAATTAATAATCAACATTCGTAAGTCTGAAAGAGCTAATATTTCCCACATATTGGAAAATGGCCATATGACCTCACAAACAGATGCCATTTTCTTCAATATCTGTCTTCATATAATGGCTCAAACAGGACTGAAAACAAGCGCTTGATTCTGCAAAATCAATACATTTCTTTCAAGGCTCAAACCCGTGGATGAATTATCAATCACTGCATCTGTTGCCGAGTTCTCACGTTGCCAAAGACTTGCCTCTTTCCCTCTATGGATTAAGTCACTTTTGTCTATTTACAATTTCATCAGTTGCTATGTTTGTATGCGTCTAATAGCCTAAAAATCTTGTGATTTTATTGCCAACGCCAAAACAGGAGCCAAAGGGATTTAATACACTGAGCAGCCATTCAGAAAACAGCCTGAAACAGTGTTGAGCCTTGGACTGCCTTCACAGTGGCCATCTGCAAGCTGCTGCACACCAAGAACTGAGGCTCACTGGTCTAGAGGCATGATGGCAAAGCTGTGTGATGCTGGCCACAGAATAAACAAGTCATTTAACTGGACAACCATCATAAAAGCCGCTATTGATGTTGCCTGCTTTTTTTCCACACCACTGTTGGTTGTTTCATCATTTGAATCTTGCCGGGTTGACTGTTGGCTCGTTTTCACATTGATTTCTAAAGTGGTCACTGTATTCACCGTTTGCCTTAAACTGTTTGTCATTCAACTTTTACATGTCTTTATCGATATCCTGCTTGAGACGATGGATTTTTTTGGTGCGCTGGCCGTCATTTAATCGACTCCAACATTCCTCTCTGCGTGAGGATCAATCGCGGTCATCCGGCTCGGTCTAATCCACGGCTGCCATTCCAGTTATTCAGGGGTCACATATCTCGGCCATGTGTCAAAATTCCTGTCTGCTTTAAGCAAGTATGCAAGTGTGAGGCCGACGCACCAGGTGACCTCGCACATGCACACATAAACACATGCAGAAACGATCACAGGCTGTAGCACCAATGCCCACAGGCACACCAACACATGTCGCCACCCCTAAAAGTATATCCATGTGCACACATACGGCCACATATCACACTCAAGAAATTACTTTTAAATCCATGCCACAACTGGTCACACACACACACACACACATACACACACTCTCATGTACACACCCCTCCAATAAACCCTCTGTGTCTCATTTCCCTGCCATACCCCTCAGGCCCCTGCCACCCCATGTGGAGCAGGTGGGCGACAGGCATACCAAAGTCTCTGGCGGCCCAGAGACACACACACATACACCCATACACACACACACACACACACACACACACACACTGCCCCTCTCTTTCGCTCTGTTCCGTCTCTACACACCTCCTCCTAATGACCACAGATATGTTAAAAAGCTCTGCCGCTTAAAGCAGCAGCCTCTCTCAGCCACTTAATTTGACATGCTTGGGAGGAAAACAAAGAAAGACCCCTATTGTGGCTTTTAACAGTCTCCAATCAAGCCTGCCACTCAATTATCCATGGACGGCACAGAACAAACGGATAAGGATCCATTTTATTAAGACCCTTTTTAATGCTGCCTTAATGTTTTACTGCACATTCAAGACTGCAGTAAATGTAAACCTGCCTGTTGATGCTTTACACATGAATGTTTTTAGAAAGGTGAAGCAACAACGAACATGTCTTAAATACTGATGACAAGAAAGAAGGCAAAATCAATATTGGTTTACTCCACGGCTCCAGATGGTGTAATTGAGCTATATTATCTCTCAAAGTTGAGTCAAATAAAAATGAAGGTGAAAAACACAATGACTGGTAGAAAGAACAAAGGCAGGTGACAGAAAACCTCAACAACAACAACAAAAAAAAGCCAAGCAGAGAAACACAGAGTTTAAAAAATCGATTTGCAAGGGCAAGGAGGCTGCCAACAAATAAGGAGTCAAAACTTCTGTATTAGTTCTGTGTTGCTGTTTATAGACAACACAAAAAGTGCATTAAGACTTTCTAGATGGTGCATTTAGACCTTAAATTTTGATACATCAGGACATTTTTTTCTGAAAGACAAAAATGGAAAGTTTTCTTTGAGATTAGTGTTTAATTCATCTATATTTTTCTTCTGTCTATGTGTGTGGGTGTGTTTGTGTGAGTTTGTATGTCAGCCTGAGCGTTAAACAAAAACAGGGCACAAGTCTTCAGGGACATCGCAGCCTACGAGGTAAAAGGGGTTTTGGCAGACTTCGTGCCCAAAATAGACAACAACAAAGAGGTAATGAAGGAGAAAGTCCAGAGTGCAAATTACTTTAAAAGTCTCAGCATTTTGCACTGAATTAGTCCTAAAACACAGCAGGGCTCCGAAGTTCAGATAGATCGCCCGACTGCTGTGGACCTCGCAGCCCTCAGCGGCTATCAAGTTAAAAGGGGATCGCACATTCGCAGTCCTCAACCGGCAGCAATTGCAGAGGATCATTTGTAGCTGAAAGTCAAATTCAATCAGAAACTAATATGAGTGGGGATGATGATGAGGGGATTCAATAATCCTGCTGGAACCACACTTGCTCGGTTTAATTAATCCTAATCTACAGTGGCCTGCTTTATTCCACAAGGAAAAGCAGTAACATTTGCACCAAGTTTCTGTCTGATAAAGCAAGAGAGGGTTTTTTTTTAATGTGTTTTCTCTTGGGATTGGCTAACACACATGTTCAGTAATGGGACTAAATGGCTATTATCACCCACCTGGCAGCGATGTATAACGTCCTGTTCATGATCATGATGAGCTGGATGTCCAGTTTATGCCGTTGGGTGTTGTTCCTGCCAGGTTTGTGGCCTACAAACGCTGGATACTGCTTCGTGTCTGCAAGGAGAGGAAAAAAAATCCCTGCATGTGTTAACCCTAAGATTTATAACTGTGGCAGCTGCGGTAAGAAATGCATGAATTTCACAGTTTTCATCAACTGTCTCATGGGCTTCAGGTCAAACGTTAGCTCACAACCCCCACCACAGATGTAGGTTGAGCTCCTCTTGTGACCATAATTTGCAGGCTAAAAATGTGCTGCACTCTACCATGCAATAGCTCTATTGTGAGTGGCTTTGGATGAAAGCACTTGGTTTGAACAAACAGTGTGATAGAGGAGCAGGTCTATGTGATGCTGGCTGGCTTCTCTTTTAGCTCTCCTGGCCAGGAGTGCGTTGGGTACAGCGTTAGGCCCAGAGAGAATGAAACAGGGCAGGACAGAGGGAGAAACACAGAGAAAACAGAGGAAACAATGACCGTATCTTTATAGCCTGCAACAGCGTTTAGACTATCACACACAGCATTAGGAGCCCGACAGAAAAATAGCGGATTATCCTTTGATGTGGGGTGGGCTCCGTTTCAAATGCAGCTTTAAGTCCCTCATTTTTGTGTGTGTACAGAGACTATCCTTGGGCGCCAAATTACACTCCATGCCTTCAAAATACATTCAGTGTAGGGAGAGGTGGGGGTTGGAGGAAAGCAAGGGTTGAGAGCAAAGGGATGGAACAAGTGAGAGAGATACAGAGAGGGGGATTTGCTAAGCAGAAGACAAAGAAAAGGGGAAAAAAAGTGTAGGGAGTGAATGAGAGAGGACTTGTTAGGAGAGAAGGGAAGGTGCAAATGAAGGGAGGTAAGAAAAAGGATGAAAGAAAATGAAGATATATACGTACAGTTGCCGTGTGAGATGCTAATGGGCTCGCTGTCTTCGGGGAAGCCCGCCCCGGCTATTTGCAGTAGCGTGAAGTAGAGTAACAAGGCCTCTGACCTCATGGTCGCACCAACACTGCTGCTGCTGCTGCTACTGCTGCTGCTGGTCCTCTGCTGCAGATTTGCCTCAGCCTGTGCAAAGAGAGACAGAAGTGGCAGGAGAAGAGGAGGGAGAAGGAGGGGATGAGGAGGGATGAAGGGAAAGACAGGAAAGAAACAAACTTTGTCAAATAAATCTGTTTTCACCTGACTGCCTCCTCGATTACTCCCCCTGCTCGGTTTCTGCATTCTTTGTGTAAAACAAAGAAACCCAGAAGCCGGAGGAAGAAAAAAAAAAAAAAGAAAGGAGTTAGCCAAACAAATTCAAGTCCACCTGAATTAGCTGTTTGTGCATTTTGCACAGCCCATTGCAATCTGTCAGAGATATATTTATATATGCATTTTCGATGACTCAAGTGAGCCTCGTTGCAAGCGAAACAGAATTAATTGGATTAGGGTGGTAATATGCGTCATAGATCGATGTCAGGCAGAGAAGAAGAGGAGCCTCTCTCTTTCTGTGTGTGTGTGTATGTGTGTGTGTGACAAGGTCTTAGTGAAGTGGGAGAGCTCTTGTTGAGATTAGGCTGCTGTAAAGTATCAGCAGTACCTGGAGATGGGGCAAGGTGGCATGGCAAGTACCTAATTTCCCACTTGTCAGTCTCCTACAAGGGTAGCAATCCCACATCCAGTCTCCTACAGGCCGATGACAACCGCAGGCTAAATCTGTGCATCAGTGTTGCTATTAAACACTCCAATTTACCACAGCTATAGTTTAAAAGCCACCTGCAGGCTTGCACTTTAGCTTCCTTTCTCTATATCTTATTTCTCACTACAATCTCCACCTTAAATGCCAACTGTTGACTATTTAATATGACTCAATAAGTGTGACTGGCCATTTCCTGGAAAAAAAATACATTTTCTTAATTAGTTACCTTAAGTCTTTAAAAAAACAATGTCATCAGCAAGCTAATTTTCTAATGTAAAGTATATGTGACCCATGATGTGGATTTTATAGCAGATGTCCTAAATTGTGTTGATGAAATGTCTTCATCTCACAAACCATGGCAACAGGGCTTTTTTTTCACAGCAGTTTGTGGCAACAAATTACACCCATAAATCATCCAAGACAATTATTGCGTCTGTAATCTAATCAAGAATAAAGCATTTAATTTGCATAAAGCACAGTCCTTTTTTTCTCAGCTGAAGCTGCAGGGGCGAGATGTTGCCGGGTAGATAAAGTAAGGGATGCTTCAGGGATGAAGAATTGAATAAAATAGTCGATTTCATTTGCTCCAGTCTGATAAAAGTTGTTTATCCCACGCTGTATTTTCATTTGCTATTGTATGTCAGAGGGGGGAGGGAGGAGATGGGATGAATGAGGGAGGAAGAGAGAGAGGGAGAGAGAGAAAGGGGGAATTACTCTCTCTTCTCTTTGTCATGTCTCTCCCTCTCTCCCTCTCTCTTTCTCTCCCTCTCCATGCTCCTGTGAATCTTATTCAGGAGAGGAATGAAAACACTATTCACTGGGAGAATCACTTTAACACTGAGGAGAATACCAATAGTAAAGCCTGGATACGACCTTGATCTCACAAGCTGCTCCGTCCCCCTCCCTCCTCTCTCTCTCCTTGGCCTCCTCCTCTCTTATCCACACTTTTATTTTTTGCACTACACTCTATATTTTATGAAGAAAGAAAACTACTAAAATGGATTTTCCTTCACCTTCACCTTTATTGTAGTGAAGGTTGACTGAGCCTCACCCAAGCTGTGCATTCTTACTTTGTTCAAATTATAAATAAAAAAAAATCTTTTTTTCTTTCCTCTATACACAAGAAGAAACGTCTGTGGAGGACTGAAATGTGTTTTTTTTTTCTCCTGAACCTTAACCCGGAAGTCTTATAGTAATTCACTGATTGATGAGCAGGAAGTGGCGTGAGGCAGCAAGGTTCAGCCCCGGAGGAGCAAACACGGTGAATGACGGATGGAGGTTGTAGTGAGCAAGAAAACAAGACATGATCTGCTATGCAGTCTTTTAAATGAGACAGCTTCTTTAATGTCAATTTTTTTTATTGGACTTGATTATGTCTCAAGCTAATGTGAAACTAGCTGCTTCTTCCTGAGGAGTGTAGAGATTGTAGTGTTATTGTTCACTGGAAATTATACCCCTGAAATTTATCACACAGAGAATTGGTGGATGCTGAAGGCGGGCCACATACTCCATCTTTATCAATGGGGTGTAATGGAATGCTAAAAACTGTTAGTCAGACCATCTTACACTGCCGCCTGTGATAAACACAATAAATTGAGCACAAAATGACTAAAGTGAAACCCCTCAGCCCTCCAGTGGCCCTTTTCGTTACCAGCTGCCACACACAAGCAACAGGAGGGAGCAAGACAGAGTCTGTCTTTACCGAATTACGCTCTTTTTGTGGAAGAGCGAATTGCTTCCTTGTGAGTGTTTGCCTGTGTGCGTTAAAGCCTGATGTAAAAAGCTGCCTTCCTACAGAACCGTACACATCAGTTGAAACACACTGAGAACAGCAGGATCCAGGAATCAAGGCTCAAACATCAACAAGAAATTACCGACTACCAAAAACCACACTTGCGAAGGTGGAAGTGTGTGGATTTCCTCTCTTGTAAAAGCTCTCCTTGAAATCAACCAAAGAGAAGACATAAAGAGTAACAGTGGCGCCCTGTGCCTCCTCCTCAGGCTTTTAATAGATAATAACATTTTGAGAACCTTAGCTGCTATTACCTCACACCTCCCGCGCACTCTCAGTGATAAAGTAGCTGGTTGTGTGTGTGTGTGTGTGCATGTGTGTGTGCGCGCATGTAAAGCAGAAAAAAAGGAGAGTTAATCAAGCTGGATGCTGGCAGGAGGCCACCAGCAGGCAATAAAAACACAGGGACCCCCCAGAATCTTTCTACATATCAATAACTATGCACACATGTGCTCACCAATAGACACACACACACACACACACCCACACACACACACACACACACACACACACACACACGCACACGGTCACCTTGTATCCTTGCAAGAGGCAAAGAAAACACACATAAACTTTAACTGTATTGGAAATAAACAGAACTCAAAGCAGGCACACAATCACAAACACAATTAGCCTCCTTCCCTCCTCAGACTGAGCAGCCCCATGGGGGCCACTGACCCAAACTGCATTAGCTTTAACAATAAACATATTATCAAGCCTAATGATGTTATTGCTGCTCTTGCATCAACATCAACAAGTTTTTGGAGCAATTTACACGTTTATTAGAGTGACAGATTGAGCGCAGTGGGCTCCAGGTGAGGGAAGGAAGGAAATGTTACCCGTCATTTAGTTGCACTTTAGTTTGTCTGTCTGGTTGTGTGCATAAATAAACAGAAAACAGATTTTTCCACACACGTACACACACATATATAGCTAATCTTGGGAAGGTCCCAGCCATTCATCTCCAGAAGGCCCCCACTGTGCCAGCCATCAGTCTGTGCAATGAAGCAAGAGACTGCCATTTAATTACATCACAGCAGAGCTGTTGATGATAGGCTGACGCTTCTGAATGTGTTCAGAAACTACTTTCCTAAGAAAAATGACAGCATCGGTCATTCCAACAAATATCAAAAAACAACACATGTTAGAGCTCAAGTCACAAAGTAGTCTGTTAACTTTTCCTGTGAAGAGAAAAGGAGGAAGTTGTGTGACGTTGTCACAGAGCCGCAAAATCTGTGGAGGAAGGTGACCGCGGTTGGTTGGATGAGTCAGTAAAGAGTCAGACTTGAACATGTGTTGTTTTTGTGCTGAAACTCAACCAAACCTTAACCAAAGTGGTGTAAGATCAGAAAACAGTTTTATTATTATGATTTGTAAACAGGCTGGGAAGGCACTGCAAATGACGTTGTTAGGTCTACTTCAGACCGGAAAACACCACACAACTCAAGGACCTTTATGTCTCATATTTGTTGGTGTGTTTGCAGCTTGTATTTGAACCCTTGTCACATATTCTGAGCTGTTGCTATGTATATATGTAGCTTTACATAGCACAGCTGCATTGAATAGTTGACTTGCCGGTTAAGGACATCTGTGAGGTCGTGAGTTCTGCCTGTAGACAATACTGCGTCACGTGATCAAATTGCGCAACAGTAAACATCATGTTTTTGTTGTCATTACAGAAAATGACAGAGGCTTATCTTGCTGCAACCGGGTATTTGATCATTGTAAAGACCGGAGGAAGTGCTCCATTTAAGGTTTTAAAGAAGAGGCCTCTTATAAATGCTGTCTGACAGCTTCAATACAACTGCAGCCTGCCTGTGTTTATATTTGGCAGTCTGGCTAATGTCCGCAGATTGGTGCTGAAGGCTTTACAGATGACAGGAATGCCATAGCGAGGGGATAGCTTACTGGCAATGTGCTGTTACATATCCGTAATTGTGGCCAGTCACCACATTTGGAGAGGGTTTTGTAATAGATGATGCAAGCAGGATACCATCAAGAGTGTTTGTGTTTTGGATTAAGAAAATTAAAAGGGAAATATTGGTCCCTGTTACTCATCTTAATCTCCAGACGTCACAGTAAACGGGCCCATTTCTGTTGTAGAAAGCACTTCCAAAGAAAACTGTTCGCTTCATTATCTGTTGACTAACCAGACATTGTGTCTGGAAAGAGAAGTCATCTGCACTGTGTTTGGGTAGAGGTAGAAAAACCAAGACAAATAAAATCAAGACTAACCGCACACTTCCGTATTACAAAAGATGAGCTGGCCCTTCAGACATGAATAAAAGTATGTGAATAAAAAGATTTGAGAAAGAAGAGGGCCGTGTGGTGCTTGGAGCTGAATAAAAGCCAGAGTGATTTAACAGGTGAATGAATAACAGCGGGGGGATATTCTGCGACTTCAAAAGTTTCTGCTGGGTGACAGAATGTCACAGCGTTACAAAGCAGAAACAGACTTAACACATGGGTGTGAACAACACCCTTAACACCAGACCTCACTAAAACTGTACACTTTTACAACAGAGCCACATAAATACCATATTGCTACACCTAATAGAGTTCTAGACCACCATCCATTGCAACACCTGTTCGCAGGCAGGCTGGAGGAAATGGTTTTGGGTGAGGTGTGAAAGTAGAAGAGCCCCAAGCAGACAACATTGGAAACACAGCCAGGTGAAAATAATGCCTTGATCCACCATATGGGGATTAAAAAATGGAACACCTCCAACCATCTAGGGCTCCCAAATGGGAAGGGTACTCTGGCAGGTGTTTACACTTGTCAGCCCTGGCTTGATAAATCAGAGAGAAAAGACAGGAGGAGCTGTCTGCCTGAACCCAGGAGGCCATGATAAGAGGAGGGAATGGAGAGGGAGCGAGAGGGAGGAACCCGCCTGTCTTGAGAGCCAAACTAGCATCCGATATAAGCACACAAACACAGGCAGACACACACACACATACACACACATATGCACACTCACACAAATAGTCCAAGAGCGATCAAAAAGCATGCTGGTGTTTTCCTTCTCCTCCCCTATTTTCTTGCCTTAGATGTTGCTTTCAAATGAATATCAGTATGGAGGTAATCCATCATGGTTTGATTATTAAAAGACAATGACATGGACATGAATGAGGCACCCTGTCGCTGTAGGCCTTTTACTGAAACAGAAGCCCAAATCCAAGAGCGTCTCCCTTTAAAGAGGTGACGGATTGATCCTGGAAGCGGGCCAAAGACGACTCAAAAAGACGAGAGGGAAAAGGAGAGGGAACGATAGACGTATGAACAGCGAGAGAACGGAGTCAAAGCGCCAGCTTAGAACAACAGCAACCTAACAAAGACATTCAGTGACTGGAGATAAGCTGCTATCTTTATAACTCTGCCTCTGTGATCTAACAGCCATTAGGCCTGGATATGCCTCTGTGCTTTTTAATCATTAAAAACAATCATTAAAAATAATCCCTTTTTTGGATGTATTGAGGACAGTCTTCATTGCAAATTACCATAGAGTTAGAAATGAGAAGAATAAAAGAGTAACAAAGAGAGGACAGGGAAGGAAAGGAAGAGATAGCAAAGCAGAAAGGGGAAGAGGAGGGGACAGTAATGGGTGTTCGCTGTCTGAGAATGATCCAAAGTAAACTGACATCACACCAACCCTGCCACCAGCAGAAATCAAGCAGGGGGAAAGATGAGAAGAGATAACTACCTACAAGTGACTACATTGTTTTTAAAAGTAGGTCAAGAACTTGTTAGACTACTGGGGCTGACATGAGCTGCCAAACTCACTCTGGGAAACCTCTAACAAGCTCAAAGTTTAGCGCTAGACAAAACGTGATTTCAGTTCACCGGGAAACGTGACCAATAAGAGGGTTTTAAAACACTGATATTCAACACAGGAAACACAAACAAAAAAAAATGTATACCAACAAGTCAAACAATCAGGATCTTACAGAGTTTGGAATGTAAAGTGTACTCTGACCTAGTTAGCCATTGTTAGCATTACCATTTCATAACAGTACATGGCAACATGTCTGCAAACAGAAGTTGGACAGTACTGTGTGTGCTATTGCTTTAATGAGACACAAATAGGACAGAAGAGCTAATAAAAACTATAATACTACAGCTTTTAATACTGCTGATGCAAGGTGCAGATGTACTGGATTTTGAAGTTAGGGTCGTCTAAGTTTTCCGGACTTTCTTAGTTGGAAATGGAACTTAAGGGGGCAATCCAATTAAAATTTTCCAACTGGAAACTTGAAATTTTTTTTCCAATTTTCCAGTTCAATAGAATGTATTTTCATGGTCCCCAGAGGATGAAGCCTTCTGACTTTAACCTGAACTACCAAAATGAGGTTGAAATGTTTGTTTTTAGCGAAATGTTCCGACGATTGATGAATGGATTAAAATGAAACTGAGTGCAGACAAGTTCACCTCATGAAAATTTGTAGCCTATTCGATTTGACCTAGTGCCATCAACAGGTTAAATGCATGTAACATGTAAATTCCCATCAGCCTCAGCTTTTTGTTGAGTGCTGATAAGAAAATAATTCTATGCTAGCAAACTGTGGTAACCTTCACACCTGCTAAATATCAACACTATAGCACTCTCATTATGAGCACGTTAACAAAGTACAGCCTCACAGACCTAGCTTAACTCTTAGTTTTGTTTACTCTTTGTGTATCAGATCCACATTGCCATTTATCCTCTATGCTCCCTCAGTGCCTCTCACAGATATAATGAAAACATTTGTTTTGGTATCATCCTTATTCCTTCCTCTCTCAACTCTGTTCATTCTCCTAATTCTCTTTTCACTTCTTTTCATCTCCTCGAGAATGGCAGCAAAGAAGAAAAAGGTGAGCGTGGCGCAGGCTGCTCCGTTGCTTTGTCTGGCAAAAAAAAAAGCATTTATGAATCAAAACAAGCCCCCACTTGGTGACACACATTCAAGCACACACACATACACAAACACAAAGCCAAACACACATTGCACACACACACAACTGGTGCTTAAGAGATTGACCCCAAAAAGAGAACGAGGTTACACATTTAAATATCAAAACCTTTTCCAGGCCTGTCAATCATAGCTTGGGATGATACAAGCAGGGCTACTTAATCAATCTGGAAGCAGCTGATAGAGAGCTGTGTGGGCAAAGCTGAGAAAATTACTGCTGATAAGGACATGCTTGGTAGCACACGGCCTTCTGTCTCCTTCTGTCTCTTTTAATCCAATATCTCTGTGCTCTGGTGCTACTCTGCCTGCCTTTTTGATTGTCTGACATCAACCTATTTATCCCTTTTCTCTTTACATGCCTCATAACATATTGTAAGACTGGACACTGGTCACTTCCAAAAGTAGCTGGTCATTTTGCGTAAATATCAGCCATCTGTTGCTTAGTTTGACCCTGGTCAAAAGAGCAAAGGGAGCTGAAGGATACAAACCGAGACTCAGTGTTTCTCCTGAGGTGCAGCAGAGAAGAAAAAACAGCAAAAAAATGTCAGAATGTCACTGAGCTAAATGCCACATTAACTCCATGGTGAGATGCTGGAATGACTGAAGCACAGAGCCCTGTGGAGCAGCGATGGGGGTGTTGAAACTGTCACACGGCATAATGCACTTTTTACTTGGAAACTCACAGTATGAAGGCCAACTGCAGGGTGCCTTCAGGCGATGCTGCACCATGCCACGCTATGCCTAGTCATGATACAGACCTGGGACTTTCAGCCTGCAAGGTTGGTTAGTTAAGTAATGCTTTAAAGTGGGTTGCCTGTGGTTGAAAACATATTACAATATGTTTTGAAAAGTGTGTCCGATACAGGAGGAACTAAATGCAGGGGGGCAGATTAGGCTTCTAGAAATGGGTTAAGCACATCCTCCTCAGGCTCTTGTCCTCAGTAAACATCAGCTAAGCCATCAGCTGGAAGAAGCCTAACACAGAAATCCATTTCTGTGGGTCTCTGGTTAAGTATTTCCAAATCCAAAATGCATGAGCCCTAAAATGATTTTTTATGTAATTTCTAGAGGGGGTAAAAAAAAAAAAAAAACTGGTTCACTGAGAAGAGGCGGGGGAAGCATGAAAGACTTGCAGCAATTTATGCATAAGTTCTTTGAGTCGTAGCTGAAATTAGTTTGGGTATTTAGAAGAGTATAGGAGAAGAAGCTAAGGGACACTATGTTCCTGGGGTAGTTTTCCCACAAATAAAAGAGGATGAAGAATCAATAAAACAATAGCTGTCTGGCCCAAGAGCTGGATAGTTACAAACCCTTTTCCTCGACAGGCCCAGACTGTAAATGAGAAAAGTCTCGAAGTCAATATTCAGCGGCGGCTCGCTAAGTGGTTTTTACTATGGATATAACAGGCTGAAGGAGATTTGGACAAAAGAAATGGAAATTTTTATATCCTTGCTGGACGTTGACTAAGTAGACATGAAGTTTTAATCAATGCAGCATGTATTTAAGAGGTCATAAAAATCATATGCATCATTATCTGCAACTGACATGACCTCTGTTCTTAGACAGACACAGAGGGACCTCGGTGATTAAAATAGCCCTACTGTTAAACCTTGTACTGCGGTTCTCTTCTGTGGCAGATATGTCAAGACATCTGGCAAAAAAGTCAAAATGCCTCTAAGAATTTACTTTCCAATGGCAAGACCATAAATTGTAAACACAGGCTAGCCTGCTTTCTATACAGCATTTGGGACATATGCAGCTGTTTTTGTGTTGTGTTCTTTTCCTCTCATTGCAACTAAACTGGAAAAGCAGACACAGGATATAAGCGGGTGGCCTGCAGGGACTGAACAAGAGGTGTGATGGTTTTCTGTTGTTGTATCCATCTGGTGCAGTTTTCACATCTCACAGCCTCCTGCTTCTTCATAATAGGTGTGCTTCAGAGTTTTAAAAGGTGTGATACAATCTCTATCTGTGCCTCATTGTGCACATAATGCCACCCTCTCTCTGCTGCTGTCCAGCCAGCTTTGCAGCATGTTGAAGTGTGCCGCTTTTCAACAATCCATCAGCTGTGCTTTTTCGGTGTCTGCACGATTAGCCGTGCAATGCTGCGAAACACACTGGAGACATCGGTATATATACATATCGTCAGTTATATGTCCTTATGTGACCGAAGAAAGAAGTGAAAGCCATAAAGACGCCATGCTTCCTTGTAAATAATGGGGCTCTGTGACACAAGGTACCATGTGCATCTGTTTCACTCATAAGCCTGCAAATGTTGCATGATTTGATTTGCTGTTTTAGCATCATAGAAAATCATTTCAGCTCTGTTAATGGCATTTCTCTTGTTGAGCTCCCAGCTCATTTGATGCAGGTTCCATTATGCTAAGTGACTGAGTCTGTGTCCTCACTGATAACTGGCTAGCTGGCCTTCCGTTCCACAGCAACGGGCCTATCAGATCTGACTGAGCATGATGCTAATCTCTATTAAGGTAATGTGCTGGCCATGGGTTGGTGGAGGCTAAAGCACACCACTGGCACACACTTTCCAAGTCTCCTTCCCAGCATCTGTCTCTGTTTCTTATTCACTTAATACAAGCCACCTTCAGTCTCTGTACATTACAATTTCTCATTCTCTTTCTCTTCATTTCCCTCTGTCTCCCAGCTCCCCTGCCCCCCCTGCAACTAAACGACACATACATCTTCAGAATGGAATAAAACCTCATGCCGCAGACTCTGTTTTTCTCTATTTTCCTCTGTGACAGGAAACATATATTTATAATGGAGAATGGAATAAACTAAACACAATTACATTCCGTGTTAGCCCGTGATATTGTGATACTGATAACAGAGTATCTTGTTTTCTCTTAGTGCATCATATCCAATAGCATTATGAATCATCTCTGATAAAGCAAGACATTCAATCCTGCTGCTGCATGAGGCCACAGTCACTGACTGACAACACATTGTACCACTGGAGCTGCTGTATTGCCAATGGACAGAATGAATCTGTCTGAATGTTGTTATCTCCACAGACCATATTGTAGAAGTGATGCAGCTCACATCCAGCTCTAAACTAATGAACAGATGACAATGCTCAGGCAGGCAGATAATTGAAGCGCTTCGCCAGTGTGCAAAACAAAAATGTATGAAAAGAAAATGTATAACATGCAGTGCAACTCTTTGCAAATAAAGTCTGTCAGTCTGCAGCAGAATGGTGATTGTCATTAGCATTGCCGTTATGTCACAATATGAGGCAACGCAGCACAAGAAGTACAATGATCAACTGTGACATGAGGCTATTGCTTGCTTGTGTTTTGGTCTAAATTGCCAATAAATTAGACTGCAGGAGGAGAGACGTGGAAAAATGAGAAGGATTAGGAAACAGGAGATAGCAGAGGGTAGAGGTTTAGAAAAAGTCTTTCAAAGATGCGTAAGAGAAGTGATATAAGCGCGTAATCCTTCAGAAACCCAATGTCTCCATCTCTAAACCTGATTAGAGCCAAGCCAATCAGTGCGATTCAACCACTTAGTGTGTCACTATAGCCACAATGCTGAAGACTAGCATTTCTGTTGTTGGCTAGTAGTAAGAAACAAATAACAACAGAAGAACAAAGACTAACCACAGCAATCAGTCCAAAACAACAATTGGTAATGCAACATTTTGCAACCAATTTAAATCCTGTCTTGTGCCCTTTGCTCATAAAGTGAACATCAAGCAAAATATCCTACCTGTCTCTAAAAAAGTGGCAATAGCAGTTAAATTTGAAAGGACACATTTCATCCACAAAAGTAGACTCACGGTGCTGCAGAGAATTTAAAACAGCTCAATTCAGAGTAAACCAGTCAAAGTTAAAACAGCACAGTTTAAAAGTTTAAAAGACCAGAATAAAGGAGATATTTTGTGCAGAAATATTATGTAAAAAAAATAAAAACTTGAAGAATAAGTAAAGACTTCAAAACCAATTTGTGGCTTTCTGGTCACCAGTGTAGAGATTTAAGAACTGGGTTGCTGTCTTTTTGGTTTTCGTCTGAAGTCTTGAATTTGAATTAGTTGCAGGTGCCTGTTGGTTTTTCTTAAAAGTCTTTTTAGGAGTCTAATGTGGTAGTTAATTTTGCCTGCGATGAAAGCATGAATTAATTTTTCCAAATCTTTTCCTGTCATAAGGCTCCTGACTGTTTTTAAGGTGATAAAATGCTGTTTTGTCATTGATTTTACAAGACTTCAAAATTTGTTTGAAGTAAAATAAAAACCAAAGCAAGAAATATGTTTATGTAGCAAAAAAATACTTCCTAATCCAAAAAGCTGCCCATTTTTTTTAAAGTAGGCAAATTATGACTTTTAAATGACCAGACCTGTGTTGCAATCACACAGTGTATAAGCAGCAGCTTTAAATAAGAAAATAAAATCAATAATCAAGATGCTGAACCCATTAACCACAAACCCCACGCAGTAGTGCAGGTGAACTGTCCACTTAAAATTAGGTACAAGCCTGCAAAAAAAATCCCTTTTCGTTTATAAATACATGTGGCTGGATTATTACTTAACCACAGTCTACATCCGTGCTATTACATTCAGTTAACTCAATATGTGTTTACGGCTGCTCTGCATATTGCACTTTGGGTGTCGTATGAGCTCACTTGACAATAATTAACATTGCAACAAGAAGTTATAAATAGAATGTGATGTTTTTTAATGTCAAAGATGTCATAAAACTGGAAGCATTTGCATGACTGGCACTGAAGCATGAGTTAATAAACGCTGAATGCCAGGTTCATGTAATGAGCTGCATGAATACTGGTGCCATGAGAGAGGTGCATTCTTTATAATGAGACCACAAAATCAATACAGAGAAGCAGCTCTGCAGCTCTGAAGTTCATTTATTCAGCAGCGTAAAAGACAGCCTCAGGATAAAAGTGAATCAGTTAAAAATGTTATGTGATCAGCATAGGGAAAAGAAACACACTTCTCCAAATGTCCTCTTGTTGTTGCCTACTGTAAGTGATGTAATGGTAATGCAAGTGCCCATAGCACTTTAAACGCTTGGCTGACTGGGAAGCATGAGCGAAACACATGCTAATTATAAATGTAACAGTGTGTGACAACTAAAAAAATATGCTGTTTTCTTGAGGGAAGTCTTCAGGCACCCACACTTGACAAAAAGAGAGGTTTTTATAATAGAAAATAAAATTAAGAAGGACAAATATAAGACATGCAGTACGGTATGTACTATATTTTGCATTTGTTTTACAGCTCGTCAAACCAAGACTCGCGTCACTGTTTCTCATATGCACAGTAATTATGCTGTAATTACAGTGTACAGTTTCAATGAACACTGGCTGCACTTCAGAGACTTCAGAATTACGTAATAACTGGTGGAGAACAGTATGAAATTACATCCAAATCACCTCCTTTCAATGTTATAAGTGTTTGAACGTGCAGAACCTAATTGACATATGTGTTGAAATTTATTTCGAGTGTCTTTTACAAGCTACAAGATCCTCCTCAGTGCCTCAACCACCCCCAGTGCTGCCCTTCCACACACACGTATTGCAGTCTCTGGCTCCCGTCACAAATTTCAGCAAAGCACAGATGACGGTTCTCCGATAAGTAATTTTCCATGCTGTGTCACAACGTCTTTGTGATCACTAACTTCTTATATCAGCTGTGTCATGCAATTTTTCTAATGGAAATGTTGCATTAATTCAGTGGCTAGGGCCATACATCATGGCTGTAAATTTCCCTTGTGGGGTCTTAAGGCTGAGCTGAGCTAAGCTGGACCAGGCCAGACCAAATCAGACCAATTTTCAGGGAGGAAGAAAAAAATGAAAGGGCTTCATTTGTATTTAATGCTTTCTTCTTATCCTGAGAGGGGCAAACAATGAAAAGGTAGAGATAAAAACTGTCCAAATACTGAAAAAATGACTTTTTTTAATTAATGGTGCTGTTTCTGAGCCCTTGAAAACAAAATAATTCTGTCAGCCTGACTCCAGTTTGGGGAAATTTCATATTTTCACTTTAATTTGAGAATAAGATAATTATTGAGCAGGTTAAAATATTTCTGCTGTCAGTGGATAAACCTTTGAAACTATGAATGGACATTCAAATTAACAGTCATTAGTTTTTTTCTTTACTAATCAACAGTGACTCATTATAAAACTCAGTGCAAAAAAATGACCCCGTGTGGGCTAAATATATAACTGACACAATACTGGGTTAACTGTATCCCGTACCAATGGGCTGTTTTGACCCAGTATGGTTGTTATTTTTGAATTACTGTTGGGTTACTGGATCAAAACAAACTATTTCTACTGTTTTAAATAGTTTGGTATTGGAGGAAAATAATAGTTATTGACCCCATACTAGGTCAATTTAAAAAAAGCATTTTCTTGCACAAGAGCAGTCAAAATGTGTGCCATCAAGCAGTTAAATAATGCATCATAAAAATAAAATAGAACATGGAGAAGTAGCACAATATCCAGAGTACAAATGAGCGGTGAACTGTAAGAGAAAAACTGTTTATAGTTTACGATAACTCTGCATTATTGCTAAAAACTTGCAATCTGGAAGATGGAGGACACAATTATTCTGTCTTATCTATTTTCTCTCTTTCACACCATAACTCACAAAGTGTTCCTCCCATGTGATAAAAGCTTTAACAGCCTCCCGTTTCACGCTTACGAATTCTGATTAAGTTTTTTTGTTTTTAGAAAAACCCTTCTTCAGCCACTCACCAGCAGACAGGGTTTTAATAGAATCTACCACACACACACACACACACACCCACACACACACACATGTGAGGCTTCTCCTTAAACCCTCAACCAGCTCCTTTGGCTTTCATCTTTAACCCTGTAACCTTCTAACCTCATTTCCCCATTTGGGAAACATCTAAAGATCTGCATTTACATCTTCCTGTGAACATAAGGACAGAAGAGGGCAAAATGAAAGCAAAGGGAGCCAGACTGAAGGTGGCTAGAGCCTCAGCCCCGACCTATTGTTTCTCTGTCTGAGTGATGATGAGGGATGAAGTGTGGAGAGACTGAGGGGAGAGACTGCAGCGATGGGCCGTTGTGCATGTTTGTGCAATCCAGCATGTGGTTATGTGCTTGCCCTTGCAGGTGTTGTGTTACAGTCAGTCGGTCAGATGGTGGGCGTGTGCCTACCTGCAGCTCCCAGGCTTTACACAGCGGAAACACAGAGGGGAAATCGCAGCCTGTCAAGCCCACACTCTGAGATGTTAAGTTAATGCCAAGATTACTGCTTCCTTTCAATCAAAACCAGCACGAAAATCGAGCCATATTTCCCCGTCTGCCTACCTCTTTGTCTTTCTCCTCATGCGTCTCCCGCTCTGTCTGCCTGACTGACTGCTAGACAACAATACAGTACGTCAGGTACAGAACGGTTTAAATCGGCTTCTCTTAATTATACGCTCTCACAGTTCATGGAAACATCTGAAGAAGGAGTGTAAAAAGAAGTTAGGGAATGGTTGCTAAAGTGTGCTACAGAAGAGGTGGATTTAAGAGAGAGCAGAAAAAAAAGTCTCCCCTTTTGGGTTAAGCAGACACATCGATCATAACTGTTTGGAGTAGATGGAGAGTTATCATGTCAGCCCACTTTTCAGGGGAGTTTGATAAATCATGTGAAGGAAGCCCCCTTTTTTGTCCCAAACACTTCGGTATTTGAAAGAGACAATAGAACAGCTACTCTTTATCAAACTTAAATGATTGAGAGCCTCACAACACTGATTTATGACGGCAGCAGCAGGCCTGTACACCTTTATTTGGCACTGCATTCTTTTATACATGACCGATGACTTTGTTTGTTTTTTAACCAAGGCTAAAAGCCTACAGCCATGCTAGTGGTTCTGTGAGGTTACACTCAGGCACAGCAGCGCTAAAAGATAAATGATAACACCAACATGCTTACATAAGCTTACAATGACATAGCTAGCATGCTGATGTTAAGCAGGTAGAATATGGTTTTTACCCCACACCATTTTAGTTAGCATGCTAGCATTGGCTAATTAATACTTAAAATAAAGTAGGGTTGTGGAAATGACATTAGTTTTCCAGTTATCTGGTTTGCACCAACTCTCAAATTTTGACCTGATGGTGGCACCAAATAACTTTGGGAGCCAGATGGTTTGCTACTCAGAACCATCCAGAAAGGTCATCCTGCTGGCTTGCAGTTTAAAGTCACAGAAACAGAAATATCACAGAAGTCATTAACTCCAGACTTTCTGCATAATCACTCAAAAAAGTTGAACTGCATGCGTATGTAACAAAAGTTGTATAACTCATCTCCTTCTGCTTCAGCCAAAAACTCAATGATCAACCCTTGTGGTTGCTGAGACATTTCACCTAAAACTGCAAATGTCCATCTCATGATGGAATTACAGAGCAGGTTAAGAGGATTTCCAAGTCATTAGGATAATTCATCTGGAGCCCATTAATGTTTTTTAAAAACATTTTCATGGAAATCCATCCAGTAGTTGACAGACTGGCAGGAAAAAGAAACAGGAAAAATCCAGCCCTTTCCAGTTTTTATCAAAATAAACATGCACAACACAAAACCATTATTTCTGACACTGGGCTGCTGCAAATCCACCATTCTTAGAAAAAGCTTGAATGAAAGGAAAAAGAGTGCACGAGAGACCCAAAGTTTTCAATTGGGTTGTGACAACACATCCTGAGATTTTTAAAATAAAGATTTGTAGGCAAACCAAGCAGCCCACGCAGTCTCCAGTACGCTGGCTGAATATCTCCTCTTAGCTCTGGATGCAAACACTGCTCAGACATACGTACACCTACTTGTGTACAAAGGTCAGGAGAGTAGTGGCATTTCAGACATTTAATCCAAAACTCCAGTGCTATAAATATAAACAAATAGCAAACAAACAACTTCCACTTCCTGTGGAAGTTATGTGCCTATTGTTTTGTTCCAGAAGACTTACGTTGTCCCATGACTGTATATCTGGACGAACATTTGAGTGTGTCTACTTTTGTGAGTGTGTGTGTTTGTGTGCTTTAACTAACCGTCTCATTTCCCCATAGGAGGACTTAGTCTGGCTGTGACTGCATCCTCTGGCACACTCACATTAACATTTCATCCTGATTGTCTCTGTCAAAGCAATTCATCATCATCGACTGAGAGACTGTGGCTGGAGTCTCCCTCGACTCCTCGGTCTCTCTCTAGTTTCTAGTTTCTTTTTCTGTTCCCATGTCAGACCCCGTCTCTGGCTTTCCCTCTCTGTCTTTACGTCTCCTCCTCTATCTCTGTGTTTCTCTATCGCCCTCATGTCCATCTGGCTTATAAGATAAACACAAGTCTGGCTCTCTCTGTGCAGACAAAATATCTATAAAAATGAGCAAAAATCACAGTGAACTGCGCTGCTTTGGCTGTTTAGTCCGAGCGATCAGCCCGGAGAACATAATCCATCTGTCTATCTCATTTTTTCTCTCCTCAATTGTTTCTCTTTTTTTGCCTCTTTGCTCTCCTTCCCTCACCCATTGCCAGAGTTCAGATTGACAAGCAGATTATATCCAGGGAAAAAAATGTGATTAATGAGTTTGTCTGAATAATGTAAATCAACTTAATGGAACTGAAGACAGAAAATGAAGGAAGGTGGAGGAGCCTAGGGGGTGGGGGGTAGGGGGTGGGGGGCAGACAGAGGAGACAGGGGGAGAGGGTTGCTCAGGGTTCAAATATCCACTCAGCTAAAAGGCAACAATGAGCAGGCCTCAGCTGCTGTCACACTAGCAATGGAGGGAGGAAAAAAACAGGAGGACAGGCAATGTCCTCCTTTTTTTCTCTTTCTTCTATTTTCCCTCATTCTGTCTTCTTTTGATGAGTCCCTTGGGTAACCAGCCCCTCCCTGCCACCCATCTCTCCATCCTTTCAATCCTGCTTTCATCCATCCAGATATGATCCCATCCAAACCATTACCACCAGCACCACCAGCACCACCATCTCAAATCCAGGGACAGTGCCCTGAGCATCACACACACACACGCACGCACGCACGCACGCACGCACGCACACCTTCACGTGCACGCAATCACAGAAAAAGCCTGCAGAAAGAGAGCACTTTACAGTCTGCTAACTGCAACAATGAAATCTGTGCTTTGCTGACAGAGTTAGGGCCCCTAAAGACATAAGAGGATCAAGTTGCTCATCCGGTAACTTAAACCATTTAACTGTTTGTGCATTTAATTCCAACGACATGCAATTTTTAAACAGAAAACAATGCAAAGGAGCTATCTTGTCAGACAATGCTAAGGCTTAATACCCAGATCAAGCTGGCTTAACAAAACTATTCCTGCAGAATTTAGAAGACTACTTATGTGAAAGCAACTTTTACAAACTTAGCAATCATAAAGTTTTTTTTTCACCATGTTCAGATTTTTCAAGGACTTTACATTTGCCTCTCTTCTCTGAAACCAAAAGTCACAGTAGCCCATTAGTATTACTGCAAACTTCGTCTTTGGGTAATTGACTTAGCTAAAGTGCAGTAGGACAGATCCTCCACAGGATTGTCTCGTTGTTAGAGGAGGATCTGCAGATTACTATCTGTACCTTAAAACTCTGTGGTAACTAAATCTTTAAAAGAAGGATAATAGAACAATGGGATAATTAGTACTACAGCTGATAGGGCTGTTTGGACTTATCTTACACTGCACTATGCTGTGCCAATCCTGGGTTCTGTCTCAGCCATTTTTTTTCTTTCTCTACTTATTATTCCTTTGTTTTAGGGACAATCCATCTAACTGCACATCCAACCTGCCTGCATTTGTACAATCAAGTAAAGTTTCCTTTTTCCTCCCTCATCTTAAAAATAACAAACATAACTAAGTCTCTTATTGTGCAAACCACGATGTTAGGAAAGTCTTTTTAAACTCTTCACTGTGTATGAGAAAGAAGCTCTATCATATATTGCAAAACTAGTCTGCAACCTAAATTTAAGAGAAAAAAAAAACAAAATTCCCAGATGTGCCACTCCACCCAACTTTGACTTCTCACCAACATCTTTTTTTTATTTTACTTGTTGATATAACTTTCCAGATATTTTTTTTTTATCTGACTCTTGTTCAGAGCCTTTACAGCACTACGCTGCTGACATATAATTCAAGGGGAAATAATATTTTATTCCATTTTTATATTTTAATTGAAGTCAGTTTTTTGGGATAGAAACAATCAAATTTCACGCAAATGCAGAATATAATTTTCAGTTCATTAAAATCCCCAAATCTGCAGAGACATTGCCGAGGACGTGACTTTGGTAGGAATACATATCTACCAGACCCTTATTCACTCATAATTCTGCTCTAACCTTGTTTTTACAAGTTGCCCAAAATACACCTGCGTCGTTCCAAAAAGATAAGACCTTCAAATTTTAATAGACAGAATTCATTAGCATGTGTAAAACACATTCATATACTGTGCGTCTAATCACTATCTTTGTTTACTTCTCAATTGGGTTGTTAATTGGTAGTCACTTCAGTTCAGTAGTTCCCGAAAGGAACCAATTCGGTGCAGCATTACAGAAGACTTCATTTTTCATTTTCATTTTTCGTTCGGCAAAGATAAGTCATCTGTGAAATGATGCTGTAGAGATTCGTTCTCTTGTGGCATATTAATGTGATGAATTAAAATCACGCACTGACAGGTTGGGAGACAATTACTATGAATGGTTATGAGATGATTTAGCAAAGGTATTTAGGTAGATTTTGGCAAGGCGGTTTAACCACAGATCCTGCATGTCTAAATATTTCCTGATGGAAGGGGGCATTTTTCACCTTTTATTAGATAGTGAAGGGATATGAAATGCAACAAAGGTGTCCAGCTTGAAATGAGGCAGTGATAGTTGGTACCATGCAGCCATGGAGAACGTGCTTTATAGAGATGTTGCTAATGTTTTAATAAGCTGAGTGTAACTGTATTTTTAAGCTGATGTTAAGTGTCATCTATGTTAGAGACCAATGAGGATACTCTGACCAAGGTTTTCTGTCTTGGAAGGAAAGCTTTTTTCGAAGCACTTTCTGTCTTGGTCATACAGCAACAAGGATGTAAAAAGACGCTTTCTGCATTTTTATGTCATGTTGAATCCAAGATATTTTCTGTAGAAACAGTCTATGACACACAGGTATGCCTGACATGTCTGCAGAAGCGCACAGACATCTGCCTTGCCCTTTGACACCATTTCAACATCTGTCAAAATACTGAAGCTGACAACTGAGGCGCTGTCAAAACCGCCCGTGTGAAGTTGAAGGACCCTTCAAGAGGGCTCGAACTGCAAGTCCACTGTTGCCTCCTTGTTGTCTCCTGACTGCCTGATGAGATTGGTTGGTGGTCAAGACAACACTGACAGCCAGCGGCAGCTAATCCTCTCATGCCATCGCAGAGAGGTAGGCCACGAGGATGCACAGCTGACCCACTGGAGGAGGGTCGGATGAGGACAGAATGAAAAGTTACATGTTTCAGAGACAAAGGCTGCCATGGAATTTAAACAGACTTATACATTAAACTAACACAGAAAGCATTTTTCTACAGTGGGAGAACAACATTTGTGTCCCACTAGTTTAATCTAGGAGAAAATAGCTCACGGTCACAGTTCCAGTGAACTACGTTTGCTTAAGTACTGTGCTAGAAAGTATATTATGTAACATTACACATCAAAATTTTTGATTAAATGTAAAACAATTGAAACTTTATTCATCACCCAGTCTGTCAACATTTCTGCCTGTATTTATAAGATAGATTTTAATTTAAAGTGGCGGTTGTTTAACAGCAAAGACAACAATTCCTATGATCCCACACTATTTCAAAATGTCATTAAACAAAGTCTTTTATTTTGATTGTTTCAATGAAGGGATCTCAAATGATGTGAATTACATAGTTAGCATTTAAGTACATTTGAGATACTTGTAATTTCTTTTCCATAACTCCCATTTTATTCTACTTAAGACTTCCACTCTACTACTAATTAAAAATAAATTACTTTTTTCACAGCCACATTTATTTGATAACTTTAGTTTGGATTTTTAGTCAGTAAAAAATATTATGCATATTGACTTCTTTCACTTTTAGTAGTTTTAAATTTGATGAAAAAAAATTTGCAGGCATAACTTAATCTTGGCTGTTTACTGTTGTATTGTGATGAGGCCAAGTTGTATCCAGGAATTAAGTTTATATACTGCCAATTTGTAACAGCAAATATGTTTTGAAACACATGCAAATCCAGTCTTTTATCACTTTAATGAGTAAACCTCAATTAAAATCTTTGCATTCACAAAATGTTAAAACCTACAGCAAAATGTTCTCTGACAATGTACTTAAATTGTTTCCCAGAGGTTATGTGAATCCACTCTTGCGTACAGTATCCTTTCATTGCTACTAACCCTGCCATCCTCCATATGAGTTGTGTGCACTTCCTAGGAAAAAAAAAAGGTTGCCAGGAAACATAATCCAGGCAGCAATTACATTGCTGTACAAAACATAATTGGAAAAACAAATTACATGAATATAAACATAATTTCTAGGAGACAGAGCTGAATGAGTCCTCTTGAGAATAGGACTTATTGATATGAATGGTCCCTACAGCATATACATGTGACAGTGCATGTATATGACCGGATCATGAAATGCATACAGTACATCACATTAATCCAAATGGACAGGGTAATCTCTTATGATCGAGATGTACAGTAATCTCTGTTTCAAGAAAACAGGATGTGGCGTACGGTTCATTTCATTGTCTCCAACAATATTACAGTCTCTGAATTAGGATGAATAAGAATTCAACCAACTACATCTGTGCTGCGTTTTATGGATGTGGCAGGGTGATATTACCCTGAAATGACATAGAAATCACAGCCAGAGAACATCACCGGGCCAGTATCCAAAGACTGCTTTTTTGCAACACTGAATACTATTTTTAAGGGAGCGCATATTGAATGTGAAATTACATGAGAAAGATCCAAAGATTACAATGCAGCTGTTATTTCAACTGTTTTTCCTACTGCTTTTCATCAAAGCGTGACAAAGGCACATGACGCCAAAGCTCTGAAACTGTGTATGTTTCTGAGTATTTAGTAGCTTTAGCATCACCCGATTTAAGTTTTCAACTAATTCAATGTCTACATCTTAAGACTGCCAAATTATTTATTTACTAGCTTTCGCAGTACATATATAACTACTGTATTTGTATCCAGAGCTGGTTCTGTAGAGCTGAAGAGATGCAACAACAACACAAGCTAATCCCTGCAATGTGCCTCAGAGGGGTTTAGCTCATGGGAGGGACTTAGATGAGAGAGAGGGAGCGAGGAAAGGGACTTAAAGCAGTCATTGTCCCTCCAGGAGCAGATTAACTATTTTAAAAGCAAAGGTGACGTCTATCGCCCGCTCGCCTGTGCAGGCCAGCCAAAGCTCTCCAACTCTGTGTGAGTTGCCGTTTCTCTTCTCTGATTGTTTGTCTCTTTTTCTTTTTCTCCGCAGTGCACTCTTTCTTGCGCAAATATATCTTTTGCTCAGTTCCTGTCTTTATCTTTCCCTCGCCTTGCTCTCCCTCCTCATGTGCTCATTCTTTCTTTTCTTCTAATCAAGTAGGAGGCCGGCACAAGCTCAATGTGAGGCTCCGGCAACAATCAGAATCTCCTGAGTGGGGAGCAGAGCCAAGGCCATAATGAAACACTGGGAGCACAGGGAGGACTGCCGATTAAAAGTTATTATGCCGCTGCGATTGCACTAGTGAGTGAATGGGAGACGTGGGGCCATGGGGGTTCTGTCCACAGGGTACAATACAAATGGGTGACGAGGAAGAGGGGAGTGTGCACATGGGATACAGAGGAGTGAGGGGGGATGATACTACTAGAGAGAAGAGAGGGAGGAGAAAGTAGGACATGAAGGAGCCGAGAACATGAGCGCTTTCTTGTGAATGTGCGCAGACTGGAGAGGGGTGAGGAGGGGAGACACCACAAATAATTTACACATGGGAGTAATGAGATAAGTGCTAGACTAGAGGGGCAGGAGGGGGGATGGAAGAGGGATGGTGAAGGTGGGGTGAGAAAAGAGAGGGCACACACAGGATACACTCATGCTTTTTTAAGAAGGAAAACAAAGATTGGCACAGAAAAGCATGGCATGGAAATGCAAATAAATCTCCCGTTGCCACCAAAGTGTTTTTATTAACTCTAAGAGGCAGCATGAAAGATGGAAGGAGGCAAGGGAGATTGGGGGAAAAAAATAATAAAACACCAGTCCAATCATCACGTTCCTCTTGTCTTTTTCTTTCTGAATATGTGAGAATGTGTAAACAACGTTGTGGTATGTGTGTGTGCTAATAATTCGCTATGGAGTCATATTTTCCTCGCTTTCTCTTCACCCAGCAAACTAGTCCTCTTGTGCGATCTGCATTATGCATGAGCTCTGTGTATAGATTGTCAGGGGGAAAATTGGGCACAGCGCTAACAATAGAAAGCAAGCAAACTTTATGTATATGTGCATAATATGTAGTCCTAATGAATTATTACACAAGCCCTTTGGTGCTTTCCTGGAAACTGTAGAAGTCCTCTTCCTTTGCAGTATGAAGACATCCTACCTTAAGTGTTCACTGAGAAGAAACATCCTGTTGATACACTCCAGCACTCCAGAACATAGGAATACCCAGGGAGCATGGCCACACACTCACACACAAGTACAAAATGAACATGCTGCACATGAACGCACATGAAGGCCTTCGTGTCATTGTCACTCTCTCTCTCTTTTTCCAGGACTATACAAACACACACAGACACACATACACACCTATACTATTCAGCTTGGTCATAATGAGGCCGTCATGATGAGGGAAACACAGAGTTAACAGACAGTCATTCATGCACAGAGCCACGGAGTCTCCTCAAGTCTCTATCTGGCACTAAACCCAGCGTGTGTGTGCGTGTGCATGTGCTTGTGTGTGTGTGTGTGTGTGTATGGCTGCCAGGCAGGGTGGGCCCCAGTGGAGAGGCCTGCATGGCATGACCTCAGCCAGAGACTTTCCTCCTCCAGGCCCTGACATCCACACACACACACATACACACACACAAACACACACATTCATAGTGTTCCCAGTGTTCCTGGCAGCACCAGTCAAACCAGGCTGCTCGTCCAGAACTTTCAGTTATTGTTTCTATTTGTATCCATATTTACCCCACATGGAGTCATGAGAAACAAAACACTAAGTTCAGCCATGTCTCCTGATGACTTGATGTTTTAGCTACAAACAGCACCACAACTTTTTTGACACATCACAGAAAATCTTGGACTTGCTACTCCTATTCAGCTCCTGGAAACTGTGAAATGATTCAAGAACTGAAACACAGGCAATGCCAGTTTCACTCATATCTTCTCATCATTCACATCTTTGCTAGGACCACAGGAGGCAGAGCGCTGGGCTTTAGAGGATGCCAGTGATCTGTGGGCTACACGGTCAGTCGGGCGGTCAGCTTAATTTAGGAAGAAGTAAGAGAAGCTGTTTCGTCTTCCAGTACAAACATTTTTCTTTCATTTGTGTGCAGTTTGCTATAAATCCATGTTCTCTGTGTAATATCTCCCCAACATCATGTCTTACACTACGGATCATTTCCTCCAAGATTGTGCTGAAGGCAGAATCCTAGATTTGCATATCTATGGCCATTGAGGCTCAGTACCATTCTGTACATTTCTGCTGCATAATTCAGCTGCATTACAAAAGTATCGTCCAAGGAAACTAAATATTAGGACTCTGAAAAGCAAACTTACAGATTAAATTTGAATGAGTTGATTATGCAATGGCAAGGAAACACTTCATATCAGGGCAAAGTTTCATATGAAAAATATGGGTCTGTTTGTTTAAGGACAAACTTTCTTGTGTATATTTGCTGAAAGAGTCTCTCAATAACACACTCTATGCACGAAATCGACACAAACTCAAACCTGAATCAAGGCTGAATGAGGTAATTTTGTATGCTTAGAAAGGAAAATGCACTCAGATGAGATGTTAGGTTGTCACGCTAACGAATGAAATGAATTATAGATATCCTGCATCACCCCACCCACTCTCTATCTCTCCCTCTCTTTCTCTGTCTTTGTCTGTCAAAATGTGATGAGCTAAGAAACTCAAGAAGCTGCTTTGGGTGTGAAACCGTATCCGTCTCTGGGGGTTTCAGCCATTTTGTTGAATTTGCATCTTAACAACCTGTCTGAGTAATTGAAAAAGTGGTGTCAGAGCCCAGAGTCTTGATCTCTGATATGGTAATTACCTTCCATTTATGCCAGAGACTTTCTGGGAGTCCAGAAATCCAGAGGCAGCAGCTGTCTTTGAGGAAAAAGCGTAATGGCCCGCATATGTCTGCGTCTTCTTGGGAGCTATCAAAATGCATTTGGCCGGGCATTTTCATCCATAGTTGACATCACTGATTAGAAGATCTAGTAAAGTTGTCTAATCTTCGACCAGCAGCTGGGGGAAGGGGAAAGAAAGGAGTGATGGGGGTATGAGCGGAAGGATAGGGGCAGACCTTTTATGTGGTTTTACCCCACTCTCAAATGGGTTCCAGAAGCGAGCATGCTGTGTACAGACAGCGCTTAAGTCTAAGCTTTTGATGACATGCTACTGGTTTGGTGTGGTGTGGTGTGGTGTGTGTCTTTGTGCGTGTGTGTGTCCTGGAGGATGCATATATTGGACACACTCAGACTCTCAGAACCTTGAAATCCTTTGTTTCTTGAAAATAAAGTCAAATTAGAAGGTAAGCTGAGCAAAACTAGAAATGTGTGCTGAGAATAAAACGAGAACTTTAATGAAGCAACATTAAAGTGTCTTTCCCCGACTGAAGCACACAAAAGCGTGTAAATCAATACTCAGCCATATGTTCTTTAATGCTACAAGTAATTAAGTGCAGCAAAGCCTTTGATACAAAACTCAAGATGCCACCTAACACTCTTTTACAAAGTCTTTACTGTCCAACATGAGCAAGTGCTTGATCTGTGAAGATATACCTAGAAACACGACAGCTGACACATATCAGATTGTTGTCGAAACCAGGAGGCTTTCATCATTTCATTCAGCACCATCTTTTCATCTATAACTGTGGACACCGATGCTGCGAAACGTCAAAACAAATAGCTCAGAGGAACTACTTCAACAAAGAGATCTGACAAATGAATCTGTTTTGTCTTGGGTAATGTAAACATCTTATTCAGTATCTGCATGAATATATGTAGAAAGCGTGTATGCAAGAACCTGCCATAAGCCCTCATTGAATTGCATGATTTTTTACAAAACATTTCCTTTGATCGCAGGAGCAAATGGTGCAACATCAGGTCAACAGACATGTTCAAAAATCTCTGCAACTTCTGTATCTAAGAATACTACTTGCACCTTTTTTTTAAAACTGTGTGCACTTGACCTGCTACTCTGCGTATGGAGCAACACTTTCTCTAAGTAATCATCACCACAATCACTTGATTAGTCGGAGTCATCTATCAATTATACTACTCTGTTTGAGAGCCAGGCCAGTCACCAATCATGGTTAAATGGAGATGTAGAAATGTCGGAAGCGAGGAGAGAATGAGAACACGTTAAATGATCCATGACGCAGTCGCAGCTCCCCCCTCGCTGATTTATCCACTTTATGCCTTTAGGATAAACTATTAGTATTAGCTTCATCAGACGCTTTTAACCGCATAAAATGCCTAAATCTAGATTGAATATTGGAGAGGGCAGATGGGCTAAAAGGCTCATAAAAAATTGCTGGTGGAGAATTTATGAAATTAAGCTTTTACTTATATAAAAAAATGAACATCTTCCTGATTGGAATGGATGGTCTCTCCGTTTTCTCCAGCCCTTACGTCCTGCGCAATGTCACTATCAGAGCAATGGTGCTAATTACGTACAGGACATTATCCCTCAGTATACATGTAAGTCTTCCTCTAAGCCCAAATCAATACAGAGTTTGTTAAGGAGCCACTAATGCTCATGGCTCCATGCTTCGCAGACACTAACGACCTCGCTCTGAATCCAGCTACGACAGCTGAAGACACCCAGCACACACTGCAATCAATACTTTCTTATACTGGCTAAGTCTCACCCTGCCTCTCTGCCTCACCCTTACTATCTCTCATGCCGATCTTTCGCTCTACCTTCAACTCTGTCACCTAAGTTTCTTATCTCCTTCTTCTCTGTTGCCAAAGATGTAATCTCTCTCTGTCTCTTTTACCCCAAAACACTCTCTATAACTCCTATCTCTCCATCTATGCCTCTCCAGGATTCCTTCTCTCTCTCAATTATTCACCCTGTCCATCTCAATCTCTTTCTCTCTCTCTCTCTCTTCCACCCATCTTCCCTCCCTCCATCCCTCCCTCTATCCCTTTCTCTCTCAGCTAAGCCAACAGCTTCATTGTCCTTGGACCGGGGTGAACAATGTCAGCC
>JAPZDV010000022.1:14677501-14710069 GCA_029814665.1 Acanthurus lineatus
CACCCATCTTCCCTCCCTCCCTCCCTCCCTCTCTCCCTTTCTCTCTCAGCTCGGCCAACAGCTTCATTGTCCTTGGACCGGGGTGAACAATGTCAGCCCACACGGGGCCCCAGTGCGGTCCCAGCCGAGAAGGCAGTGAGCACCAGAGAACACCCATAACTCAATGTTTCAACTGGGCTGTGGGATAAAGGGAAGCCTCACACATGGCTGACTATGTGGGTCAGCCTTGGATCATTTGTAGAGGAGGAGGCCAGCAACTGGCACCAGAATCCCCCACTGAGAAGTGTGTATATATGTGTGTGTGTTTGTGTGTGTGTGTGAATGAAGAGCGTCGTGTCCCATTGCAACCCAGTGGCGAGGCCCCCCTCCAGTTCATCCCAGCCAAGTATTCTATGGGAAACCTGCTCCTCTCTCCATCCCTGCTGCTGCTTCCCTCCACCCCCATACTCTACGTGACCGCACCCCGATGTCTTTGTGAGTGCCGGGGACAAAACAGGGGGCTCTTTGGGGCCACCAATTAGTCCTCCCCCATGGGGTGACATGGCCGATGAATAGAGGGACCCCCGAACCGTCCACGCATATAATCTCAGTCCTTCCTTTGGAGGCTGTGCTGTCATAGCCACACAGATTCAACCTTGTTTTAAAAGAGGGGTCTCCTTGATTTAAAGGCACGACCCGCTGGTCCAAAAAAGCGAGCATCCGGATGCCAGTGAGTCACTTTGTCAAGAGAAAAGGATGGGACTTGTTCTTCTCATTGCAAGCTCATCCAGGGAGGCATACAAGTATGGCTTTTAGGGGGCAAGGAGGGGGTTAAAAGAAGGTGAATTTTTCCCATCAATCATCAAGTGACATAAATAACAATAGCAACTTGGAATCCATTACCAAAACAAACAAAGACATAGCAGGAGAGTCTGCAGCAGGAGCCTCAGACGGAGGGACAGGCTATGTAAACTAAAGTGGTGATTGAGCAGTCACAGGGGGAAACTTGAATGAACGACGCCAATTGCTGGTGAAACCAAAACACATGTCATCGTGACGAGACGTCTCAATGGATGCATTATCACTTCTCCATCCCCACCCACACTGCTTATTGGTGCTGGATTAGTTTTAAAGGGATAAAATGTTTTTTTTTTTTGAAAGACATCTGATGACATTCAATGCCAGCTTCAACTTTGGGCGAATGCTTTCAAAAGTCAAAATCATCCATAGTCATTACATCTCGACTCAGATTCAAGAGGATTTGATCTGAATTACTTAGCTTTCGCCTTTCAACTATTCTAACATTCAAACATCCTTTAAGTCTCTGTGTCTCTTTGAAAAACAGTTTGATTCTATTGACTTTTTATATGAGAGATTAGACTCACAGGCTGCACGCAGACAGTCTGGCACTAACCCTCACTAAGCACACATACTCCAGGATTTAATGTGTCATTTTCTCCTCTCACCTCTGCTGACCATCAGCAGAGAGCTTAGGGAACTTAACTTATGGAGAAAAAAGAAACAGAGAGAGAGAGAGAGAGTCAGTCTGAAAGAAGGAGAGAGAGAGAGAGAGAGAGAAAGAGAGAGAGAGAGAGAGAGAGAGAGAAGATGAATGAAGGATATTTGTGGATGTCAGTTTTCCCCAGCATTCCTCCCTCCTGCTGATCACCCTCCTCTCCAATGTCACTGAGCTGAGTGTGGACAAGCCAGAGCAGGTGAAGTTTGCAGAATGACCTCATGCTTGAGTCAAATAACCACTCACAGTTATAGGAAAAAACTCACCTACAGGTATTTTTGTGAGCTTAAAATAAGTTTATCTGACATTAAGTTGTGTTTTCATCCATCTGTTTTATGTGCAGAAATGAATTGCCAGAAATTTAAGGAAAGATAAAGTTTCTTTGCTTGTTTGAGGTAAAAAAAAAGTCAGATATCAGTAAAATAAAATATGACAAAGTGCAATGGAAAAAAACTCAGTGAATAAATCTACTCCTGATTTAATACATTAAACAAATATAAATGTCATCTTTCCGTCACTTTGAGCTTGGTTTGTCATCATCTGAGATTTTACTTTTTAATCACATCATCTTGTTGTGCCATCCTCCTCCTCTGCAGTGGGTTAATGTCACCCGACTGGAGACCAGCTGTTTATCTCAGTGCAACCATCTCCTTACATTCATAAAATATTAGTGGATGAAAACACATATTAATTCATCTTTTCTTTTGCCAGTTTTGCAGAAAGTAGTTCAAATTTGCACTGCATTTGGAGAGACACCCACATATGGTGCCAAATCTCACTTCTCATGTTTCATTCCACTGTGTATTTTCCATTAAAACTGTTTCAAAACCCAAGCTCTGTAAAGGGTTATCCAGCACAGAAAATGTGCGTAGTCACTCTTCAGTTAAATGATCCACTCCAAAAAAGTCGTTATATTAAAAAAACAACCACCAGCTCCCCTTTTTTAACAGCAGCAAAGCAACAAAACAGAGGCAGAAAAATATCTTTACTCAAAGAGGAGTGTATGGGCTCGTTGTTCATCAGCTGCAGCAGCAGCAGCGCTCAGCCAGGCTATTTAATGCTTGGCTGGGGAGTCAGGCTGCATTTTATCTTTGTTTCAGTTCACATACCTGAGGAATACTTTTCTATTCCCAAACACTGCACAGGGCAAGGGTCTCAGAGTCTATAATTTATGAACTACAATTCATAGCCCCTGTGTGTACGGACCACTTAGCAGAAATGTCTTTTAAGAGGTTAAGGTTGTTGTGATGTGAGGCTGATGGCGTCACTGAGAGCATTTTCAACTGGTTTTCTTTTTCACTGTTATTTTGTTCCCTCACAGTATAGATGGCATGCCATCTGAAGGTGAAAGCTGTAGGGTAGAGATGCTTTGTGGGTTCTCACTAAGAGGAAGGGCGGAGGTGGGGGGCAGGAGGGCTGCTAGGCAATAGATCAATGACTCCCTGTTCCCACTGAGAGATATAGGAAGTACAGGGCAAGCGGCAGCCAGCGCCCTAAAATAGCTCCACCGATTGCAGCTCAGCTTTAACCCAAATAATGGGGAGGCTGACCGAGGTCTGCGGAGGTCTCTACATTTTTGATTAGCTCATGACCTCCGGGCAGAGCGAAGACAGAACAGAGATTTTGTACGGAGAAGATAGAAAAATGGGACAGGGTTGACAGTCTGACTGTCTCTGTCTGTGGCCTTGAACCGGTGTTTTTCTAAACATTGGAGTAAAAAGATCATGGTGTGAGGTGGCAATCTAGCCCAGGCACAACAAGTCTGTGTCTGTGTGTGTGTGTGTGTGTTTGTGTGTGCGTGCGTGTGTGGACCTTCTGTGTCATCATCCATCTCATCTGTCAGATTAAAACCTACCTAGGCTACTAATGGCTTCAGGGGAATGTCAGAGAGTCAAACACCCACCCACACACCCATACACCCACACAGATAGACACACTCACAAACACACACATGGATACAAACGCACATATCAACATATCCACACACACACACACACAAACATACCCACACACACACACACACAGTCCACTTAAAGCTTTGTGTTCTCTAGAAAAAGAAGCAGCTTGACATTGAATATGAGAGCTTAGACAAATAAAGTATTATCAAAGCCTCCTCTTCCGAAGGGACTGGTGCAGCCGAGACTGAGTACACATTAAGATAAGATTAAAGTTTAATTATCTTAGTGGGTACATTACAGTATTAACAGAAAAAAAACTAACTCTTCCATCAAGAAAGTAAGAAAGGCAGTTGAGTTCAAACCTTGTTTGGTTACCAAGCTAGTAGTCATAATCTGTTTGCTTTGTTGTTCCAAGGATGGTAATGTCAGTCTGATAGTCTGTTCACCGTTTTGATCTAGATATCTTAAAAATGATTGGATGGATTCCCATTAAATACGTACAGACATTTATTGTCCCCAGAGGATGAAGTGTTTTTCAGTCCCCATCAGCCTCAGTTCAACTTTGTGCTTGGTGCTAATTAGCAAATCCAAAGTCGATGAGGATGGTTAAGAATATCCGTGCCAAGAATGAGCATGTTGGCATTTTCATTGCAATTTAGCATGTTGACATAGCAATTTAGCTTAAAACACCTTTGTGCTTGCAGTGCATCTTCATGAAGCCTCCAGCCTGACTCATAATCTTGTTCTTCTGCATTTATCCCCATTGAACCAGGCTCCTCACATACAGACTGCCAAGTGCTGCTACATGCATGTAGGTGAAGAAATTCCAATTTTGCAGAAACATTTCAAATATGTTTCCCTGCTGAGCCACAACATCTTTATGACTGTTATCTTAATGCAGCCTGATGAGAAAAGACAAGACTCAGCTTTTTCCTGACCCAGAAAATAAAAAAGCAGCTCAGCATGCAATAAACAGAAAAAAACATAAATGGAAGCGTAAATAAAAATGAAGTAAATAATTAAAAAGATGATGATTCTGGACATGTTGGCTCATTAGTGGAATGGACTTCAGAGGAATCCATCTCATTGTGCTGTGCATTCACCAATAAGACTTTTCCTGTTGACTGAACAGATAAACAGATTCCAGCGGAGAGCTGCTTCTGCTATAATGAAGCCTCTTCTTTCCTCTTTCTTTTCTTCTGTCTCTGTCAATTTCTGCTTTTGTTTTTTTTTTTACCCCCCCAACTCTTCCGTCAGTTTCTCTCACCCTCTTTTTTTCTCTCTCCCTCAACTTTCCTTTCTGTACCAATCCTCCTACTGCTCTCCATCCCCGCCCTCGCTCGCCTTTTCTCAGGGTCAATTAAGCTACAGTAACTAAACAGCAGTGCACCCTGTCACATTCCATCCCGTCCCCCTCAATGAGTGACTACAACCTACACTAAAACAAACGGGCTCTGAAGGAACCCGCTCCAGCAGCTATTACCATATGAACAACTCACTTCCTAACACACAATGAACTACCTTGACAGACCTTTTCTGGCCTCAGGCTGTCCTTCGTGGAACTGTGTTAATAAAGGGGTATAAAGAAGGGTCTGTGTGCAGGTTGTCTGCCCTGTTTTGCCTCCGCTGGTCTGGCCGGGTCCTCATGGGTCTGCTTTCCCACTGCTGCAATATTTACTTCATAGGGGGTTGACAGAGCAGCAAATGTGCTGGCTGCCGCACACCTAAGCACACACAAGCTCACAGCGGGGAGGGCAAAAGCACAGAGAAAATACATGAAACAAAAACTTTGATGTACGCACACTCGCACACATGTTCACACAAAAACATGCACACACTTTCAACTACAAAAGTACCATACTGTGCACTTGAGAGGCCAACCTCCACCAAAGGCAGATCTATTTCTTTTCTCTCCTCATCCACCTCCTCCTCACAGAGACGCTTCAAATCTAACAGGATGTCAGCAACCAAATCTTTAAGAGGGAAGAGAACAGGTACTTCTTCCTTTTTTTAAATAGCAATTTTAGATATTTTCATGTAAATAAAGTTTAACTGTGTTCAGTCCCTTGGAGCTTTTAACAGCGGCAGTCGGATCTCTTCTCAAAAACGTCCTCTCTTGCAACGGGATTGATGTTCCTCTGACAACTGGTTTGTGTAGATTAAATAGTCAAAGAGCTGGTTAATTAGCAGGAGTCATTGCAAAGTCGCTGAAGGGACAAGAACAAGGCCGACAGCAACAGAGAGGGAGAACTAAATCAACAGAAATTAAATGAAACTGATGTGCCGTTCAACTTTTCATTTAAATGCAGCATAGCAATGACTACTTTTTTACCAAACATGTCATTTCATTTTCCTGTCTTGTCTCACCTGGTCAAAATATCCGTATTTGCACAAGGGCAAACAGTAAATCTGAGTAATATTTCCTGTGGTAACAAAGTGAAATTCACACCTGATCCTTTCCTCTGCATCTCTAGAACATAAAGGCCTGCTACATATTTAAAAGAACAGCAGTATCGACTGAAACAGAGTAGGGGGAAATATCATGTGTTTTGGTCGAGCACCCAACACGACATTGCTTTGTCTTATCTATACATTTGATCTGTTTGGGGGAGGAAGTTTTGTTGAATGGCTCTTTGTGATCGACCACTATAGCTTACAAGCTCGGCCTGCAGCGTGGGTGGGCAGGAACACAATCAGATAGATTCGATTGAACGCTCGACTCACCGCTCAGTGGAATCATGTTCTTCGCCGTTTGAACATGAAAAATCTGATCTATTGTTTGTTTCAATCCGGGAGAGCCAGAACACACCCTGCAATCAGATCAGCACACACTGACTTTGACATGTTTTTATCGCATCACAAAGAGGAAGAAATAATATATTCACCTGACTGCCAAAACGTGTAATTGAGGAACATGCTGCTAGAAAACGTGTCTCAATGTTCTTATTTTGGCTGCACTTTGATGTTTAAATTCACAAACATATTGTAATTGAAAGAAATTGGAAACAACAGATGGTGTGACAAAGTGTTGTATTATGCAGCAACGTGGTGTCATACCTTGTTTTTAGTGCCTCCATTTGAGTTAGAGTGATGGTGCCAAAAACCACCAGGCAGAACAATCTTCTTTTATGCTCCAAGTGTATGAGTTTTACTATGAATATTGTTTTATATCTCTATATTTTTTATTTTATGTGTCATACAATGATGATATTGATATAAATAGGACATTTTGAGTAAATACAGTGTATATATTAAATAACCTGATTAGCTTGTTTTTGTCTAGTTTAATAAATTACTCTCAATGATTAAAAAAGAAGCTACTTAATTTTTCACTGGCATAACTTAATGTCTGGCAGCTGATCATTTCAATCACCTCACAATATTGTACACTGCAGTAAAAGCATTCTGTAGATACTTTGGGTGGAGCTGGGCAATATATCAATACTATAGTGATACAATGATATGAGGTGGTAGATAAATGCAGTGCAACTTGATATCCTCCCAGATCTGAATATTGTTATATCCTGAAATGACATAAGTGTTGTCTTTTCCTGGTTGCATTACTGCTGCATTACACTTTAATTTTCTAAACTTACCAGATTTTTCTTGCTGTTCTAACATTTGCCTTGATCCATTTAGTCATTATATCCACATTACTGATGATTTATTAGAAATCTTATTATGTTAATATTTCAGGAAAGCACCAGTGGTCACGCCTAACATAATGTTGCAATATTGATACTAATATTTGGTCAACCCAATGGGATCCAAATAACAATTATTTCCTCAAGAATTAATCTGCAGATTATGGTTTTTTTTTTTTTATTAATTCACCGTTTTGTCCACTAAAATAGTCTCACTTTAATTTGTGAGAGCTAAAGGTGATGCATTAACAATGTCGAACAATAGCCCGAAGTATCGAGGTTCGGAAAAACATTGTATCAATCTATTAATCCACTCAAAGGTAGATTCAGCTCAGTCCATTCCTACTGGCCTCTTTTCATCTTTAAATTATGGTCTCAGGCAGGCATCTGATGTCAACAAAACAAAGAAAACCCGAGTCACAGAATCAGACTTCTCACGGATTAGATCTGACCACAGCGTCATCTGACTCCCAGAAGATGTCCGGCACCCCGACACATGATACAAAGAGCCCAGCCCAAAACCCTGATAGCAGACACCAGAGAGGGAGACATAGGCAACCCAACCAATAGCATAGCGTGTCTTCACTCTGTAACAATGTGCTGTGTAGCTCTGTATGTGCGTGTGAATTCAGAGACTATTATATAATTGCTTTTGTGCACAAATATGCATGCATGGACTTCATATTACAAATTATCGTACCTTCTTTGTTCGCTGAAAACTGTGTAGCTCTAAATTTGAATTTGAATATTTCTGATAAGCTGAATGTTCCTCGGTGGATAGAGAAAACTCTCCTACTTTTTGGCTAAATAAACTGTTTAAAACCCTCTTCGAGTGGCTGGAAAATGCATTGTCATAAAGCTGAAAAAGGGTTGTTTTTCTGATTTTTTTGGAGGTACATGGCTCTCATAGGACACGGGTAATCTTGTAAAAGTAAAATGCAACATACACATTAATGCAACAATAATATGTATACAAAAACCTCATAGCAAAACACTGAAAGGAACTTGACTTAAAACTAAGAAAGATTTTGAATGCAGGACTTTTCTTTGTAATGGACTGTTTTCTAAGTCAGGTTTTGATGATTTAACTCAAGGATCTTTACTAAATGGCACATCCATCACTGTGGGTATATATCATCTTGAATTTCCTGCTAACCATCCAAATGTAATAAAAGCTTGTCTAAACCTTGTTATCTCTCACACATATTTGTTCATCAAACTCCACCATAAAAACCCTGAGAGGTGGATAAAGTTCCATCATCCTCCAGGTAATAAAATGCACTATTTGTCCTCTCATACAAATGACTGCCATACAGGTGCGCTTCTCTCTCTGTCCATCTGAGAGATAGTTATCAGTTAAAAGGGTAACCAAAACCTCCTCACTTGTCAGCCCCTCCCTCCCCCTCCCTCCTCTCTCTGCATTCAGTTCCTCATTACATCCCGCTGTGAATAATATCTCCTTTTAGCTCTGTTTACTTGAGGCATATGGCAGGCCTACTGTAGTCAGCAAGCTGTTCCTATGACTAATGTACCGCCATGGTTTTGTTGCTGCACTCTTATGACCACATCATATGATGACGATACTTAAGCCCATTTCAACCGAGAGCTGAACTCATGATACACTATGTGTGCTTTCGTCCAAGAAGAAGAGGAAGCACGCAAGAGGAAGAAGACGAGAGATACGTCTGAGGGCCAAAACGGTATTAATGCTTCTATTGATCACATTTTAACCATCCGCTCCGACAGCCTCTTTAAGTGTAACACAATGCATCCCTGGGAATGAATAACTATTGCTAATGGCTATAAAAAGCTCCTGAGAATTGGCTAACGTTCTAGCCTCTAAAATCGATATCTCTCCCAACCACAATCTTTATTTAATTTCAATATAGTGGCACAAAGAATTAAGGATGAAAAGAGGATGAGAAATTGCTCAGTCAGAACAGAACTGGAGACTTTGCTCCTTTTGGATTATCCTGAATTGACTGAAGCACTGCCACTGCATCCCAGCTCCCTATCCAAAGTTTGCACACCACAACGGCATGTTAACTGGTTCAGACTGATTCATCCAGGCTAAAAAATCCACTCTGTTGCTATCCGCTAAGGTGCTTTGGATAAAAATAGCGCCACTCGTCCTCTTGTTGTGTCAGACTGACTCCAATCATTTGCAGAGGATTCCAAATATTCAATTAATTAAATGCATCTCCCCCGTGCTCACCCTATCCATTCGGTTGATGCTGTAGTCACAGGCCAGGCATTATTTACTATAGTAATTAGTTCGGTGTTACAAGCGTGGAAATCACCGTGATGAAGGAATAACTATCTGACTGCCTCCAGGGTGGGACAAGCAATGAGAGCGCCCAAATAGAAAGTCATGCCTTATTATGCAAGTGGTGGAGGTAAGAAATGCAGCCTCCCAAGGTAATTGAGGCCATGTACTGTAGACTGCTTCTTACAGATACTCACCCTTAACAAAAATGAGACACTGGAGAAACTTAGAAATTTGAGAAACAGCTGAAACCCTTCAGTGGCCTGCCCTCTATAATCAGCATATCTAACACTCCAGAATACTATTCAGATAACAGAGGATGGATAATTAGGAGCAGGTTAAATTATAGGTGAGTGAGTTGCTTCTGTGAGATTTAAATAAGTTTAATAACTTGCTTGTACGCTATAATAAAAGCTCCAACATAGGCTGTTTCACATATTTCATACAAGGTTAAGGTCAATATGAACTACTAGACGCATATGAAATCAAGGTAACCATGAAAAAGTGGAATTCAAGTTATGTGCTAAGGGATGTATTTGAAACATACCATTCAATAATTCAGCTGTCCGGATTTGTCAGCTTTACATCTTGCTTTATTGGGTCCAGGTATTTATGTTTGTTTGTGCATGCAGGGTTTTAACAAGTGTGTAGACCTGTATGAATGTGAGTATTCATCACTGGTAATGAACACAAATGGTCAAATTAATTGTTTCTACATCCTCATTCTTCACTGTGTTGTCATGACATCAAATATCTTTGTCAGAAGACTCTGTGCTATCTGTGTCTGTTCATTTACCAAAGTCTGGGTCACTGAGAGTTGGACAGATTGAGTAACACAAGAGCTCTTACACTCACACATACACATTCACACATGCAAACACACACAGGCAAACACACACTAAGTCCTTCACCTGTTAATGTGTGAAACAAATGACTGCTGCAGCGGCGCCAGTGTGAACAAACCACCATGTCCCATCTTATCGGGTGGCTGCATGAAAACCTGTTTGTTCTAGATAGAGTCTGCAACAATCAACTCGTCAGCTTGAGGGAATTCGGCTGGCCCTGGATGACTGCACCTCACAGGACTGAGCAGAGACATGACTCCGCAGCACCACAGGGGAAGGATGAGGATCACTGGTACAAACTGAATGACAACAATGGGCCGACAACACAGGAGCGACTCGACATTCCAAACCCCCAAATCTTATCTAGGTCAGAAGTGTACCTCCACAGACTCATCCCACCTCCTTTCCTCGCTGTCTGATTTCTTTGTTGTCGTGTGCAATGATGTAACATATTGTAACTTTGCAGCATGAACTCAACACGGAGACAAGGTAGCAGAGTCATGTGTTGAAAACATTCATAAAAACACTGCTCTCTCCAATAACAGGGTCACTGAGGAGGAACTAAAAGATGATGCTCTCAACCTTAAAGAGATTTAATTTTTCACTCCTAAAGTAATTGACACTTGAAAATATGTTTAAAAACAGCCAAAACCAGTAGAGAGAAAAACAGTCTACTTTTTTTTAAGAACAAAAGATTTAACATCACTTGGAGAAAGAAAAAAAGATACATTCCTCATTAGTTAGACCTATGCCATGTAAATGATTAACGGATGGTGGGTGTAGATAGCCTCACCTGCCGTCCTGTGTTCCTATCTAGTTACCAGGCTAGCATTACTAGTCTAGCTAGCCTTACTAGATCTCATGCATCCTGTGTTAGCTCACATGTGCTCTGACACAAATACGCAGAGGGAGAAAGGAAGATGGGGAGGATGAGAGAAACTGAAGAGGGGGTGACTAATGAATTGGCTGTCTTGTGTTTTTCCAACCTGTGGAACAGCTGAGAGCTGCTGTTTAAAGCCTTTATGCAAACAGGATTCAATGTTGAGAAAACACGCACACTCTAATAATCTCTTTCAAAAAGCCGGAATAATTCTCTGCCATGATGTCTGACCAGTTTTGACTCATCAAACTCTCTTCAGAGGAGCTGGGCGCCTAGCCATGCGTCCTCACTCAGAGTCCAAACCTAATTAAATAATCAAGGTTCAATTGCTGCATAATACCACGATCAATAAACAGTGGATTTCTTGGTTATTTGGATGAAATTAAACAGATCCCACAAGAAACAAACACAGAGAACTTATCAGTAAAACAGATGAGACGGTCCCAGATTAGTTTGAGATGGGAGCAGATCAAAAGACACAACGCTTCAATATGCAGCTGCAGCACTGCCCAATCAAACCAAAGTACTCCAAGAACCCAAAATAGGCCTCATTGCAGTCTCAACACACACCAATTTATGCAAGAGTGCATACATACACAAACAAGACACTCAGACACATGCACATAGCCTCACACACCTTCACAAACCCAGAAGCAATCACCTCCTGAATAATCCAGTAAGCACACAAATCAAAACCTTAACAGGTTTAGAAAAGCAAAAAGAAGCTTTTTAACAAATAACGTCAAAAGGCCCCCAGTAGACTGTGATGAATGAATCAAGCCAAGCATGCTGTGAACATTATCAGAGTGGGGGATGAATGAATACATTATCATGCAAGGCACAACTTC
Organism: Acanthurus lineatus; assembly: GCA_029814665.1. Taxonomy (NCBI): domain Eukaryota; kingdom Metazoa; phylum Chordata; class Actinopteri; order Acanthuriformes; family Acanthuridae; genus Acanthurus; species Acanthurus lineatus. Next base: position 14,689,378 of record JAPZDV010000022.1, read on the forward strand.
TCTTTTCCTGCCTCACAGCTTGTCTGTCTTCCTGCCTATCAACCTGCTTGCCTGATTACCTGCCCACATACAGAGCACCTTTTGTCCAGATTAAAGGGGCATGGACGGAGGGGGCTGAGGTGAAATATTATTTCTTTTCACAAGAATTCATTTTCAAAAGGAGATCTGTTGAGTTTCTTTACTCTGTGTGCCTCAAGACCTCGCTGCCTGCTTCCCCTGCTAACTGTCCAGCCTCTTTCTATTACTCTCTCTGGCAGGCTGCCTTCCTCTCGACCTGTCTACTTAAATATCCCAGTTACCTCTGTGAGTCTGTACATTCCTCTAAGCCCCCTAACCCCTGAATATGCACTTCTTTCTACTGGATATCTTCATCACTGCATCTTTCCAGCCTTCCTGTTACCCAGAATGTTTCTGCCCCCCTAAAAAATTAATTTGCTTGAAAAAAATGCTTTGGAATCAACATACTGTCACTTTAAATGCATCCATATTGTACCTTTGCAACCTAAGAATAAGGAAAGATATACTTTTACATGTTAAGACATATGCCTGTTCTCATATTTGCCTCCAGTGAGATGAGAAGATACCACTCTCATGTCTTTGCAATAAATATGACACCATAGCCAGGAGCTGGTTAGCTTAGTACAAAGACTGGAAAAAGCAGGAAGCAGCTGATCTGGCTCTGTTTCGAAAGTAATAAAATCTGCCTTTATTAGCACACTATTTCTTGCTTGTTTAACCTGTGCAAATACTGAAGACTCTTGATGGTTTTATGAGGTGTAACATACAGGGTGCAGTAACTTCCTGAAGCTTGGTTAAATACTCGAAACGTCAACACATGAGATGTCGAGAGAGTATTTCCCTGACTTTAACCGAGTATTTTATTGGGCTAAATAATGTGACGCCTTGTCTTTGTGTCAAAGTCCTGCGATTTGCATGTCCAACTATTGACCTTGACCTATTCACTTCTGTTGCATAAAGGTGTTACATATCCTGGATTGTAAAAGGATTTCCAGTAGCTGTTATTCAAGCAGCATTTGCATTTTCTCCACAAAGTGTTTGGCAGGGAAAAACTAAATCAATTAAATATATGTCACTGGGAGATAGCATTACCCTCCTACCTACTGCCTGCCGCTGTCCATTTGCCTATCAGGCTCCTTTCCAGCCAGTGTCGGCTCAGGCTGCTGTCACACCATACATTTAATCAGTCCAGCTTTAGCGAGCAGTCACCCTTTGCACACTGCATTTTGTGCATGTGTGCGTGATGTGAGTGAGCCTTTGTGAGGCCTCCACTCAGCAGAGTGATGATAAGTACTCCAAGCCCAGCGCTCCGCATGAGCTGATGGACAGACGGGCCAAGAACACTGGGGGCCTTGTGGTCGAGTGTGTGTGTGCATACATGTGTGTGTATTGTGGTGAAAAGAGGGAAAGGAGAAGACGGTGGCTGGGGACTGGAGTGTGTGGGGTGTGTGAGCCTGTGTGTGTGTGTGTCTCTTTTTTCACCAGCCACGCCACCAGACCATGCCACATGGCTGCAATTTGTTCATTAGCTATGTAATAAATGTACACACACACACAGAGGTAATATTGTTCGGAGTTCTGGCTGATTGGATTCTGAAATAGAGGACCCTCAGGGGAATCACTTGTAGTCTGCCAGCCACTGTGACCAGGAGAAGGCGGATTTCTTAACAAGGTTTGAGGCAAACTCAAAAGAAACACATGTAGTCTTATATTTTCCTATTTGCAGTGAGGATTGCTGAGAATATACATCAAAATAATGGTAGCTGTGTAAGGTCTAAGCATCTAATATGCACAACCTCAACACATCTACATCTGTTTTGACTGCTTTTATATGGCTGAATGCAAAAGCCTTTGCTTATTATGTTTCAGGTGCCGGAATAACTACAGGTCATTGTAAAGATTTACCAGTCACCTGGAAATAATTAATATTCACCCAGGGCCAATTACAAGCAATCTATCATCATCATCAGCGTGTCAGATGAGCTAGGGATGGTTGTTACAAATTACCTGCTGTCTAGGATATCAGTCGAGGCTTGTTTCAGCTGAGCTTGTCCTGCCAGGTTTAGGACGAGCTAGTAAGTGTTTGCATGACGAGATAGAGAGAAATATTAGATGATGTGGAACTATATTCATTGCTATGGATGAAATCCAGAAACATGGATAATAAACAAAATCTGTATAGCCTCGTTTGTCCGCACACATGGAACTCAGCGGTGGGGCTTTTGGAAGGAGAAGATGCTCTTTCCACATTCAGCGAGGCTTATAGCCTCTGGGAGAGTATGACTGCTGCTCTGCCATGAGCATACAGATCACCTTACACACTGGCTTTCCTCTGCTTTGATGACGGATGCACACACACACACGCGCACACGCACGCAGCCATGCATGCCTGCTTCCACAGATACTCAGGAGCATTACCACCCTGGATTTGCACACACAAAGTCACACACATACACATTTGCTTCATCCCCCCACCTGGATTAATTCACCTGCTGCACCTGAGAATGTGCTCGCTATGATGTCACCTGCAATCCCACCACTTCAAAGACACAAAAGCACCTTAGTGCCATCAGCACAGAAGAGCAAACGCAGCCTCTCACTTCCTCCTTTGTCCTTCTGTCCCCTAATGGTGATTCCCCTGCAGAATGTCCATACACGGTGAAGGGAGAATTACACAGTGTACTCTACAATCAGATATTCTTGGGTTTCTGCCCATTGGCACTCGCCATGCACCACTGTAACAATGACAAGCTTTCTCTATCCCTCCTCCCTCCTAGTGACATGAAAGAAGCTGCCTTGGCAGGCAAATTTGTGTGCACTCACATGTGTCTTTTGTGAGTATATGATTGAGTTCATCAGTAATTGTGTACATGCGTTTCAGTCAAAGGTGGTAATGTGTGCTGAGAATCCCATGATTACAGTGCTGTCAGCTCGCCTGCTCGCAGAAAGTTCCCACTGGAAATGCTCACAAGCAGGGTATGATGGGATGAGACAAGGCGATAATACAACCACCACATTAGTGCATGGTTAGCCATTAAAAGACCCAAATGAGATTATGAGGTCATATGGGAGGTACAAAAGCCTGCAGTCAAAACAAGAACCCCTCCTTTCTAAAGTAACTGCACATGTTCAATATTCTCTCTGCGCAGGAAAAAATAAATAAACAAAGGTAGAAAGAAAGAAAACAGGGCAAGAAAGGAAGAGAGAAAGACAGGCAAATAAATACAGAGAGACGGAGACAGAGAGACAAGGTCTGATAGCAAGAGGTATGCCCTGCCTTGGGAATTTCAACGGTGGTCAATTTTCATAGCGATCCATCATTGAATAACGCATGAATTCAGCATGATTTAGCATCAAAACATCCAACTGAGCATGAAACAGGAGGCCCTGGCCCATCTTCCATCTCAGCTCAGTGGAAGGCTTTTCCATTGTAAAGCAAGGTGAAATAACAGCCATTCAGCGCGCTGTAACACACCGGAGATGCACTGGCCCCACGAGCGCGCTATTCACAAGATGATGCCTACTGTGAAAATATTCTTCTGCTCTCTTTAGGAAGGATCGAGCACGGAGAGATGGAGAGTTTATAGATGCACGCACAGAAGGAGATAGAGGGTTTACTGCTGAGATAAAAATGGAATCCATTTTGGTTCTTGAAGCACACTCATACATGGTGTGAGGACCTGCTTGGTGTGTTAGCCTGCTATTGCTCTTTCAATCACTTCCCCTCTTCCCTCCTCTGCTCTGTTTCAATTGTTCCGCCTTCCCCTCACCACACTGTTTATATAATTTTCTTTCCTCCATAGTCACACCTCTTTCCTTTTTTCCTCCCCTCTCCTCTCCTTTCCTCTCTTCTCCTTTCCTTTCCTTTCCTATGCTTTCATTTCCTTTCCTTCCTCCTCCTCCTCTTCCTCTCACTTCTCCTCTCTCTAGGCAGCCAGGCACCCCAACACTGTCTCAGGTCCTGAAACTATGGCAACGGAATGAGAGAGCAAGCGCTCTCTATGATTAATAGATGAGAGATGCAGTGCCAATCGCTGGGGCCTGGGGAGGAGGGACAGATGCACTCGAACAACGCCACGCAAACATGTACGACCAGTACACAGACTGAGTACACACACTCAAACCCCCCCCACCACCATTAGCCTACCCTCCGTGCTCACAGAAAATGGGAAAAGGGTCTGACTTATGCACCACACAGAGACACATAGACACATGGAGAGTTAGGGCTAAAAGAAGGAATTGAAAGGAGGCAGAGTTTCCCTGATCCTTAACATCCTCAGGACACACACATACAAAAACACACACTCCATATTAGCTGCTGACAAGCAAACTAACCACAGAGGTAACCACAGCCTCGGCAGCGGATGTGGCCCTAATGAGTCTTAACAGACTGTGGCTGTCTCTATGACTCACAGCTGGCTGCTCTCACCTGTAAAAGCACAACAGCAGGATGGGAATTAGGACATCATATTTTTTTTACACTGCAGTACTACGATTTACATCATCTGATCTGTACTACAAGGCTTGGCTCCTTTCAAGGCCAGTCATTCATCCATCTCCCAGGCAATCACACAAAGCCTTGCCGTGTTAGGATTATCCCTGCAAATGCATTTCTTTTTATTCCATTTGAGTAATGACAGGCAGCAAAACTCAGCTTTGACAAAGGTATTACTGCGCGTTAATGTCGCATGTACTGAGTATTTAAAGTAAAAAAAATAATCCCACGGAGAGAGACCTGATGTTATGAGCTGATTTTTAAAATGTTTTCAGCGTGTTTTACTTGGCACATATGCAGCAAGCCTTGGCTTCTCAACAATCTTCTCCTAGATGGGCTGGCTATCACTTTCTAATTCACTTAATTTCTAACAACAAAGCTCTGCCAAGGAGCAACAGCCAAAACACCAACACACACTCCGCCAATTCTACCACTGACTTGCGGCGCCCAGCCCAAATAAACCTTTTGCCTGGTGATCATGCCTCTGGCTTTCTTGGCATAAACACGCTCAATCAATTATGCTAATGTAACGAATTTGAAGAGTGTGTTAACCCATGGACTGTTAATTCAATGGATGCACTGTAGAGTCATTTACGGGGAGCCGGAAGGGTTAAGGCTAAGTGGGAGAAAGCAGCCAGTTCGAACAACACAATGAAACTCAGAAATTGAAACGCTCTGCATTCATGCATGCATGCAACTGAGTGTGGATATGTGCATGTGTGTGTGTGTGTGTGTGTGTGCGTGCGTCTGTGTAAAAGACACAACATGGAACAACAAGCTGGAGCAAGTGATTAGCGAGTGATTACATTTTCAATGAGCCATGCTGTGCATAGAGCACAGTGGACCATACTGCATGGGGAGATATATTAGGTCTCTACAGTACACTGAATATCATTTGTCATCTACGCTAAACAGTAGGCGATATGTTCCACCTTAACTGGAAAGGATGAGGAGCAGCGAGCGCATAAACTGTTGGCCCTCTAGAAAATCAAATATATCAGCAAGGTAGATACATGGAGATTTTCACATAAGTCTACCATCTCCTCTCATACTGTATATTATCACTCAGTATGTTCTTCAAAATAAAGTGAAAGGCATTTATCAAATATTGAGTTCAACTTCAGTGGGTCAGGGATATCTGAACCAAAAAAGAAAGGAGAATGACTGACAGCTGCAGGAGGTCAAGTTAAATGTTTATATGGAGAGTGAGTTGTGTAATTAGTTATGGCAGGTGAGAATATCATCCTGTTTCTTTTTACCTTCTGAATAACTTCAAACACACACAAAGAAATCTGAGGAGAAAGGCAGCTTGAGTAAAAAAAAAACCTGCCAATTTAAATCAGTCGATGAGCAATATAACATTTGTGATGGACAGCTACATTAAAAATGTACACTTCTTAGCTTGTGTTAACCCATATTCCTAAAACAAAATGTGCTAAAATGCATACGTCTCAAAAGTCTCATAATTATCCTCTTCTAATGCTACCAGAGCAGGTTTGTCATTTAGCCTTCAGGTGGTGTAATTGAAGCAGGAGCAATTTAGAATGATGAGAAATCTGGGAAATGGGTTAAGCATCAATAAATCACAGCCAGATGAGTGAGACAGGTTTGATGCTTTCTCGTTCACTAATTGTTTCAAAAAAAAAAAAAAAAAAAAACACCAGCCCACACACGAAGGACATTCATCAATAAAACATGGCTTTTATAAAATATGCATAAATACACACACTATTGAATGTTTGGTATTGACTCTGACTGAATGAGGACCAGTGGTTAACAACAGCTGACCGGTCTACTTGTTTATAATAGGAGACCAATTAATTTGAGCAGTTGCAAAGCCATTTATCAATTATTTAAAGCGACTGTTTTCAGGCAGCATCTGCATCTGTCATTAAGTGGCAAAGGTAAATACTAACTCTTCCTCTCTTCCTCCCTCTCTCTGCCTCTCTCTCACACATTAACGCACACACATACAGTGTGACAAATCCACATCAGTCACACACAATGCCATCCCCATTGCCATTGTTAGGGGATCGGCGGATCAAACGCTCCACGGAGCATTGCTCCAAATACAAGCAACAACTCTGGCCGCTGTGCTCTATTCTGCCTCTCCAGGAAGAGAACAGGCAGGCTGCTGTCACAAAGGTAATCATGCTGTAATTCATGTATCAGCACCACAACATGTCATTGTACTATGTGTTGATAGCAGGATTTGCACTCTGGTTTGTGGTGTTGTAGCCTTTATGAAACACTGTGGTGGGATTTTCAGCCCATGCAGCTTTTCAAAAAATGCCTCCAGGACATCTGAATGCCTTGAGGCTAATGTTGTAGGAGGAGCAGCGGTAAAATGTTAAAGCATTCTGCTATTTCACACACCAGATCTGTGTGTAATCCCGGGCACAGCATGTATACTGACTGCAAAAAAAAAAAAAAAAAAAAAGTCACAGATGAAAAAACCTGCAAAACACAGGGGGACCAAATATTTCCAATGATTTTTAGAAGAAAAAAAAGCGATGAATACAACACCTTTTCCTCTCAGAGCTGGCATGAAATCTTTCTGTCTTTTTTTTTCTTTTTAGAAAAGATTGACACTAGAACCATTTTTCCCAAACACCATGTCCTGCCGCTGGAAATTAGCTGACAAGAGGCACATTTTGCTGTGAGCAGTCAGTGATCCTTAGATTCAACCATTTACATCATCACACTTGCACACTTGATCATCTATAATCTACACTTAGAGTTACTGAATCCTTTTTTGCAGCTTTTCTCAGTACTTCTAGGAGTGAGGGTTTCATACAAGAGAGGAGAGGAGAGGAGAGGAGAGGAGAGGAGGAGAAACCACTGGCAATGACTGGGTGTTGGCAGTCAGGCTGCTGGATGTGGTTTGGGAGGCCTCTATCTCCTCTCCCAGCTTGTTAAAGAAATAATGTGCAGCAGCACTTCATTTAATGGCAAATCCACTTCTGACGACCGGTGCAATTTTGTCTCCTGGTCAAAATTACAAACGTTTGATTGATCTTTTGGACCACAGAGGCCACTCCGCCTCCTGGTGTAGCCTCACATCCCCGAACACACCCTGGTTTCTGTGTGTGCGTCCGTGTGTGTATGTTAGAAACATTGAGTGATAAAGTCTGAGCTTGCAGAGTAACTCACTGAGGAACAACAAAAATTTACATGTAAAATGAATTTATTCTCTGGCATTTGTACTAGAGTTAATAAAACACAGAGAGAGATGGTAAACACATTAATAGTCGAGATACCCTGATTCTGAATTTCCAATCATGTGAAAAAAAATAGCAAATGAAAATCCCATAATGCACTGGAGTAATGGAGAAAGCACATGAGTGTTTTTGCATTTTCATAACAAATCAGCCATGAATATGTTATCAGGGTTTAATTATAATTGAAATTAACATTTAAATTCCAAACCTACAAGTGACAGTTCAGCGGCTGTAGTTTTACAACATCTTTGGAGTCAACGAGGAAAAAAGCACAATAAACAGATGAGCAAGAGGACACCAGTCGGTCCGAGTCCCGCAAGTTCCCACAAGCACATTTCTTATTTGCTATGAATGTATCTGCTACCCGAAATGATCCTGACAGTGTTCATTGTGTTTATACTCAACGTGATCTGCTATAGGTCATCTGAGACTAATACTTCGTTGATTCATATGAGTAAACAGCATAAAAGGGATTACGCACGAAGTAGCGGTCGGTTTACATCGGCAGAGGGTATTTTTCTTGAAGGAAAGCATCTCAGTTCTAATTTGAATTGAAAAAATGGCACTTTTTGTTTTTTTATAACTTTAAAAATGCTATATGATTACGCGAAATCGCCCTAAGTTGATGAAGTAACCCCGTCAGGCTTGTGCACTTGTCGCCCGGCAGCCTGGCTGTACAGAAAACAAGCCTCCGGGGTTGGAGAGAGGCTGGTACAGGCTGTAAGCGCACCTAAAGTTTAAAATAAACAAAGAAATCTTACCTTCAGCTCATGAATGGATATGCCTCGGAGTGGTATCACGGCTCTGTCTTTTAGTAATCCATGAGAAATGGCTCTCAAAGCAGTTCAGACGGTGCTCGTTTCAGAATAACAATACGAGCGCTACTTTTCTCTTGCGCTTCTTTTTGTTACATGCCGCGCTGAAATCACACCTCTTCAAATGGGAATATCCATCGGAAATCCACACTAGAGAGAAAAGCCGACGTTTTGTCTTTTAAACTCCGCTCACTGGGCGCACGGAACCAACCGGGTGTCCCAGAACTAGCTACGGAGCTGAATGCAGTCCCTTCCACAAAAGCCGACGGTCATCCTATTTGGAGATGAAGCTTCTTACCAGACTGGAGCGCAGCGCAGCGAGCCCAGCTGTCACCCACCCGCTACACACACACAGGCTACACACGCTCACACACATTCTAGGGAGGAGCTAAGTCTCTGAAACGGGAGGTATTGTGTCAATGGGTGCCAGTTATGGACAACTGTATTTCTATTTTTACGCAGAGGCATTTCATGCGCAGTTGGGAAGGAGAAAACATGAGTGCGGGTAATATTTAAACATTGAAAGAAAAAAATGTTAAGAGTTCAGTTGGAAATTTCAAAAAGATTAACTAGCATTTTGTAGTCAGGCTGGTCTGCCCGCTCAGTGTCATGCAAACTGTCAGTGGTAATTTAGAAGACACAATAAAGATGCAGGTCCTCCTCCATGCCCGCCCGCATTGCACTGCGTGCACTTTCTGCGGTTTTTGTGCACAGCCGATGCGAATCTGTATGTCATCAGGTTCAAAGCCTCTCTTTTGTCTGTTGTCTCTGGGATCAGGACCGCCTTTCCTTCTCTGGTGGTCCCTTCTGGTCCCTGGCTGGTACGCGCACACGCACGCAGAAACACATGCGTCGCAGCCACTGGGTTGTTACAAATGGGCCCTGAACTCATCAGAGAGGCCATCAGTTACAGTCTGGAGAAAAACAGCAAAGTTCAAAAAGTTATTGCTTAAATTCATTGTACATTTAGGCTACAATCTGATCTCAGAAATGCATACTCTACAAGCACACACACATAAACACACATACACACACCTTCCTAGCCTGAAATGCCAAAATCAACATCAATTTGTTAGATTGAAAACTGCAAACCTGCCACAAAAAACAACCATAACTACTTCCACATGCTCTCAAAAACACAAACTCACATTATGTTACAGTGTGCACACACCTGAGTAGACATCTAGATCGTATATAGATAAATAAGCTCCAGAGGGACAGAGATAATGTGTGTGGCTTCGGGTTTATCATTATATAATAACAGGCCACCTGTTAAAGCAGTAGCCTCTGTGTGTGTGTGTGTGTGTCCCTGTATGTGTGTGAGAGAGTGTGTGTGTATAATTGTGCTCCTGAGTAGTGGCCTGTCAGGCACTATTGCTGCTTGTTACTGTAATAGCTCAGTGCAGTGCTGCCTCTACAGGCCCGATGCCAAACACTATACTGTTGTTCTTTAATGCAAACTAATGCGCTCATGCCTGCCAGTTCTTTCCTCATCTGTTATCATTTAATTTGCTTTAAAAACAAAAGTCATTTACCATCATGCAATTGAACCATCACACAGGACATGTGCACATGATGGAGGAAACATAACCACTCAGTTGTTTTTCAATCACTCACTCCGGCAGATTGCACTCTGTTTGTGTGGTCGACTTAAAAATACATTATTGTAAACAGACTCTTTAAAATGTGGTTGAAGCATATGCAAATACAAGCACTTCTTTGGCAATTAGCTGCCTGGAGTGCATTCATATATCACACATCTCATCTTACAGTATAATGTACTGCAGGCTGATTCAAAGTTCATTAAAATTCTGTGTGAGAGATGTGTATGAGTGCAAGCTTACCTTGTGCTGTTGGCACATGCAGGTGAATCATAATGGATACTATACACAAAACCGGATGAGGGAAAGAAGCATTTTGATCTGCAAACATCAATGGCAATGCAAATGCTGCAAGCCTCCAACCAAAACAAGCTACATACAACCCCTCTGTATTTCACACACTATATCTCAGTCTTTACATTCTTTAATCTCTCCCTCTCTATCTCACTCGCTCTCGCTCACACACACTTTGAAGTGGAAGTGTTGCTAAGTGTGGGAGGCGGGCAGGGTATAATTCGAGCTCAATGATGTCAAGATACACACCAGTTAGTTTGAACTCTGGAAATATGCTCGTGTCAGAGCTTATCTCGCTTATCTTGCTAAAGTTGTCCCAGGCGCATTAGGACTTGGTGTGTGTGGAGGAGAGGCGGTTGAAATGGAGCAACCATCGCACCCCCCGGCTGGGACAGACAGCATGCACACACCAGTCATTCTTCAGGGACTCACCTCAACTCTATACCAAGGATTACTTTTCATCTCCTGACTAGACTGCAACAGCTCCCATACCATCCTGTCTCCTCTCTAACCCCTGTAACTTGATCTAAACATTACCTTTCCAGGGTCCCAGACATCTTGTGTTCATTTTACTGGCACTTCACACCCTTGTGCTGGCCTTAAAAGATACTAACGGAACTGCGCCTACCTTCCTGGAGACAGTGTGTGCCATTGAAATCTTTATAACAACATGCAGCAATTTCCTGTGCTTCTGACACTTCGCTACTCTTCTCCTCCCTCCCCACCCTGTCAATGGAAAGCTGTCACATCACACCAGTGGTGAAAGAAGCACTCAGATCTTTTACTTAAGTGAAAGTATTTTTATATCCATGTGAAAATACTTAATTAGAAGTGAAATTTCTTCGCTTAAAATTCAACTCAGTGAAAAGTACAGAGATAGAATCAGAAAGATGTACTTGAAGGATTAAAAGTAAAAGGTCTCATCTTGTAGAAAAATGTATCTGTGATTGATATAGTATTAGCATTTCAACATAGCATAGTATTAATTTGTTATTAGCAAGGATCTTTTTCCTAGATGCAAGGAGATAGTTTAGTCCACTGTCTCTAAACGTAGCTGTCTGACTCCCCCAAAGGTTCCCATTAAAAATGTCAGGGATTGTAAGAGGATCAAAGGGATGGGGAGCAAAAGAGGAAAGAGGAAAGATTTGCAACACTTCTTTTGAGACACAAGTTTCACTTTTTTATAGAAAAGCCAAAACCATGTATGCACAAAGTTGGAGTCGCAAAATAAATCACAAGACAAAAACAAAATTATATTTACACCTGATAAAGAGGACAACAACATACATAGAATAAGATAATAAGATTGCTGGATACATTATTTTCTGTACTTCAGATCAACATAACACATTTTGTATACAATACATGGTTCATTCATTCCAGACACCTTGGGTCACATAGAGCAGATAATTGCCATCTTCCAGCAGTGACCTTTTGAACTGTGGTCTTGTGTCATTTTAAATGGCAACACATGAGCTGAGAATATTGCAACTAACTGTGAAGTGTACCATCATAAAAGGTGTCAAAAAGATGTTGCTGATAATTATGCACTCAGATGAACAAGTGCACCTACACTGAAAAAAAGTCCTCATACTGAAAATACATTTTCTGCCACTGATTAATACATAATAATGCACCACACATACTCAAACATCCCTCCCTCCCTAAGGCTATGATCGCTGACTATAAATCAGTTACATTAACCACATATTTAGTAATAAAGCCCTTAATTTTTTTCTCTCCCTGGCTTCGTTTGAAATATTAACTTTGTCCTGTTACGAATCCTTTGTTATGCAAAATATTCACCTTTTTTTTACTTTCCTTTAATCTGTTTTTTTAAAATACTGACTAATTTTGTTTATTTTGTTCTTTTTTCTTGAGAAAATGTAACATAAAATGGAAAACCTCATGTTAAGTTAAAGTACCACAAAATTATGTGGGCAATTTTCCAGATATGCACCGCAACGCAGTTATACTGAACTAGACTCAGAAAATGCTGCGCAGCACCTTACAAGCACATGCTGAAATAGGCTCACACCCGTTTGTATTGATTTATATTTTTGTAAGCAGTAAGCACCCACACTTGCACCCACATACACTGTGACAACAACATACAGCACATCAGCAGTGAGAGGCTCACACAGATACTTTTGTTACTTAAAGTTCCCCTCCAGTTTCAAAATCATGGCTATGATTAAGGTTTTGCTTAACATTGTTTTCCCCCATTAAAAGTTTTTTATTGGTCAGTTTTGTGGTGTCATTACATCACAATGTGATGTAGGTGACAGGGTATCAGTTTGAAGCCTGCTGAGCTTTGTGTATCACAGCCGGACCACCGAAGGAGCATCATTTGTTAAAACTGCCATGGCTGCTGCTGCCAGAGTCCTAATGGCTGCTGCTCACCTGTGGATCATACAGGCAGCTAAGAAAGGAACAGAGCTCATTTACACTGGTAACTGCCATTGTACTGTTGCAGGCCATCACTGAATCTGTCTGCTACTTCTCCTCTGAGCACTTTAATGGGCACAGCAGCCTGTTTACTTTCCCCAAAGGGTATAAAGAGGAAAAGAGTAAACATGTAGTTACAGCTAAAATTTGTGGCTAACATACTGCTGATTGCTAAGCCCTTCCATATGGGGCATTCGGGAGCATGACAGCTGTATTCATAGCATGGACTGTGTCGTGCCATTTCTGTCATCTCATAATTGATGTTCACTTGTGGATCGTGCTGAAAACAGACAGGAAAACAGGGATTATAAGGATCTGGTGTGACACTGGTAAACAGCCACAGGCTTGAAAGTGATACTGTGAGTTTTAGGAAACATTGTTCAGGTTCAGCATCCAGTGCAATGTATTATCACTCTGCATCACTATGAGGGCTATAACAAGGACAAAATATTATTTTAGAGAAAGATCACTGTCTGATGTTAATTCTGGCACAGGTGCAGTAGGGTAGAAACCAAATTTAATTTAGAAAAGTAATTTCTAAAGGTGTTTCAGAGAGAAATCAACTGTCCTGAAAATTTTTAAAACTGTTTTGTCACATATTGCATGTATTTCAGAGACATTTTCATTTAATTAAACTGTTTGTTGTTAATCACAAAAACTCCATAGGTCAATGTGATGTATTTTGGGAAAGTAAACAAATGATGAAACTACAGTTTATAATTTAGAGGAACCATAGTCACACAACCGCTTTTTCTAATTAAAAAAAATTTTTGTTTGAAAATGTGCAGCTCAGGAAATGTAAAAAAAAAAAAAACAAACTACAGAGTGCATATAGGAGATGAAGTACACACCAGTGTGTCTCAGTTTACAGACTGGACAGGTGTCCCAACTGAGTTTTGGGCACTTAAGCTTGATAGAGAGAAATTATTTCACCATTGTCACTGTGCATTTTTCACTCCAAAGCCCTTGAGTCTGTTTCCAGCAGAGCTTCATCAAACAGTATTAAAACTAAACTAGTAAATAATTTAAACTCTAGAGACCATACAAAAATAATTTATTGTTGCTTAAATTTATCGTATCTTACATTTCCACATTAAAATGTCTAAAAGTGACTGTATCTTTGTTATAAATTCTGTTTAGTGGTGTGTTTACATTTTTCCAGATGTTTTTAATGATGCCGAAGCTCAGAGAAATTTGTAATCTCATTCAGGGTAATGGTGCATTTTTTATACACCTGTTTTACACCTACAAGTGAAGTAACACTGGTCAGAGTGAGGAAGGGAGTTGACAAACATGACCAAGTGCACAGTGAATTAAACTTTAATACATTACCTGGTCTCTGAGCAGTTCTGCCTAAGTCAGTTGGATAGATTTCTTTCAGTAACAGTGGCTGTTTAACAATGAAAAAGACTAACAAAACAAAAACCAAAAAAGAGATCCATGTTGACTTTTAGCAAACTAAAAATCAGCACGCTAGTAACAGCATACTCTTGTTTGTTTATTTTCCCTACAAAAAATTACATTCATTCAACACTGTTTCACTGCTTATGTTTTTCTTGGTTCCCCGCATACCCCCTGCAAAGGCTCTATGCCCTTCAGCCCCCCCACCAAGTCTGAGAACCACTGGTCTACAGACACCATCTTCATTGTAAAAACCGCAAAAAAAGTAAGCAATTGTTGTCAGATACTCTTTGTATCCCTCTGTGTATTTTCAGCATGCATGAGTACTTTTTGTTTGTGCATTCATGTTTACTGTAGATCTGATGTGTCGTCTCCTCTGTGTGAGGTAACTGTCAAACATTTCACATCTAAAACAATATTCAATAGATCCTGGATTACAGAGAGTCACTTTCTGCATAAAGACAAGAAATCAAATTTTTAAAAAAGAGGGAAAAAAACAGAAAAAACTCAGACGCTGTTCCACCTGAGCAGCAGAGTAATGATCATTAGATGCCCGAAAGTAGCCGTTATGTCAAGCAGAGAGATGTCAGCCACACATTTACTCATACCCATGCATCTGTGGGAATATGCACATTGACACAGATTAACACACACATACATGCATACAGTATCTGTGTGAATAAGTGGAGCTTGCATTGTATCAAAAAGAAAATCATGAAGAAAGTGACAATCACATGCCCCAGATATGAGTTCAGTGTTGCATATTCCCCTTACCCGCCCACACAAACACACATATATACAGTACAAATACACACAGAAACAGTTTTCATACTTATGTATGATGATAATTAATTGATATTAAGAATCACAGGAAAGAAGAATCACCCAGAGTCACAGGAAGAGCGTTCACATTTTTTGCACCATCCAACTGGCAAGAAACGCTTTCACACCATTTTAATTAGTCTCCAAGAAAATTTGAAATTCTCTCTTTTTTTCTTTTTTTTTTTAAACTCCAGAAAAACCTGCTCAAGCAGCACCGCTGGTGGCAAAAGGTTTTTGAGTAAGTTATTTGTATTCAGAGATGATTGGTTGCCTCAGAATTTTTGTACAACAGAACAAACATCAGCTGTTTATCACTGTTTTCACCTCAAAACATTGCAAATAATCAGCAACAAGTGGGCAGCAGTTTATGTGTGAGTGTTTGTGTATGTGCGAATGTGCATTTTACAGTTTTCATGATGTTTTTTGGTCGTAATTATAGGCTAGTACTACTTAACCTGCCGGCATCGATTTGATGCTGTTATAGTGTTGCACATGGGCAACTAACAGTGTCCTTCTTTGACTCTCAGCGTAATTAAACCAGCAGAGTTGCCGTTAGCTGTAAGACATGTTGTTTTAATATCAACAAATGATGAAATTATACATGGATACAAAGTATTCTGCCTTACTCAATGCAAAAAAAAATATTTGTATCCTGCCATCATTTTTTCATCAAAAAAAATTAAAAACCTTATTTGAAAGTGCCCCTGAGTGTAAGCCAGAGGCATCTATGTTAGCATGCATATTCTGAATATGTGTATATGGGAGTTAGTGTGTGACCTGTAATGGTGAAAGAATCTAAAGCATGGCTGAGTAAAGTACAGTAAGCACACACACACACACACACATGCACAAATGAGCTAGCTGTGCCTCGCCCCAGCCAGCCTCAGTTTCCTCTGTGCATCCAGGTTTGCATGAAAGACATGAATAAGTCAACATTTCTGCATGATAGGTCTGTAACTAGGAGTGACAGTTAGAGAGCATAGTCTTAAGAATCTCAGATGTGACTTAGTGTGTGTGTGTCTCTCTGTATGTGAGTGTGTGTGGGTGAGGGTGGGAGGGCTGAGTGCTTGTGCATGTGAGCCCATGTCCTCCCTCTTCCCTCATCTACCTCACAAATGGACGTCATGCTGCTGATGAGGTCTGAAAGAGAAGGAAAGAGGTTGTTGACGTCAGTTGCAAATGGAGTTTTAAAGTGGGGAGGGAATACCACTGAAGGTACAGGTAAACAAACTGGGTCATCAAGTGAAGTAAACAAGCAGTAATATTTCTGGGTTTATTCAAATTTATCTGTTAAAAAATATCCTAAACTTACAGTTGATTCACTACCCTTCTCTCATAAATTTCGAATCCCTTTTAAGTCAATGACTCTTATTGAAGTGTCATGATCTTTAAGGGACTATGGTTGAGTGATAACAAGTTGTGGTATATGAGGAGGAATCACTCCATATTGAGGTTGAAGCTTTGATTGTTTTATCACTGATATGTGCTCACAATTCAAACATGAATCTCCATTTTCAATTATTATTAAGATGTCTCAGATTGTCTATGAAAGTGTCCTACAGGATTTGAGATATTGATATGCTCGTATAAATTCTATGAGAGACATGACCTTTAATTAGATTTTTTTTTTAGTTGACATATTTTGTATTCATTAATTCATTTGTCTTGTATGACATGTATGACTGCATCCATCCAGAAAAAAGTCTATTTGCTATTTGCTTCCCATTTGGAGGTGTTGGCAGCACAGAATCACCTGTATTTTAACACCTTTGTTTCTCTTTGTAAATGGCATCCTGATTTTGACTTGTTTTTCTGGAGTCTGTGTCTGTGTGGGCTTTATTTCCTTCTGTTAGTTGTTGTGTGAAAGAGTTGATCATGCAGGAAACAAAATGTAAGGTTTAAATGACCAATTTAAACTTTAAAACATACCCAAAACTTTGATATTACAAGCTCTGCTTCATCTGTTGCCACTTATCTGTCCCCTGCTAACAAATCAGTTAGTTTTAGTTGTTAGAAAAAAACATGAACAAACTTAATCGCAACATGAGGGGCCAATGATTTAGAAGTTGTTTCCATATTGTGTATTAGCAACAAAGTGGCTGTTGATTTATTGGGGGAAATATTTATAAAGTTTGCCTACATTCCATCCTTTATTTATGCAGTAAGAATAGCTGACCTTTGTCTCCCTGCTCCATTTACATGAGCAGACGAAATGTTTGTGTACACACAAGGAAGCGCACCTCTGCGTGCTTGTTGCACCTCCGAATACATATCAGGTGTTGAGTGGAATTGATTTTATGAGCAAGTGATGCCGCAGAGCACAGTATAGCTCGGAAGAACTACAATGGCATACAAAGTGGAAGCAGATGTTCCCCTGACATTGCATATTATTATTCCCATCTTCATCTCAGCACGTTGATTCAGATCCCAAACCAGCAGATCCTGATTCGACCTCAGTGTCTCAATTTTCCCCCCCTTGAGTTCCAGCTTTGACTTCACCTGGGTGGCTGAATGTAGGTGTAGAGGCTGATTTAATGACACATACACACGGTCCCTGCTGAATAAGTCATCCGGCCTCTTCTACACACCCATAGTACTCATGTATTTTTCAGTGCAGGGCATTTCTCTGTCTTCTCTCTCCCATTCTGTCTGCCTGGCCATCTGACTCTACCTGTATCTGTTTCTATTAAATTACCACCGCTCAGTGGTTGTTGAGGCTGTTTGGGGGGTGACTGAGTGGTAGGTCAATATTACAGGAGTGCAGGAGAATAATTTGTTGAAATTGGACTTTGACCTTGAAAAACCACTGTATTTGCATTTATTGCAGGCCCTGGTAACAGCTGGATAACTCCTCTCATTGAAGACAATTGTCACAACAATCTGCTTCCCGTTTATCACCCCTTGATGTACTGCAGTTTGTATTCTGTTTTATCCACGGCGGCACAATGACAGCACGTTTAGATGCATAATATTATGTGCTCTTTTACGGTGTCATTTGAGAATTAATGCCATTATGATCAAGCCCTCTGCGTTCCTCAACAGACAGAGCTCGGCTTTGAACTGCTAAATGATTGATGGGTGAGATGAAAGTGAATGTAGGTCACCGTGGGTGAGGGTCGACAGGAGCAGTATAAATCAGACAAGGATAATAACTAGATATCATGGAGGATAATGGCTCAACCATAGCCATTACAGGTGTATTCAACAGCCGTAGCTCAACAATGTATCATAGTGACTGAACGCTGGGCGGCACATTTTACTACGGAGAGATAATTAGATGTTGTGGAAAACGTGAACAGTTTTGTATTTAAACATGATGTGATTCTTTATTTGAGGTCAACCTGGTTGAATTGTGTCTCACAGCACAATATTACCTTAAGTTATGGATCATTTCAGTGAAGGTGATCTGAAAGCTGCACACATAATGTCAGAATTGTAATTAATTTGGACTTTTTTTATGTATGTGTGAGTCTAGTTTCTTGTGACAGGAGAAAAGATTCCCGTGTTAAGTCCTCTTTATCTGCATTGTCTCTGCACTGCGTCTGATTTGTTATCAGATTTGTGTTGTTTGAGAGAGATGTGTTCTGGACGTCTGCTCTGTGATCTCTGTTTAAATCATGTAAAAATATTCTTGTCTCCTCATTAAGCTAGTTCACTCCACGTTTCCTCAGACAGGAGGAGGCAGCCAGACAAAGAATGACACCGCAGCATCTGATGATGAAGAGACCTGAGCTCAAACAAAGTCAAAACACAACTAGGTGATTCCAGCTCAAACCACAGGAGCATCTTAGTGCTCAAAACAAGAAGAGACACGCAGCATAAAGTAAAACTTTGTGAATTCCAAAGCTGATCAGTAAGTTTAATTTTCAGTTTTGAGTGGGATACTTGCTGTTGAATCATCATGCTAGAATAGTGAAGTTTTGTTTAAATAAAGTGAATAACGTTTGCTCTGTTTTTAGGCCACTGTGGTGTTTTGCAAAGACAGCCGAAAGATCTCATTTTAAATTTGCATGACACGGAATATAGAGACATCAAATTATCACCTCTGTTGCAGAGTTTAGTCAATACCCATACATTATTCTATTACTCTTCATTGTTATGTGCCATGAAATATTCATGATGACATAACATCTATATTGCATTACCACGTGCCCCAGATTTTAGCTGTGTTTTAGACACACATTAGGCTGCGCTCTCAGGCTCACAACACACAGCTAGTCCTATCCTCTCTCGCTAAAACTCACCAGAGATCCTTCCCTGAAAGTATTTGGCTCAATCTGCAGTCTGTCTGTGAAGGCAGGAGCGGGTGTGTAGTATCTCTGTTGCAATCTAGAGATCAGCTGCCGACTCAACAAAAGGTCTCAAAAAAAAGAGAGACCCCTGAGTTCTTTGAATCTGTGAGAGAAAATGACAGAGGGAAATTGAGGGTGATGCAGGGCTATCAAAAGAGCAAAAAGAGACAAATAAAAGGCTAAGAAAGGAAAGGGGACTGGGGAACAGATGGAGAGAAGAAAGATGTGGAAATCATGAAGGCAGAGTCGGACAAGAAGAAAAGGGAGAGGGGGTGAGGGATCATAAAGAGCTAAAGCTGGTGCTGAGAGTAAAGGGTGAGGAGAGAGAAGAAAGTTCTGTTGTCAGCAGAGAGCGGGCGGCAGGTGATTGAAAGATAATGGCAGAGGGAGGAGCGTGCTTGACCTCTGCTGACCTCTGGCTGGGACGAGCTGCTGGGAAGAGTCGAAGGAAGTGGGCGCAGCAGCACTCCTAATGTGATGGGAAATCCTGCCGCCTGCCTGCTAACCCCTCTTCCTCCGACGGTAACGTCTGTTCCCATCGTTTCACAATCATCTCTGCAGGACGAGGCCGCGCTCAGGAGTTACACAACACACACAGGAGATACGCTCACAGACATCTCATGCGGTGACGTACACACGCTCACATGCACAGGCGCACAGATGGATTCATGCGCTGATGTACGCAGGCCTTTACACATACTGACAGCCAAAAACACACACACACACACACATATAAACTCACCTCCAGTTGACACATTCACAGCCAAGGACGCCCTGACTCAGGTCACTGTCTTACGCAGACATGTAGGACAGTGTTGAAATTATTGTGGAGAGGAGGAAGAGCTGGTGGATTACCAACACAGAAAGTCTGCCAGGGATGGCACTAACAAAAACAGTATTATCATGCAGTGCAGTGCAGCTGGTTTGGTTTACTGAGTGCAAACAAAGCCCATTATCCCTCTCAGTGCTGTTTTACACATACACCAAAATGAAAGCTTATCATTTGATGAGTGTTTAAAGGATAATCATAATTACCCTGAGATGAGAGTATTTATCATATTGTGATTACTGAAGCCAAATGCTAAATGGCTAAAGTCTCTTCAAAAGAACTGTTGTTTTATTTGCCATTATGCTTCATTATGGTTAGCAACTAATGTCCCACTAAGAAAAAGTTCAACGACTTGTGGGTGTTTTCTCCCGTGAAACAGCTACCTGGGGGGGGGGGGGGGGGGGGGGGGGGGGGGGGGGGGGGGGGGGGGGGGGGGGGGGGGGGGGGGGGGGGGGG
>JAPZDV010000022.1:14710169-14766904 GCA_029814665.1 Acanthurus lineatus
TGCCCCACTAACAAAAAGTTCAACGACTTGTGGGTGTTTTCTCCCGTGAAACAGCTACCTCACCCCCCCCCGTCTTTACCCCCACCCCCACCCATGAAACATCAAAGCACGGCCACACTGAAACTTCAAGCCCATTTTGGCATTGCCCTCCTACCTCCAGATCCAGTAATTACAGCTCATACAAGACATCAACATTATTACTCGTCAAACCACAGTATAATAATACCACAAAACACTTCAAAGAGACAACTCACATTTCAAGGGAAAAATAAAAACTCATGGATTATGCATCAGGAAGGACTGATTCAACCTTCCAAAGCAGCTGGGGCTCAGTTCATGTTGTTTGGAGTGAGACCCAAACTTGATAATCAAGATCAATGTTGGTGTAATTTAAAAATAAATTTTGTATGATTGTTAAAACTGAGCAGGCCAGTGGTTTGAGGAGTCTTTTACCAGCCTGTATTCTGTATTTGCAATGCAGTGACTATATTTCCCATTTAAGAATAGGATTATGCAGCAGGAAAGTGTGAGTTTGGCTGTGAGGTTTGATTGCAGCAGTGTTTCAATACTGCCCTCTAGTGATATATGTTTATAACGTAAAAATTCTGTAATTAATTTTTTTTCCCTTTTTTCCTTCATAATATTTTCTTCTCCCATTTTGACCAAAATATGGTCAGTTTGCTTGGCAAAAATCAAGAATCTTACACATCCTAAACATACAGAGTAAGTTAGTAACTGATTTTTGGTCTTCAAGTCTTTTCAAGGCTTTTTCAAGCATGTGCGGGAAAATTATTGTACAAGAACAGATGCGTAGTACAGATGAGGGACCAGGAATGAAATGTGAGCATCAGCAATAAACAAAATTAAGTCTGAAAAAGGGAAAGCTACTAAACAATGTGCACAGTAATTGTGTCCAGATAAAATTGTCTAAAAAAAGGCAAAGAAGAGGTTGGAAAATTTGTACATGTACAGAAATGCACTAGATGGGTTGGAATTGGGTGGACTGTCTGCAAATTGCAGTGTCAGCAGTATGAAATAAGGTTACTGCACATACAGTTAAAAACAAAGCATGTAAATTATTATATTATTATTATATTATATATTATATTTGTTGTTGCTGTTAGTGGTCAGCAGCAAATATTATAGATATGTTTAAAAGTTTAGTGTAAAATATATTAGAGGTCAAGATTAATACTGTTAGCTGAAACATCTGTAGCATCGTGAACTGTGTAGATTCTGTTCTGTCCATAGTTTATATTATTATGATTTTATTAAAACAGGGCTAAAATTTTGCACCCATTTTCCAGATTATAAATTGGTAGATGCTGCAAAATAAAATTCATCCGATATTTTCAGAACCTCTTCTAATTTTTCAGCCCTCCTATTTTATAACAGTTTGGGCTAAGAGCAAAAAAAAAGCTTCTTATATTAGTTTTCACTTTTAATCAGTAATTTTGTGCTACCATTTGTTGTCATTCTGACCATTTTGTGGCATAACTGACTTAGACTGAGCTTTATCTCAGTTATATCCTGTTTAAAAAAAAGATCATAGAACGGAGGGTTCTTTCCCACTTTGGGTTTCTGCACTAAAAAAGAGGTGCTGCTGGTAAAGAGGTACGCACTCTTACACAAAGTCAGAGAATTCAATATCACACTGAAAGGTAAGATCCTTTATACACTTTGGACTGTGAGTTTGTCTATAAAATAGAAAAGAATTCTCTTTTATTTTCTTAGTGAAAGCTGCTCAAAGTCAAACTCACTGGCAGAAAATTTAGATGGTGAAAACAGATAAGGGGACACAAGGAAGAATGGATGTGTGTGTGTGTGCGAGCGTGCGTGTGTGCGTGTATGTAGGTGTGTGCACGAGCCTGTGTGTAGCAATATTATGCCAGTTATGTTTTACACAGTGCACATTAATCTAACCTGCAGTGATACGGTGGTCATGCATGTTTGTGTCAAAATGGCCATGTAATATTTAATACAGTTACACTATGAAGCAGGCTACATCTTTAATAATACTGTGACCTACTTCCTGACTGGAAAGTCAACAGTTTCATCATCACCACCATCCAGCTGCCACGACAATAAATGTCACCAACCTTCTCTAATGTTACTGACATGTCAGCCATTTTAATTATTTATGGAGAGTGTCTGTCCCATTTATCTGCACATGCTTTAATTGAGTTTGAAGCCTACAACCCCCCATCCTCATTCACATGCCCCTTCGAGGTGTTTTGCCCCTTATAGTGGAGCTTGATAAGAATGTGTGAAACTGTTGTGCAAGTAGATTATAATATTACATGTGATGCTGTTCTTCTGTCTTCGTTTTACATCATATTGCAATTAACGAGTCTAACGATTTTTGCCAGATTAAGAGCCAACTAACAGGATGTTATTTTTCATGTTATTTTTGACCAAAATAGTAATTGTGTGTAATATTTATAATGTTTAAATCAAGGATCTAAAAAAAAATTGCTCAGGGATATGGGCAAAACAAACAAACAAAAAAACAAACAAACACTATAGATCTGAAGTGTTGCGATTTCTCAGTTCTACAATATCGGTCAGAGTGAGCTGGAATTTGTTGTATTAAGCAAGAGTGACACCCTGTGGTTATCTAGGCATAATGCAAGGATTTTGAACATCTCCCACCAAACCTCTGTCCCTAATCTTGGTCAAGGGGGCAGAAATAAAGATTTTGAATAAGTTTACATCTATAGAACAAAGCGTGTGGAGTATAATTTAACTTCACTACAAAGTTAGAAGTTGAAAATTATAAATTCAGTCCTCTGTGCGGTGATGACCAATGTTTCTTGGCCCTACACAAAAAATCAAGAGTGCGACTGACATTATAATATGGAATACAGAGGACACATTATAGCAAACACATAATAAACACCTAGATATATTTACCAAATTAACAATATTCTACAATTAAACAAATAATCAGGCACACTGAGAAACTCTGACTTCTGACCTGAGTGTGGTGACGCAGAAGTGTACAAGAGAATGTGTCAGGACAGTATGACATCACAAGGTGTGGTTACAGGTGTAAATGACCACACACAAGCTTTTCTGACAGGTTTATCTGTTACCCCTGGAGCCAAGCTTGTTACACAGAACAGGATTTTTTGCTCAGCATCTTGTGAATCCAGTTTCCTCACAAGGTAAGTGAGTTTATGTGTTGTCACAAAACTAAAGAGAGCTTGAAATTTGAAGAAGATTAAATGACAAGTAAGTGATCGTGATGATAAGTAAAAAGCTGTTTTCATCATTTCAGGACCATTGTCACAACGCTGTAAAAATTTAATTTCTGCCCACATTTTGACATTGTAAAAATTTGTTGAAGCAAGATAGGCACTAAAATGTGTGTAAACAAAGTTTATGACATCCAGACTTGGGGTTATACAAGCCAGTAAAATCACATTTTTTAAAATATGGACTTTACAGAGAGATCATGTAATTAATTTGAGAACAAATGGGAGTCTCGTCATTTTTTTGTCAACGTTAGACAGATGTGTGCTTTGCTGAACGGTCGTCTCGCCCTGCCGTCAAAAAGCAACTACAAGGACCACAATGCACTGCAGCGAAACAGTCACTATCATGACACATCTTCAACATAAGGAAAAGCTTCCTCCTTGAAAGCGTTTTATTTGCTAACCTTGGGGAGAGGTTGGCTCCTTCTTGTGGTTAGCATTTTGAGAAGTAATTAAAAAGCTACTCGCATTCGCAAGCAGAGTTTGTTAGGCGCTAAATGTGTACCATAAGTGATCTACTGCTAGCTTGTAGCTCAGGAGCTAGCTCAAACAGAGCCTTCGCAAGCTAGTTCTTGCTAGCGTTAGCCAACTGAGGATACCGAATCCGTAACATTTAGCGTTGGAGTCATACGTTTATCAGAGAGACCAGTTGAAGGGGCTAACTGTTATCCATTTATCTACAGGATATGTCACAAAGTAACAACACACAGTAAGTGGCTCACGTAAATTACTTTATCTAATAACTGTTACTGGGCTTGTCACGGTGTTTGTTGTATAAACTGCAGATGGCTAGCTAAACTTGACAGCTAAGTCAGCATATGATTTTAAGCTTTGTAAACAGATAGTTAGTGCATGAAGTGTTCGCACAAAACATGGAGACTTTTTTCTCAGTTATGCGTTTTATCTAATCGGGTGACACAGTGCAAATCAGACGTGGTGTCATTTACTGTGTCTTAATGTGCTGGCGTGTAAAACGTTGTCACGTGAGTGGCCACGGCACAGGAAACTTAACGTTAACTAATATTTTCTCCGGTCAGAAAATACCGTTAAATGTGATCGGCCAAACGTTGTTATTTTATGACCAGTTTACCACTAACTGTAAAGATGTTGTGTTTGGCTTTATCGTCAGTATTACAGGTCATGTCTCTTGCACCCTAAAAGTAAAATAAAACCACACCAAGACAGTTATAGACACAGAATTTGTATTTAATTTGAAGGGTTTCTTTAATTTAAACACTTCAACTTGTGCCTGCAGCATAGTTTAGAAGACTAAGAGGAGACAGACGATTTGGCTAAAAAAAGTGGCTTAACCGGGTTTGCAGTGTTGTTGTGAGGTGTAAGCCTGCACTTAAATGATCCTCTTGGCTAACTGACACCTGCTTTGCACCCTTTGAATAATAGCCCTTTTTATGTCCGTCGTACTCGATTTTCTGCCAGCATACAGGCCTGAAACAGTGTACTCTGACCAGCATTTTTTATCAGTCAGTGCTCATATTATTTGATGTCACCCACCCAACTTCTTGTCCTAATTGCTTGCCATATACATCCTGAATAAGTTGTAATAATATATTTAAAATACCCTATTGTTTTAAGCACTTCTGGGATCCATCTAATACTCCTTAAACTAACTGGCTGACTAACTACTCTACTTAATTTTCTCCCTATGATGACTATACAATCTTTGTAAAACATATAGCTTAAGTTTAGTTGATTCCAGTCTTCTGGAAAATCTTGCCTTACATATTTGACGTGATGCTGAATTTGGACAACATTAACTATTGAAACATCATCTTTCTTGTCCAAGGTTTAATTTTTTAGGCTCCTCAAAAGTCCTTTCCCATACTTACCCTATTGGTTCTACCCACTCATGTGGTCGTTCCAGTTTTTGCTTATGCTAATTAATATGTCAGTGCACAGACAGACTACATTCATTTTTCAGTAAATATTTCCTGATAATAACCTCTAAAATAGCTGGCACACCAGCAGCAGGGATTTTAAGATAAGCCTGAATAGAATGAGCTTTTATGCCAGTTTGCCTTTTTTGGCAGTCTGCAGTCTGCCAGAAATGTTGTATGCTTATGTGTATTGGTGCTTTTTCACAAAAACAGCAGTTTATGTTGTGCATCTAGGTCCCACTGTGGGACTAATATAATGCATTTTTTAACTGGTGCAGATGAGGTTTAAGAAGGCTTGATGACCTGAATGCATATTAAGTTTCAACATAAACAATTCACAGATCAACTATTTCCTCCTTGATAGTTTTGCAAGTACTGAGCGTAAAACTATTTTGTAGTCAATATTTGTGAGCCAGTAAAAGCTCCAGGCTTGATGCTTACTGAACCAAAACATTCTCTGTTTACATCTCTGGTTTTATCTCTCTCTCTCTTCCCAGCAGCATGTCTGTAGAGACACTGGAGTGAAATCACAAGCCACAGATGAAGATGATCACATCCTTCCCATGGTTTCCCATGAGTCTCACCTGGAGCGGGAGGGTGTTGTGAGAAAGAAGAAAGGAGGACAGAGCACAGAGAGACTATAAGCAAGAGTCATGAATCTCCATCAGGTCCTCACAGGGGCTGTCAACCCTGGAGACAATTGTTTCTCTGTAGGCAGCATCAACAATGTGCCATTCACGGTAAGATATTTCAAGCTCTGGAAATATTTCCCTCCCAGCCATTTAGGAGCTCTGATTCTTAGAGGGTAGCCAGACTGACTTGTTAAAACAGATTTCTATTTACCGATTTATTTTTCATGGAGTACTGTTGACAAGAAAGCCTTGTTAATGGTAGTTTTACCCCGAGTACAAAGAACAAGGCAGAAGTAGTGATCATGCCAAATACTTGCCCATAAGAAAATAGGTATTATGTGTCAGGTATTGAGAGACCAGTTTAAAATACCAGTCTAACAAATTGAGTAAAGCCAGGAGCAACAAAGGGTCTGTGAATGGATGAATCTACTACAGCTTTAAGGAGGCAGCTCAGTGATCAAAATGGCAGAAAAAAAATCTGAAACTGGAAAGTCCTCCTTAAAGTAAAACATATTACTGCCAAAAAACTAAAATTGTCTCATTAGTTCTCCTTTATGTAAAGAGCGTTTCTGTTAAAGTAAAATCAGCTCCTGCATCTCTATCAGTTATGGTACAGTATGTAGCACTGCAGACTTAAAAAGTTTGTAAAATTAGTAATTTATCAGCCCCATAGTCTGTATTAAAAATAGTTGGCTAGCATGGTTTCACCAGTTGTTTTGTGAACTCTTGTTTTGTAGACTTTAGTTTGACATTGTGGTTGTTGGATCTATATTTTGATGGTAGACAGTTAGCTGCTGCCATCACTCAAAGCAGCCATGCCCTTAGACACAAAATTTTGATATTACGTTATCTAATCCAGATCTTAAACCCTTCAGGCTCCCACCAGGGCTAGCTATGCTAAAATATTTTGACACATTTGATAAATTGCTATTGATGTTATGTGTTGCATCTTTGTCCCCAATGAGATACAAGGCCAGATAAGATATTATAGCTTGATCTAATGTTAACTATATCAGTGCAAGTTTAAACCTGCATTTAAATGTAGCTTATGTGTTTGTGCTTTGTCAACTGCTGTACAACTCATGAAGACCATTGTTGATAGTGCAAAGGTTTTTCTCTCTACTACAGGGGGCCCTTGTTTAGGTTTTAGCACTGTGTCGCAGACTGCCTTTGCAATCTGTGAGCCAGAGCAAGCTCAGTGAAATATTACTTTCATGCTATCCGAAGAATGGATCAATAGGAGACCTATTTCTGTCTTTGTGTCCTGCTGTGAAGGAGACACAGTCATAGTGAAACACAGCTCATGTGAAAGTCTCCTTCTGAAAGCCACTAAAAATTGAGCATGGAATTCCAATCTTATCTACTTGTACTCCAGAGGTGTCATATGGTGGCATGTTTGATGCAGTGACACTGGCTCTAGGGCAAGTACTGTTCAAGTAACCCTTCATCTAACTCTCACTGGGTCGCTCAGAGTGTTCTCTTCATCTCTTTGTGTCTCCTTGTCTTTTGACAGGCTTATGCGTCAGGTTGTGACGTGGTGATTTTGGGCAGTGACTTTGAGCGACTGCAGATCATTCCAGGTGCCAAACATGGCAACATTCAGGTCGGCTGTGTTGACTGCTCACTGCAGGGGGGACAGGTAAGACTGCTCTGTCATGTTGGTCTTCAGGCAGATTTCAAAACAAGAATGTTTCTGAAATATCATACAGTTTTTGTTGAGTACAAATTGCTGTTTAAATGAACAATCCACCATATTCATATGACCCCTAACCCCCAATGACAGGGATCAAGCAGCAAAAACAGAGGATCAATAAGTAAGGCCCGTCTACTGTTCATACACAGAAGTATAGTGCACATTTCTCAGTGAATTTACTCTGCTTTATAAAAATGACCACAAAGCTGGGATTGATGGAATGTGCTTTTTATCATGTGTAACTGACAAGCTCAATTCAGAGTGTTAGTAAGGTCATACATAACAAATGAGTCATATGTGAGTATGGCTAAAATGCCAAGGACTCAGTTCTTCTCAGATGTTGTTAAAGATTTACTGTAACTGCTGTACAAGGCACATTAGTGGAAAGCTCTGTTGTCTTGTTGTCTTATTAAGTGTGTGCAGCTTAAGTTTTCAAGAAAAAGATTTGTTGGCAACATCAGTTGTTGTGTTAATGAACCTAAGCTTCCTGGCATCAACTCCAGTTGAGGGAAAAATCACCCAGTACAGCATTTAGTGGTACACCAGGCACATTCACTGATGTAATGCCCCTGATAATCCCTGTAATGACCCTAAAGTGGCTTTAACTGTAGGCATAGACAAAAGATCTGTTGTGAAGTGCTAGAATTTGGATCTAGGACAGATCTGTAAAAAATGTATTATTGTTGTGAAGTCTCTGTGATGTTTCTTACTGAACTATGTTCTGAGTCCATCTGTGACACAGCAGAAACAACCAGAGGATTGCTTGTTTGAATGCTTCCAGTTTGCTACAGGAATGCTAAGTGTAAATTCAGATTTGAATTTTTTTTTGCCTCTCTTGAAATATTTTCAGATAGACCTTGTCAAATAAGATGGTTTTTGGGCCATAAATGAAGATTTGTATTTTACTGATTAAGTATAGATCTTTAGTATGGACTTTTTACTACAAGGGACTTCTTTCAAAGCTGATGGGATCTATGTCAAAATAATAAGCCCGAAAACCCAACAAACTGTTGCATCTCTGCAGACACCTGAAGCTTGAGGGAGTGCTGCATTTTTTAAACGGTAGCCTAAGAAATGTAACCTGTATTATTACTAAAGCCACAGTACTTACAATTTCTCCTTGAGTAACAATGCTGCAATCTAATAAAGAAAAAAAGCAGGATTACTACATCTTCATAAAATACATTATAAAAACTTAAAAGGAGACGTTATTATTGTCAGGCAATCACTGTATTTTGGGGTTATTTTTCAGTTGGTGGTGATAGTCTTGTTCAAACAGCAGACGGGCCTGCTTAAATTCAAATGAAAAAAAAACGAATAAAACAAAACAAACAGTTACTATGCTTCCAGTCCAACCAACCAACGCTTCATCTCTCCTCGTGATGGTTAATCCAATTCAGTCGGGCCAGAAGTAACCTCACATGCCTCCAGCATGGTCCAACATCTGTTTAAGCATGCATGCAGTTGTTATGCTTGTCATTTCCATCTCACTGCCCCTCTCCACGCTGTATTTATTTGCAAGGCTATTAGTTTACATAGCACTGTTGAGCACACATACCCTGTGCTCGTGTTTTTCATTGAACATCAATTTCATTTGGGAAGCATTAATGACCCTCTTCAACATAACAGGTATTTTCCTAAATCATGGTATTGAAGGTGTAATTAGTTTTAATCAGACTACCATATTATTGTGAGACATTACTAAAAGTACTACAAACAGCATGATCACAAAGAAGAATGGCAACCTGCACCAGGCCTCTGCACAGCATTTTTTGTTGTGTTGCGCCAGATTGGACTCTGCAGAACCTTGCATTGCATCAAATTTCATCATTTCGACCACAAAACAAAGGAAAAAATGTTTTAACCCAGTGTTAGACCACCTCATAATTTCATCTGTTTGTTGTTTTCAATGGCTTGCATCAGGTCATAAGTATATCTCTGAAGGGTTCAAAATGAATGCATGCAGAGCAACACTATAGTGACTGATCAGGGAGTAACCACCACTAACACCAGACAAAAGTGCCATTACATCAACGTCTAAAAACTGTGCCTACTATTGTTAGCTAACCAAACAGCAGGTGGTGCTTGGATAAAGCTTTAATGGTTTCACTGGAGCTTTAAGATGTCGGTTGTTATACTCTTGCAGCATAATACAATCTCAAAAACTTGAAATCAGACCAAAGAATAGTCGCCTGTGTACACCCAAAAAAGAAGTTACAATTTTTTTTTTAACTCTTTTCTTTTTGCTACTTGCAGAGCAGGCTTTTTTGACTTGGCTGATTTTTCCCCTGACTGAAGCTTCAGTATATCCCTAGTTCTTTTACAGCAAAGATGTGTTGTACTTTGCTTTCCACTGGAATCAGATAAAATGTGAACTGTGTTCTAAAAAAGGATATCTTTTCCTTTATGTGTCATAATGTCGTGAGCCATTGTTTGTCTGGAAAGATTTTTGAGACCAAGCTGGTGCATGTGATGGCCTGTATGCTTGTGCCTGTATCAATTAGTACATGCCCATTTTCACGTGTGAGTGTGTGAATCACTCCTACACGGTATTTATTTTCTGACAGTCACAGAGACACAGCATGTATTATTAAGACCTGGACGTCATTAAGCTTGGTATTTGTGGTCACTGCCACAGAATTTTTTCCCACTCAGTCTGTTCAACATTGTGACTGTGGCTGCCATGGAAAGCACTCGAGCATGCTGCCCTAACTAGTGTGGGAACGGGAGGTGTGCATATGGTAGTCAAGACAATGATGACTCAACACTGGGTTTTTAAAGATTCATTTTAATTTTAGTTTTTGTTGTCAAAGATGTTTACTAATTCCCTGTTAGGACATACCATGGTTTACATAGTAGGCTTTAGATGTTTTTTGTTCGTTTACTTCCAGTTAGGTTCTTAAATAAAAATCTACATTCATATTTTACTGTTCTCAAGCCTCTAAACCTTAAGATTTTGTGGGCAGTTTTGTAAGCAAAAACATACAGCTTCTTATTACATTTATTTGCAGTGAGATTAGTGGGAAGTACAAATTATTTCTTTGCCAGTTTTGTTTTCTTTATGTGCCAGATGTTGTTAATAATTAGATTTTATTAAAAACACATTTTGAATGTAATATGTTAAGTAATATATGGTTCTGTTTTCAGGAAACATGACTAATATCTATTGTGGTTCCTTTTTCCTTTCTATGTTAACAGATTGCAGCTTCCTATGGAAGCATTGTTTGTGTCTTTGAGCCTGTTCAGCACCCAGATCGAAAAGACACATCTCTCACTGTGAGTAGACTAGATTATCTTCCAGTCACGGTCTGGTCATGCATGTATTCAAAACATCCTGAAAAAACAAGGCCTTTCTCTTTCAGGCCACTTGATATTTGAAATAGAGCAGAATATTGTTCCTCTGAACCCTCCAGAAAGTCAGCAGGGAAGAAACAAATATTTCAAACACACATGCACAACTGAATAATTGCATGAGGTTTTGCAGTCATTTTAATGTTTTTTTCAGTACTATAGTCAAGCAGAAGTCCAAGGTTAACTATTTCAGTGTGGAACAGCCCTCTTTTGTCAGAGAAGTAAAAAAATAGTCATTATGGAAAAGTCTTACACATCTTAAACACAACCCAGTACCTCTTATATTGTAGAAGTTACTTGGCAGTACAGCTGCTGTCTGTATGGCCTGATCACATGTTGCTCACATGAGAGAAGCTCCACTATTATTTCTTGGTATGCAGTTGTAACTACTAATATGAGAAACAAGAGTAAATGTTTTCCTTCATTCATTTCCTAATTTTATTGAAACATCTGGATGTTTTTTTCATTTACAGAAGGTTAACTGCCAATGGCAGAAGACTGGTCAGTTTGTATTAAAGTCTATGGTACGGAACCTGGCCTGGCACCCCACAGGTACATTAATACATAATTCATAAGCTAATGTGAACATAATAAATTACAATATTATGTCCTCCAAGAAGTATTGAATTGATGCTATAATTCTAATATTTAAATGTGTCTTTCATTATGTCTCATAATGTTTCTTTTTTATGATACATTAAAAGGTTGCATTTTGTCCTAAAAGAGGAAATATGTTTTGTGTAACCAGGCAGCACTCTATTAACTGGCTCAAGTAGCCTCCAGTTGTGGTCAAATGTTGATGGAGTAAAAGAGGAAGCTGATGAGGAGGAAAAGCAAACAGAACTAACAATAAGAGATTCTCATTCTGCATGGAGGTGCATCTGGCAAAGCAAGTAAGAGCTGAGAGAGAAATACAAGTCTTTTTTTACATAAATGTTCTTACTAAGTGAATCTACTCAAACTGGATAACTTACCTCTTTACAAACAGCTTTTTGGTAGCGTAGTATATAAATAATTTAGATAAACCAGCTAATACGGATATTTTTGTTTGGTTGGTCAACAGTGAGGGTTTGAAGTTAAGTTTTTTTCCTCACCTGTCACTGTGGCAGATGAGAAAAAATACCAAATTTTTTAAATCTGCCACAGACAACATTTATCCTGTATTTGGAAGGTGCTAATTCATCCCCTGTTTACATCCCAAAACTGCCACATGTGTAATTATTGCAGTGTGTTTTTTTCTAAAACAGGTGTTATTGCTTTCTTTATATTTTTTATTTAATTATTAAGTATTTCTTTCTTATATTTCTTTTTTCTTTCTATAAAGGACGGCCTCACCAGTCAGTTTAATGAAGTTCTCACCTGATGGGGAATTCTTTGCCACTGCTGGACAGGTAAGTGACTTTTACCAGGAGTTGCTGTGCTTTTATTTATTCTAAAGAAAGTTCCCTGTGCAAATCACGTTTGAATGTTTTGTAGGTGTATTTGTAGTACCTGAAAGGATTTTTCTTTTTTTAGCCAAGACCTATAACCTAGTGTTTCTAACTTGCATTTACACATCCTTCGACATGGTTTTAATTGTATCCCTGTTTGTCATTTCTAAAGGATGACTGCCTCGTAAAGGTCTGGTACAGCACAAGTAAATGGAAGTCAGGTGTTTCAAGGCTCTTCACACCTCCGGAACCCAGTGTTGGTGTCCAGGGAGAGCTGGCCTTTTCCTTTGTCTACCTGGCTCATCCTCGCTCTGTTACTGGCTTCTCTTGGAGGAAGACCAGCAAGTACATGCCACGGTATGGACACTGTCAAGGCTACATTTCACAGCCCTCTTACTGCAGCTGTGATTTACATTTTTCTCAATTACTTCATTTTGAAATAACTGACACATTTTAGGGCAACAAGAGGAAAAGCTCATGTTAACAATCACTCAAGACTAAGTAAACCTGCTTTTCAGGGTGTGTGTTACTTAGTTGATGGGTAGTATATCTTTTTCTGTTTACTTAGCTGCCCAGTATACAGTAAGGTTGAATGAAAATGAATGAGTTTTCAGTGAAAAATTGACAGATGCTGTGCAGTGTTACAGTCAGCCACTGTACTATAGCTCCCAGTTCTGCCATGCTTTGTTACAGAAATTCTGCTTTTAGATCAGAGAATCAGTGTGGACAGTGAGACAGTGTAATGTGGAGGCAAAATTTCACTAAGCCTTTTTACTACTCTAAATTTGGCCTTGAGGAAATTTCTTAATGTACCTTTGTTAACCTGCTCTATTTGTATTTTACAGTTTTAACCTAAAGGCACATTGGTGTGTCATGTATAATAATCATGGCCTAGATTCAGCCATTTCTTTGTAATTGCTGCCATCATAACACTTATTGTAGGCTCTTTGACCTTTACTTATCTTATCTCTGTTCAGGTGTTTCTCCCTTGACCTGCTGTTGAATAGCACTCTCAGTGTTATATATATATATAAAATAAAACATTAGTTACAAGTTAAGGGCCCTCCAGCAGACCTCTTAAGCTATCTGCCACAATAATAATCTTAATAATCTTTTCTTTCTCCTCTGCCTTGTCCTACCTGTCTCCTAACAGAGGTGCAGTGTGTAATGTTCTGCTCACCTGCTGCAAAGACAGCGTGTGTCGACTTTGGTCAGAGACGCTGTTGCCAGGTGACAGCCTCTTGTCTGGTCACCATAACAACCTCACCACTGGCCAACAAAGTGACACACAAAGCTGTGCAAGGAAGACGCAAGGAAAAACAGCACAGGAAGTAAGCTCATCTACCATATTAGTTTTATATACATGTACCTGAAAAACTGTCAACTAAATGTTCATTTTAATTATCCTAAAAAAGAATAGGGGTTC
The DNA here is from genome assembly GCA_029814665.1 of Acanthurus lineatus. Taxonomy (NCBI): domain Eukaryota; kingdom Metazoa; phylum Chordata; class Actinopteri; order Acanthuriformes; family Acanthuridae; genus Acanthurus; species Acanthurus lineatus. The sequence goes on from JAPZDV010000022.1 coordinate 14,723,854, forward strand.
AATAATAAAAACCCAAACCATGTAATTGAACTCAAAAAATATGAGCTACAAGAATACAAAAATGTCCATAACAATGCTAAATAGTTTTATCAGGTAATAGATTCTGTATATACTGTATAATGCACATAGTTAGACTCAAGGTTACTTTATTTGTACACAAAGGTAGATTTGTTTTGCAACAAGATGATTGCAAGATCCAGTTTCAAGGTGTACAAGTCATATCAAAGCATTAATTTTTTGTATCGGTGTCCTTATTGTGTGTGCTAGAAAATGAAAAAAAATCATATTTTTTGAAGTAGTGGGAAAATAAATATCACGAGTGCCATGATCTCTGATTTGCCCTATTTGGCCCCAGTTCAGAAGTCAGGTTACTGTAGTTTCACAGATGCTTATGTAGGACATTAGTTTGCTGCAGAGATGAGGGAACAAGAAGAAAGGGAGACTGAGAAAAAAGATAGAAAAAAGGGATTTGGTGGAATTACCCCAGAAAATTAATTGGCTATCAGACATGAAAATGATTTTTGAAGCCTTATGAGGTTTAAGACGCACATCAGTTAGAAATACTCGCCTCTTTTTCTGTGATCTGTGCAACACCTCAAAATTAAAACTTTTGATTGTTGTTTTTCTGTGTCATTTTGCTGCTGCTGGCTCACTTTTGTAATGGTGTTGTCCTCTGATTAAAATGAATTGTGCTGTTGCTGATAGCCCAGCTAGCCCTCAAACACCATAATTACATCCATTTAAATATGGACATTTAAGTGGTTATGGGTCTCACAGGCACTTACAGAGCTCAGGGCACATTAGATTACAGGAAAAATATGTATGCAAATTTCTCTACTGTGCCTTGAGGAGAGTCTGTGTGGAATTATTCATTAAAAATCACAGACTATGCTGGATGATCGAGGCAGTAGTCTGAGGTAACTCTCATCCCCAAAATCTGAATGGATGGACAATACTGAGATAGCCCTATTTTTAACTTCATTTTAATATGATGCCTCTGGGTTGGATGAACAGCACAAGATTTATAAATCAATGGAGTTAATTAACTTTCTTGATAAGGGTGTTTGAGTACGTCTAGAGGAGACGGTGATATGGGATTTCCACCACAATCTAATTTTTCTATATAGATCTAAAACTCTTTAAGTATGTGTATCTGCTTCAAATGGTAAGTTTAGAAAATTTGTTACCAGTATTTTACAAATGACTTCTTTGTAGGTGTGATGAGCACTTAAATTTCAATAATACTTGGAGAAACTAAAGCCTTACAGCTCTAATATATTACTCATTCTACACTGGAGAAGCAGGTTAAAATCTCCAGAAAACTCAATGAAATCAAATATTTTCCATCTTATAAATTCTTGGCTATCTTGAACCACTGTTTTTGAGTAACACCTTGTTGTGAGAGGCTTAAGTCTAGAAGTGTAGGTCTTTACAAATTAGTGTGAAACAACAGAGAGAAACCTAAATTATGCAAGCATAGTACCAATTATTGGTAAATTGTTCCCTCTCACTTCTGCTTACATGCCCCTCTCTCTTGCTCAGCAGGTCGTCTGTGCTGCCTGTGTCTCTCTGACTCAAGATCTTTTTTAGACAAATTACACAGTTAAACCTTAATCTTGTTATATGTCAATAACATTAATTTAAATTCCCATCCCTAAGAGCAACGCTTGATCAACAAAGCAGAGTCCCTCAGCTCAGACTGGGAGGAGAGTAGGGAAGCCTTCACAAGTTGATTCATTTACCTCAAAAGCAGAATAAAACTGCACATTTGTGTCACATTTGAAGGAGTATCAGAATAATATTGCGTTTCGCCTCCCTGCCTCACCCCATTAAATACTTAATGCTATTCAGATTATTTGAGAAGATCTAAATCTCTATGGAGATATATATGCAGGATCTCTTTATCTCTGTGCTTTCTAAGCGTGTAAGCTCTGGAAAAATCTCATTGATAAGGTGATTTGCTTTCATAACACAAAGATATAATTTCTCTAATTTCTGTTCCCACAATCATCTCCTATTTAGTCCTATTGTAGCATGTTAGAACTTTTAAAGGTTACAAACTTTAAACATTGTTGCATATTACTTGAACAGTTAATGTTTTCTTCACAGTTGAATATCCCAGAATCGTTGCACACCTCCCTCTATCGTGATGTGCCCCAGCCCTCTCTGACTGGCTGCCTGCCTCACCATCAGAATCGACACTACAACCACAAGAAGAGCAGCAGCTTCATGCCTCATGCCAACGCTCTCTGCCACTTTCACATTGCCGCCAGCATAAACCCTGCCACAGGTTAGACCCAAGCACATTGGTTTCTAATACTAACTCTCCAAATTCAGTGGATTAGAAGCTACAAAACAGTACAAAGTGCTTTGGAAAGAGAAGAATATGAAGCAAATTGACAGTATAGCAATGTATTAGTTTTTCATAAACCATTGACACTGCATAGATAGCTTGATATAATGAACTTAAGGTCAAAAGGCTTTACTTTTGTATTTATAATGACAAGAAATGCTGTAGATTTTGTAGATTGCCTGAGGTTGTTTGTTTAACATCTCAGTGAACTGTAATGCTCAGTGAGAGCTGTTCAGAGTAATTGTGAGGTATTTTCATGTTGTTCCACTCTGTGTTTGTCTTGAATCAGGGCAAAATCTTTTAGCCTTTAGGCTCAGAGGTCTTGTAGGTTTGTATTTTATGCTTGAATTATGTTTCAGTGTACTTCAAACCACAGTCATATTCATGAAAGTTAATTTGCTCCAGCAGATGTCATCTTGCCCTGCATGCCCCCAGTCTAATGAAATGTATTTTTCTATTTTTCTACACTTGGTAATGTCTTTCACAGATATCCCGTTGCTGCCTTCCATCTCCTCTCTGAATGCTGCGGATGATGAAGAACCTGGAGGTCCTTTTACTGTCCACTGGCTTAACAACAAAGAGCTTCACTTCACTTTAGCCATGGAAGTCTTTCTTCAGCAGCTCCGAGGCAGCCTGGAGCAACACAGTGAATGCTCCCAAGAAGGTGAAGAAAAAAATTTGGTTCAAGAATTAACAGTTTATTTGAAAGGATGTACATATGAAGTGGGAATTACTCATAACTAGACTCTGACTTTTCAATTCAGAAGTCAGACTTTGGCATATTGCATTATGATTTGTCTTCCATTCAGATATTTTTAGAACTTACACTGGGGCACTATTATTTGTCATTTTCATCTAGAGCCTGAAGATGAGGATAATTTTGAAGAAGATAACAGTGGCAGGCAAAGTGACCCCCAAGGACCTGAGGCTGCGGAGCTTCCTGTAGCAGCAGTGAAGCACCAGGTGGACGTGCTTTTAGAGGAGTGGAATAAAGGAGCGGACATGTTGTTCAGTATCCATCCCATGGACGGCTCTTTGTTAGTCTGGAATGTGGACTGGTTAGACGAATACCAGCCAGGCATGTTCAGACAAGCTCAGGTATGTTCTCTTTTGATGTGATTTATGTTGGGTTAGGTGTGTTATGTTGATTTATGATAAATAATAAGAGTATTAAGTTCATGTTGATATTTTATGAACAAACTCTCTTAATTCCCCTCTTTTACCCCTGTCCAAATGTAAATAATTTTAAATTGAAATAAATAATCATAATTTGGGCTTCCTTTTAGAGATATACAAATAAATCCAGAGACATAGAAGTGTTTTGATGTAAAACAACAAGGAAAAACACATATTCTATTCTAAAGTTGGCACTGTCAGACTCAAGGATTGGGATTTGGAAATAATGGGCCTCCCACCTCTCATAGAAGGTTGACTCTTTGAAAGAATTGGCCTTGCAAGGTTCATGATGATTTAAATCTTTAGACAGTGCATTAAGCAGTTTTCAACCCATGAAATGCTGTTGTTTTGGGTTTTTTTAAATGAATGTAATGATGTCAATATTAACACCACTACTGATGTTTCATCTCATTATCTTCAGAAAATTTAATTTACAGCTGAAAAAAATACATTTAAGTGTGACGTACCTTTTTAATAGTATTTTAACCATTTGAATAAATGAACACTAGCAGACCTTCTTTGGTCACCCTTTCAAGTGACTCCTTTGTGCTCACATTTTCACAAAATACCTCTTGGGGAAGGATTAATTTATCATCTCAAAAAGGTTGTAAATTATTTTGACAGTTGTGATGGTCTAGCTCATATTCTAATTGCTTTTCATCCAGCCATTTAGACAATTATATTCTAATTATCTGTGACTTAAAAATCAAATTCAGAAGTCCCCTGATTCATTCTCATTAGCTGTGAAATAATGAGAAACGTGTGACATGACAGTTAGTCAGTCAAGCAAGGCAGCTGGAATAATCCCAAGTTTCATTGACATTCAGGTCCATTAATTGCCAGCTTTAATTTGACAAAACAGACAGGATTTTGGTGTTGTCAGTTACATATATGAAACAGCAAGTGAAGAGAAGACTTTAACGGTATTTGCTAGGTTTTCATCAGTCTTTGTGACCTTATTAATTTTAGAAAGTAAGGTTTTAACTAATTAATAGAGAGTAGAAGAATTGTAGCCCTTGGTTTTAAGCCTTCTGCTTAGTGATATTGGTTCATTATTGTTACTGTCTGTATCATTACCACATTGACATTGCCCTTTCTTAGAATGTATGCTTATATTAAACTTAAAGAGATTTTTCTGACTGACTGACTTCCTTTTATCTCTACCTTGCTGTGTTTGCTTGAGTTGCTTTGGGTTTTAATGCTATGATGTCTCTGTTTTTCTCTCAGGTTTCGTTTGTGTCCCGTATTCCTGTAGCGTTCCCTACAGGTGATGCAATCTCCCTGAGCCAGAGTGTTGTTATGTATGCCTGCAACAAGAACGTGGATCTGGCTATCCAACATGGCAGACAGCGACCGCCTGGGAGCACATTGCCTCAAACCAAATCTGCTCTTATAAGCTATGGAGGTCAAGGAAAAGCTGCACCTAGCAGTAGTCTTAGACTGAGCATTTTCACCCCCAATGTCCTCATGATCTCTAAACATGCTGATGGCTCCCTGAACCAGTGGGCAGTTAGCTTTGCAGAGGACTCTGCCTTCTCCACTGTGCTCAGCGTCTCCCACAAGTCTCGGTACTGTGGCCACCGCTTCCACCTCAATGACCTGGCCTGTCACTCATTGCTCCCTCTCCTCCTCACCACCTCACACCACAATGCCTTGAGGACGCCAGAGGTAGACAACATACTGGCTCCTCCAGACCCTTCCTCCTCTAGTTTCTCACATTCAACATCTCACCGGCCCAGCCATGTATCCCTCGGTGTGGTTTCCCAGGATCCCAATGCGATCTACAGTGAACTGATTTTATGGAGAGTGGACCCTGTCGGCCCACTGTCTCTGTCCGGAGGGGTCTCTGAACTTGCACGGATTAATTCTCTCCATGCATCAGCGTTTGCTAATGTAGCCTGGCTGCCCACACTCATTCCCAGCAGCTGTTTAGGTAAGGAAACATTTTTATTGCTGTTTGGACATTGCTGAGGACTTTTTGTACTGCTTTTTCAGTCAGCCATTTTAGTAAGAATAGCCGCATTTTTATATTTTGGTTCAGTTTTATTAAATAAATTCAGTTATCATTTTCCAATATAGCTATGACCAAATGAGAAAAGCTCTTGGACATAAAGTGCCCGTAACTCTAGTGTTTTAACTGTTTTTTGAGTCCAATTACCCTCATTTATATATAAATAAGTAGTTTGCATGAAAACTACAGATTTTACTCAAAAAGATCCCTAAAGGCTTTAAATTTCCATACTTGTTTACTTAGAAACACTAGCATAATGGAAAAAATCTTTTAAATGTGTTTCTTTCTTTCCCTCTTTAGGTGTGTACTGCAATTCTCCCAGTGCTTGCTTCGTGGCAAGTGATGGCCACTCTCTCAGACTGTATCAGGCTGTTATTGAAGCTAAGAAACTCCTGAGTGAGCTCTCCAATCCTGAAATATCGGTAAGTTATCAAAGAGGACAATGTCTGCAGGGTAAAGTCGGCATTAAAGTAACTACTTTGTATGCACTGCAATAACCACACATCAGTGTTTCCCCTTGGACCCTCACAGCGTCAGTTAGGTAATAAGATGCTGTTCATTTGCAGTCTTGCAACTTCATTAGTGACGGCCTTGGATTGCTTGGTGGAAAAATTACATTGCAGCTTGATTAAGTAACGTGAAAATTTTGATGAGTGGCACTGATCCTTTGAACCCAGTACAGCATAATCTGATCCAGCAAGAAGTGACGTTTGATATTTAACTTACAGAGATAATTAATATTGTTTAAAGAATACTCTTTGTATACATCTCACTGTTTTTATAATGGTGGCTTCAATTATATATTTTTTAACAGCGTTCCGCACACTAACCTTGTTTTAACTATGTAATCATGTAATGTTGAAGTGCTCAAATATTGAAAATGTTCATGTTTTTTAACTTCAGAAATATGTTGGGGAGGTGTTCAACATCATCAGTCAGCAATCCACAGCAAAACCAGGGTGTATTATAGAGCTGGACACCATTACTGGCTTTGTAAGTATATGTTGAGACTAAGAGAAATGGAACACATTAAAAGAAATATTCCTTGCTCTTACTCTCTCTTATCCATGTCTGTTTAACAGTAGAGAGACACTAAAATATCTTGGTGAAAAGAATTACAGATACATCTCCATTTGAAATAAAGGGCATGCAAACTAATATACATTGAAAGGCCATAGATGGATTCTAAGCCAATGTATCAATAAACACTTTGCAGTAGAGTTTTTAGTCCCTGTGAAAGCTTAACTATGATTAATCAAAGACAGGTGCAGAAAAATAAACTTCCTTTCTTCAGTTTTTGTTTGTGTGCTCGTGTACATATGAGTGTGTTTGTGCAAGATTAACACAGCTTGTTTCTTTGTCAGTGTGTTTGCATTGTTGCTCCATGGTGGAAGAAGCATGTTGTTTGTTGCCTGCATCTCGTGTAGTCTGATGATTGCTACTGTTGTTCTCTGCAGCAGGGGAAGGAAACTCAGCTCCTGCATGTTTTTGAGGAGGATCTGATCCTCGGCAGTGAGAGAACAGAGAGCGCTCAGGAAACTGAATCTCCTCACCAATGTATGGACAGCACAACCTTTTCTAACTAAATGTTTCCAAAAAGCATTTGCACCACCCTCAAATACATCAGTTATGGACCATTCATTAATATTTTGTCCTCATTTCTCTGCAGCCTCTAGCGAACCGGCCTTCTCCGCTCGATTTTTCCTTGTGGTGGTTGAATTGACCCCGACAGGTCGCTCACTTCTCCACATGTGGCATCTCCATCTTGCTGCTCGACCCGTCACCATGGGTGGGTCCTTTGAACAAATGAGTTGAGGCTTAAAGGATGTAGGAAGAAAATTTGATTAACTGCCACAATTGCTTTAGGGCAAGTGCTGTCACCAGACATCTTACTTAATCACTGAGCAAATATATGAACAGCAGCTTAAAAGACAGTTTTTCCTCAGAGAAAGTCACGAGCCTGAAGCCTGACGAAATGGAAATAATAACTGTTTTAACAGCCTCCTATAAGAAAAGTAGACAGTATTTTGAGATTGACCTGTGAAGTCAGTTAACTGGTAAAGATATTTAAAGAATTTTTAATGCAAAAAATAACCCAAACAAAGTGTCTAAAAATAAATAATGTGAGAGAGTTTTGACCATAAATTATCTTAGGTTGTTTTAAAAAACATTTATCTTTTCTTTTTTGTGTCCTGGCAGAGGAGACCATGACCGATGCCAACACAGCCTCACCAATGAACAGCTCTCACTTCAGCTTTGACACGTTAACTTCTCCAGTAACATCGAAGAGTAAGCCCTGCACCTCCAATCTGCAGAGTGCCTGTCGCCTCAGCCTCACAACACACAGGCTTTACAGCCAAGAGATGGCTCTGCCGGACGGGGTGGAAGCAATCAGTGTGAGACCCTCAGCAGGTGAGGGAGGACACACACATACAAATGATAAAACTCTATAAACTTCCTGTGGTTGTAAAATGAAGGAGAAAAACATCCTAACTTGGAGGACAAGTCCCTGAGCATAACACGAGGCCATTCAATATTTGAGAAAGGCAAATATTGACAGTTTGACATTCTGGCAGCAGGAATAGTAGCAGCAGCAGTATTAATACTCATTTTAGTAGAATTGTCTTTCACTTAGGAAACAATTGAAAACATTTGTTCTTGTAATATTTTCTGGGCAAAATATAGACATTTCTGAACAACTACGAATTGTTAATACCCAGGCTTTTGTAAACATCCAACCACTGTTAATTTGCTTCAGTCCTAGATAACTTTGAAAGCTAAAAAAATGCAATTATAAATTTTAAAATCATGTCGTGTCCTTTCCTAATATTGTGAACACTTTTTCTAGGTCACCTGAGTGCGTCGTGTTCTCTCCCAGCTGGCCGTGTGCCTTATCTCCTCGCTACCTCCTGTTCTGATGGAAAGGTACGCTTCTGGAGGTGTAATGTCATTGGGACAAAGATGGACAACCTAGTGTACCAATGGGAGGAGTGGCCTCTCCTGTTGGAGGAGACGGTTCCCAACAGCAGCATAGTAAGCGTGCCAGGCCGCCCTGTAGAGGTCAGCTGCTGTCACGCTGGACGAATTGCAGTTGCTTACAGGCAGGAGCCAAACACACCTCTGAACACAACACCTCAACTGAACTCTCATGGACTATTGACCTCTTCTCCTACCTTGGCTTCAACGCCTCATATACTCTTTAACAACAACGCTCACCTGACCCCCACCCTGATGGTGAAGAGCAGCCCAAATTTCACTCCCAACCCAGCAAATACTAGGGAGCCACTGGTCCACATCAGCATCTTCCAGTGTGAGTCCACTGGAGGCTCACAGTGGATTCTAGAGCAGACCATAGTTCTGGACAGCACAGATTCCATAGCTAACTATGGTATAAGTGATAGCACTACGGGAAGTGCTAGTATACCAAATAAGATGGACTTCTCTATACCAAACGAGAACTGTCAAGGTTCTGCTGGTAAGAGCCTGGTTCACTTGGACTGGGTCTCCCAAGAGAATGGCTCACATGTTCTGACTGTTGGTATTGGGACAAAGATTTACATGTATGGCCGTCTCTCTGGGAAGCCTCCAGAGTTCTGTCTGACCTCTGATGCTAGCAGAGACCAGAGCTCATCTCGCCTGGTCCTGCTCAGAACAGTTGATCTGGTCTCCTCTGTTGAAGGCTCATTACCCATCCCGGTCTCACTCTCCTGGGTACGAGATGGCATCTTGGTAGTAGGCATGGACTGTGAGATGCATGTCTACTCCCAGTGGCAGCCCCCAGCACTGACCAAACCCAGTGCCGCAACTGGCCAAGACACAGACATCAGCAGCAGTGTCTCTTCTATAATTTCAGCTATTAGACAGAGCCAGGAGGAGGGTCTGAGCCCCGGTGCCCCCATGTCTTCACTGGCCCCACCCAAAAGGACTGTGTCAAGATCAATGATGAGCCTGGCTCAGAAACTCAGTGGGAAGAAAACGGTTTATGACCTGCCTGTGGAGATGGAAGATTCTGGGCTATTTGAAGCAGCTCATCAGCTCTTTCCTACTCTGCCCCAATACCATCCTGTACAGCTACTGGAGCTCATGGATCTGGGAAAGGTTAGTAAGAGAAGTTACTCAAATGCTGTATACTTTATCTTTTTTGTTCTTGTTACTAATTAGAAAGCCTCTCAAGTTTAGAGTATATTTCAGTTTTTCCATATATTTAATTCATTTTTTAAGGTATTAAGCTGTGTGTAAAGCAGACCAATAGAATTAAAAGAATGAAAAATTTAACAATCAGATGATTTTTTGTTAAAGTTATATACATATAGTACGACTTGTCTTTCTTGTCTAAGGTTTACCGAGCCAAAGCCATCCTCTCCCACTTGGTGAAATGCATTGCTGGAGAAGTTGTGGCACTTAAAGACAATACAACCAACCCTGAGAAACGTGTGCGCTCCCGAACCATCAGCGCTGGAGGCAGCACAGCTAGGGATCGGAAGATGTTCAGCAAAGCAGATAGCTCCTCTCCTGACTACACAGAGATAAGCTCCATCCCCCCACTGCCTCTGTACGCACTTCTTGCAGCTGATGAGGATACGTCACCAAAACCTGGTGGGTATAAAACTTGTAGTTAAAGAAAAATAGAATTCAGTTACAAGTTAGTAAACTTTATTTCAATTGCACATAAATAAGTAGATAAGTGCTGAAATATAACCACACTCACAAGTTGGAATTTGTATTAATAATCAGCTAAGCAAAAACATCCGTTTGAATCCAAATAATCCAGTGCTTTACTAAATAGAGGTATCAACTTAGATGTTTTTTTTCCTCCCTTTTTTTCCTTTATACTATGCCTCGAAAGGTTATAAAAGTCCCGAGCATAAACCTAGAGCTTTTCCACTCATTACATTTAAGAAGAAATTAACAAAGCCTTAAAAGTCTATAAACATGGGAGTTTGTAATGCTGGACTATCCTTAAAAGATTGTGCTTGTGGAGAACAGCTAAATGTTTGAACACATAATGTAATTAATGCTTCTAGGGGTCTTTCAATGAAACAAAATAATTAGTTTGATGACCTTGTTAAGTAGCGTTGGGTTGTTGTTAGTTACTCTGAAATTTGGCCAGAGTATGTTCAATCTAACAAACATTAAAAAGGGTCATTTTCTTTTAATAAGGTAACCAAATAAGAATTAGAAAAACAATATCTAGATTGGAAAAATAACAACCATTTTTAGCCACCCTGCCTCCATGGCGTAAGAGACTGAGAAGACAGTCCTGTCCTGTAGTCCCAAAGTTTTTTCTCACTGTGTGTCTTAGGGCACAAAGTGACAAGAAATGAAAGCAGAAACATGTTACAGTGAAAAACATTCCCTGCTCTTTGGTATTTTAATTTAATCTTTAATCCCCAGAAAGGGGTGATTTCTCTGCCTGTCTGTTATGAAATAAATGTTTTGTATAATTTAGCTCTGCCCTGTGCCTTTCCTACAGATAAAGTGGGCAGTGTGAGCGGAGATAGTGGGCATGGTTCCAGTCACACTGATGCCTATGATGAGCTCTTTCAAACGCCCAGCATAGCGGACCTGGACCCTCTGGACAACGATCAAGAGGAAACGGGAAACAAGGTCTGTTTCTCTTGGCTTGTGCTTGGCAAAAAGAGAATCCATAAAAATGAAAGTGTACAGCAACATTTATGGCTCTTTTGATGTTTGAGTCTGTTGCTTAACATGCATATTTGTGCAAATCAGGGTTCATTTTAGAGGTATTGTTGCCTTACAAGTCCAGTCAAAGCCCATGATGGCCTTAACTAATGCAATATTTGAAAAAGCTTTTTTTTTTAATATGCATATATAAATTGTGTGTTTTTGGTTTAGTTTGAATCCAGTTTTGTCACGTTCTTCCTTTATAGTTTTATCCTCCTTCTCTTTCTGTAATGTATTTAACTATATATTAAAAATACTATACAATTAATTTTACAGATTTTGTTCTCTGTCTCGTTTCTGGTCTGTAGGTCATTGACTTGTCCCAGTACAGTCCAACATACTTTGGTCCAGAACATGCCCAGGTTCTGTCCAGCCACCTCCTTCATTCCAGTTTGCCAGGCTTAACCCGTATGGAGCAGATGTCTCTCATGGCGCTGGCTGACACTATTGCAACCACGAGCACAGACCTCAAGGACAGCCAGGGCAAAAGCAAAGGTATTGTATGGAGACACTGTGCTCTATTCCACAACATCACATAGTTATGTCTTTACATAGCAGTAAGAGCTGCCTGTCATTCATTAACTAGGTGGAGAGACACTGGATGAGTGTGGTCTGAAGTTCCTTCTGGCTGTCCGACTTCATACCTTCCTCACTACCTCACTGCCCCCAGCACACCGAGCACAGCTCCTGCGGCAAGGTAGGGAGGGATAATGGTTTTAAAGCTGTTCTTTTCATTGAGATCATTTCATACCTCACACATACAAGCAGGCAGAGACTGGAGCATTTAACACACTTCAGGGCCAGTATCACATGTTTTAGATGTACTTTTCAGATAATACAAAAATTTTATTGAGAGTTAAATGCCCCTTAAAATTTTTGTCCAAAAGTCTTTAATATGATTTCACCTTGTATGATCGTGCTAGACCTCATGTAATTTTCCAGCTTACTGGCTACAGAGCTTTCCCCCTGCACTTCTTCAGATGTAGCTCCACTGCCCACCTAGGCATCAGAGCAGTAACCTGATAAAGACTGCAGCTTGAAATAGAGAAGGTTCTAATGGTCTCAGTTGTAAATTTTTTTAAATTAGTCTCAGCAAGAGAAGTGGACTAGCTTTAGTCTCATTATCCTTCACTGTTGCAGTGAAGTTACCTTTGAGCAATGTCTTTAATCTATGTCTATTTCCATAAAACTCCTCAGTCGAAAGCAGTACAATAGTGTAACTATTAGAGGCAATTTACTGCTTTAAATCTATGGAGCTGATTCTGCTCATGCATTTGTTTGCTCTTTCATATTGTTGTTGTAAATAACACATCAGTTTTAGTTATCTTGTTAAATGCATGTGGAAATCACCACACAGTGCTGATATTCTACTTGCAGAATATTTCTCATTTTCAATTTATCCTTTTCACTTCCCTGCAGGCTTGTCAACGTGTCATTATGCCTGGGCCTTTCACTCAGAAGCTGAGGAGGAGCTGCTCAACATGCTGCCTGCCCTGCAGAAGGGAGAGCCCACCTGGCCTGAGCTACGCTCCATGGGTGTGGGCTGGTGGCTGCGCAGCACCAACAAGCTACGCAAGTGTATTGAGAAGGTGAGGAAGCTAATTACATTAGACAACTATTCTTATCAGTTTTGGTGTCTGTGGCCTTGGGCCAGTTTTGTTAAAATAAATTGTCAGTTTGAAGTATAAGTTTGCAAGTTGTGCAGTCAGAAGCACATTGGTTCAAAAAAGGAGGTCTAAATGGAAATGTTTATTATTCAGTTTGCATTCAAGTTTAATCATCAAGTGCATTTTCTGAAGAGTTCATGGTCTTGTCATTTTGTATGAATTCCATTTTACATATTTTAAACTACAGTTGAAAGTAGCACAACAAAACATTAATTAACAGCTTTACTAAAGAACAGTTTGTAATTAAGTAAGGCAAATATTTTGCACTTAGACTAGAATAGACTAAACTCATTTTCATCAGACTTCCTTCCCCTTTTTTCAAAGTTGGGCAGAATCTTTTTAAAGAAGCTACAATCATATAAATATTCTGCACACAAAGACCATGAAGGCTGAAGAATACAGTGTTAGCCCAATGAACTTTTATGATATGCTTTATTTATGAATGAAGTGCTGTCAGTAGGTAAAAGTGAAAATTTGCTGAGGTTGTTGTAAAATTCAGTCCTCTCAACTGAGTGTCCTCCTTAGATGACCCATACAGCCACAACACGGTCTGTTAATAAAACTGTACAGGTTGAGGAGGCGTCAACTGTTTCATCTTTTTTTTTTCTTCATTTATTTTGTCAGGTTGCGAGAGCGTCTTTACAGAGAACCAATGATCCTCTGGATGCAGCTATATTTTATCTTGCATTAAAAAAGAAAGCAGTGGTATGGGGATTGTACAGGTAACAAAAACTCACAGCATTTCATATATAATATAGAAATGCACACACAGTCATCACAATCTTTGCTCCTACCTTCAAGATGAATTATGTCAGATAACTGAAGACCCGTGACGTCAGTATTGTTGTTTGAAATCCATAATGTCTGTTTTTCTAGGTCTCAGAAGAATGTCAAAATGACAGACTTCTTCCGCAATGACTTCACTGAGGACCGATGGAGGAAAGCAGCACTGAAAAATGCTTTTTCTCTTTTGGGAAAGCAGCGGTTTCAGCATTCTGCAGCCTTCTTCCTTCTAGCCGGCTCCCTTAAGGATGCTGTGGAGGCAAGTGGAAAATAGACATGACACAGTGTTTGCAAGAAGCATTTGTTCCTTTAGCTGCAAGTGCCTCTTGGCAGCCTGTTAATCCTAAGTTAGAAACCTTGCTTTCAGTAGTCAAGAGCTGCTCATTTTCATTTACAGAATGTATATAGCATTGCAGATCCTTTTCTTCCTACAAATCATAGTCTGTTAAAGTGTTTGATGGTATGTTAAAAGCAGATAAACCACTTAGACCTTGCCACATGTATTTCTGTGGTGTGCAGCATCCCTTCATAATTAAAACCGCTCAATACATTTCCACGGTGGTGTCTTTTAGCACAGTTTGCTGAACAGTTATTGATGTTGACAGTTGACTCTTGGGTGTCCCGGTCTTTGAATATTTTCAATAGCATTTGGTCACATACACAAACCAGCAGCACAGCACTCTCGCAGAGGGTTTTTAAATCAGAACACCACCTACTTCCTTCATTTCATAAAATTTTTTTGCATCATGTTTTATTTTTTAATGTGCAATATGTTGTTTATTTTGGTAAGCCTTAGTTTGACAAGATATTGGAATCAGAGGTTGGTTGAGCCACAAAAAAACAGTTCTCCGTCTTTTTACTCACATATTAAAAGGGCAGCGTCTGGTCAGCTTGTTTGCCTAACCTTTATTTATCAAGGTTGTTTCAGTTTACAAAGTCCCTGAAGCAGCGAGTCACATTATTTCATCTGTGTGAGTAACTGTAGTTTCTCTAAGCATTTTATGGAAATAAGCGTCACCCAGGCAAAGGACTATCATTGACTTTGTCTCCGTGGCTGGAAGGTAGCCTCATTGAAATGCACCTCACACTTCAGCAGTTGGGAGCAACTACAACAACTTTGCTATCCACTGACTCTTTGCTGCGTGCACAGACTTTTGTTTGCTGCGGTTTTTGGGGCGGAGGGTTCTTTTCTATTTATCAGATAAACATACAAGAAACCTGTAACTACTAAAGATTATTATGTCCTAACGATAATATTATGTTATTCAGAATACTCATATTGGACTGCTCTCTTTTGTCAGTCAGTAGCTCAGACAGCATTTTTTAAGTGATAACTGACTGTGATATCTTGCTTTATTTTCCACCACCAGGTGTGTATAGAGAAAATGCAGGACCTGCAGCTAGCCCTGGTCATCTCCAGATTGTATGAATCTGAGTTTGAGACAGCATCCACCTATAAAAAGATCCTCCAGAGACACGTTCTGGGACAAGACAAACAGGTGCAGAGTTTGTGTGTGTCTCACAGCAGCAGCTACAAAATATTGTTTCTACTGTGAATAATAAACTGTTTTATCAGAGCTACTGTGTGTTGCCAGGATTTGGTAATTAATGCACTGCAGAAACCAGAATGAGCCATTGTTATTTTTTGTGAATTTCAGATTCAGGCCCATCAGGACCCGTTTCTGCGGAGCATGGCTTACTGGGTCCTGGAGGACTACAGCAGGGCCTTGGACACTTTACTGGAGCAGCCTGCTAATAGCTCCAGTTCTGGGTCCACTGTGAGCAAATGTGATGCAGGTTGGTCTGCAGTGCTCTCTAGACTTTCTGCTTTCTATTTTTTAAATTTGCCTCTATGTAAAGATGAGATTAAAATGTTGTAGATAAGTACTGAGAACTGCAAAACATTAAGTATATGCACTAAACTAAACTGCAATTTTTCACTTATTAGTTTGATATTTTACAATAGAGTATAAGCAAGCCCACCACAACACTGCTATTGTGCATCTTTTTTCACATTTTTAACTTATATGGGAACGCTGCAGATCACTTTTACTAAATTAAGAGAGTAAGAAAACAAAATCAACTGTCATGACTGTGTAAAAATTTGAAGCTAGTTTGAAATGGTGGTTACTCTCAAAAGCCTTACAAGTGTTTCAGTGCCCCTTTTCCCCTTTGCCCCATATTGGAGGTCTGTAAAACAGCCTTGCAGGTAAAATCAGAGGGGTAAAAAAAACTTACTGCTGCAGACTGTAATTTTGTCCTTTGAAGTTGAATCCTCTTTTTTCAAAAAATGTCAAAGCTAACTATTTTTGTCTTTAAAGAACATAAAATCTCATAAGTAATTGCAGCCTACTGGTCACAAGAGACCATCTGAAGCAGGTATAGATCAGATCAGATAAAGAACAGATATCAATATGAACAATCTTGTCTTGAGGTCCAAAGCAGTTCCACCTCAACTTCCCTGTTATACACGTGTTTCATATCTTTATATCTTTAAGCAAAAGCAACATGCTTACAGGGAAGGAAACCCTGTATAAAAAAAAATGATAAAAAGTTAAAATTTGTTATTTTGTTGCATAAATCATCTGGCTGGGTTTTCAAAATGAGTCATGTCTACTTGGTAACATTGTTTATACTGTAATAAATCACCTTTTTGTCCACCAGCTGCTCTCAATAACCTGTCAGTTTGGAACCCCAAAACAGCCATCTGCTAGTTTTTAAGTGACAACAAAATTAAGTTTTCAGTATTGTGCAAGTGTTCACATAGCTGAATGTTTCAATTTGTCCGGAAGTTCAACAGAGATTCAATCAGGCCGGCAACGGCTCTATCTCAATTTGTGATTGATTAACACAGCAGTAAAGGTGGCTGTTAAAAAAAAGGTTTCTGTCTCTTTGTGTTTATTTCAGGCTCCTCCCCTGTGTCTACATGTAACCCCGAGGTTTTCAACTTTTACACCTACCTTCGCACCCACCCGCTCCTCCTTCGCCGCCATTTTGGCTCATCAGACAAGGCTAAAGTTGGCCTAACAGCTGAGGGTCGCAGGGCTGACTCTATTAGCCTGGAGGAGAGAAGGCTGTTTTTCACAGCTGCACATGCACACCTGCAAGCCGGCTGCCCAATGCTAGCGCTCGAAGTCCTATCCAAGATGCCCAAAGTCCGCAAATATTCCAAACCCAACCAGGAAGATACAGGTGTCACTACTGAGCTCAGTGTTGGGAGCAAGAATGGGCAAACATCAGACCCGGACTGGTCTCAGCCGGCTCTGAATGGCTACGAGTCAGACGGAAACAGCTTATCGCACAGTCAGTCAGATTCAGTGTTGAGTTTTGACTGGAGCCAGCCGTCACTGACGCTCCCAGATGAGTCCCTCGAGCTGAAGTGGGACAGTGACAAAGATGATGATGATGAAAACGATGATGAGGATGAAGAAGAAACCAAAAATGGTAAGAGCGGCAGAACTGCAGACAGCAGCAGCATATTCCAGGACACACAGGATGTCTCGTCACCGCTTATGGAGACAGGAGAAGACGGTGAGGACAGCAATGACTTCATAGCTCCCTCTGATGACATCCTGGCGGCCCAGCTGAAGTTTACTGCCTGCTTGAAGATTATGACCAATGAGCTGCGGACACTGTCGACAGGGTATGAACTGGATGGAGGAAAGCTACGTTACCAACTCTACCAGTGGTTAGAGAGAGAGGTAATAGCATACACACACACGTAAACACCTTTACGGACTTAAAGGTCAAAGCCAGAATATATTTTTGCTTGAAACATTGTTATAATATCGGTCCATGTGGTGATGCATTAGTCTGGCTGCACCCTTTGGGTTACTCAATAAAACTTTTAGAACCTGCGTAACTCCCACACATCTCTCCTATATTCACGTTCACTGTTTGAAGATCTTCTCTGTCTCCATGTGCACTGTGTCAGTTCATATAAGCATCATATTGGTAATAATTCCAGTGTTTTCCTTTTCATGAAATGGTTTGTCTTCTCTGCTTGACAATTTGGTGAAATGTTGTGCTCTTCACTCCCACACATGCAGGATAAATTCCTGAGTGATAAACTGATTTTAAAATAAATTTCTGTTTATCCCAGGTGGTTGCTCTCCAGCGCTGCTGCAGCTACAAGCCCTGCTTGCCAGAGCTGTCTGTCCAGGGGGATGCCCCAGTTTCTGGGTTGGTGGAGGAGGAACAGGTGGGTGTTGATAGCTGGCTGCTTTTGTCAGATGCTCATGAGGAAGAATTGATGTAACAGTGCTGTAATAAAAGATTAAGACAACAGCACAGCGTGTCTCGACATAGTTTGTAAAACTGTGTTTTATTAAAAAGATTTTGGCACCATTTTCCCCAGAATATTTCCCTAATTGAACTCTGTTTTTATTGTCAGGCCATAAAAATTCCTAACATTCATACTTTAGATTTTGCTCTATTATTTCAGTTTTAGCCTCAAACCTCATTATACATACACACCACTGCACACTACACTTAACTGTGTATTTACAGATTAAAATTGCACTTCAAAGATCTTCTAACATATTTATTGCTGACAGAACAGATTGTTGCATTGCTGGAAAACATAGTTGTCTTTAGCACTTTGGGGCTTTTGTTTTGACCCAGCCAGCTTGATAATGTCAGCATATTTACAGGGGTGTTGATTGATTCATCTATAATATTAATGAAGTGAAATTGGTTTTCCAGCCCGAGACTCCTCGTGGTGACATCCAGAGGAGCAGGAGACACTGGTTGCAGAGTAATCAGCCCTTACTAAGGATGTTTCTGAGCTACTGCAGCTTACATGGCTCCCATGGTGGGGGTCTGGCCTCTGTACGCATGGAGCTCATATTATTGCTTCAGGAGTCTCATCAGGTAACTAATACATGTATATATATTAAATGACACTAGTAGTCAAAGTGTGACTTTTTTTGTTTCTGCAGCTGCTGCAGCTAAGTAACTGAATTTTATGTTGCTGATGAAATTCAGAAAACAGTTAGTCTTAATTTGTCTTCTTTTCCCTCTTTTCCTCATGTTTCTTCATTTTCTCCTCCGCCTTCCACTCCTTTTCTACTATTATTATATTCAACCAAAGATATATTATCAAAAAGTTGTAAAGATGGTGCTACATCCTGCACAAACTTTGCCTGTGGTAATTGTTCAATAGGAACAGCAAGTATAATGTGTACAGAATATATTTTTGGCTTCAGCTGCAGCTAAATATATTCACACCAGCAAGGAGAGCTGTAGCATTATTTAAGCGATAGCATATTCTCTTTGAAGGAAAGGTTGCTGAGCAGATAAAGGGGCAAAACATTAATGAAAGAAGATCATGATATTACCTGAAAGCTTGTTTTAATGCATTCAGATTCCTAAGACACACACAAACACACACATACACACTCTCAGCGCTACTTCTTGTGCACTGGCGATTGTCTGCACACCTCCAGCAGTAGGCTGACAGTTTGTTCTGATTCTCTGAGATCCTGAGGGGGTTCCTGCCTTTCGGCTGACTATTAGACGGTTGAGTCAAATTTCAGGAGGTAAACAAGTCAATGAGCCTCCATGGGAACAACGCTCTTGAATGTTAGCACAGTCGTTGGGCACTGGGAGTCATCTCTGCTTTCCTACTTTGATTTTGAAATAAAAACAGTTTCTTTAGTTCCAGCTCTGTTCCCATGGTTGTCAGAGTTCCCCATTGTTGTCTCGGAATTTTTTTGTGTTTTCTTTTGTCTTTACTTCAGCCAGTGTGCACAGCTTCTTTTAAAGAGGTTAGTGACAACCGAATGTGATTCATCAAGCATGACGACCATCGAGTCTGTGTCGTTTGCAAAGACAGAGAGTCATGTTTAGAGATCTAGCAGACACAGAAATAAAGTTATGCTCTAATTGCATATCTTTCTTTTTTTATTTCTTTGGAAGTCATTGACAAATACACTGGAATCATGTATGACTTATTACGGCTCAGGAAAAGGCATTGCTTCAGAGTTCAAAGCAGCACCAGCTTCTCCCAGCTCCCTTTGTGAGCTGTCTCTTTTACCTTCTGAGAAAAAATTGAGAAAGTGTAACATTTCTGCTCTTATTTTTCAAGTTTACTGTGGTGTTAGTGCAGTGTGTTAGTGTATACTGTATGACTCAGTTTATGTATGAAAGTGTGATGTTTTTATCTTAACACTAATCATAGGGTTTTTTTTTCTGTGTTGTGTGCATACGCATTTATTGATGCACCAGTTTCTCAGTGTATCTGCAGACTGTAATGACTGAACCTGCATTTTATTATGTTTCTTTCTGATTTGTCTCAACAGGATGACTCCATCCAATCAGCCATGTCACCATGTTGTCAGCAAACCTCCATCCCTCTTCTGATGGCCTGCACAGCCAATGTCAAGACAGTGGTGGCCAATCCTATTGTCTACCTTACTAACTTGACTCATGACATCTTGCAGACTATCAACGCACTCGACTCTCCTCCACATCCGGATGTTATTAACAACGAGGTGAGGCTGTCTCTGATCTCATCATTTATCCATTTCTGCTTCTGGTACTCTCAATTGCATAAATTCAAATTTGCCTTTTTTGATTGGTCACAAATCTGATTTTATTAAAGGAGGGCAATGACCCTGGAAAATGTTTGCAATAATTCACACCAAAAATTGTACGAATTGTGAGACAAAAGGAACTTTAAGACAATTTTTCAGAGCCGAGATACAAGTGTCTATTTCTCGAATAATCTAACAGAATATTAGCTTTTTGCAGATATATTTAAATGAGAATGAATTTTAGCTTATGACTAAGAGAAAAAGCAGTACAGAAAAACCAAGGATATGTTTGATGTAGTTTTGAGACAGGGAGATCTTTACAAAGTCACATTTTTCAGCTGTGTGTCTTAATATCAAATATCCCATTCAGTACAAAAAACATTTAAAAATTAATCCTTAGAGGGACTTGTTTTAAAATTTGTGCTGTGTGTTAGTGTTAAAGAAATGCTTATAGTGTAAGTTTTTTTAATATTGCTTTATTTAAGGAGAGTTTATTGTTGATTGTATCAATGCATCCCAATCACTAATTCATTCTTTGTTGTATTTCAGATCTATGTGTTGCACACGTTGGCTGCCTCCCTGTCAGCTTGTATTTATCAGTGTCTGTGTGATGAACACTCTCACAGGTAAGTGGATTCATCTGCTTTACCTTTTAAGTTACTATTCCTCCAGGCTGTAAAGTTTCAGGAACTTTTTTCACGAAGCAGTATAATCAGAAGCTTCATCCTGAACTAAAATACAGTACAGACTTGAAGCTGCTTTTAAGCCACCCATTTCATAACAATTTATTGTATCAACCTTTAAAAATCCACTGTCTGTAGAGCTCTAATCTGCAAGGCAGCATCTCTGCACAGGCTTCTTAAATTCTTTATATGACTTGCAGCAATGGTGAAGTTTGACACAACTTCTTCATTTACAGTGACAGTCACCTTGACATGACTCCATTAACCACACTAACCTCCACTGGATGATCTGACTTTGTTTCTTGTTTTTTAGCTTTGGCATTGAAATACACAATGTTGGCAATATAATGCTAATCTCTGACTTTGCTTTCGTGTGTTGTTAAGTTTTTAGATTTATTGGAGCAGAATGATAAGAGACAAGGAGGAAGGGACATGGTTGCTGGCTATCAAGCATGCTTGATGATAAGAGTGTAATATAAGCATATCTAAAGCCAAAAAAAACTGCAAATGTAACCTCAATGTTGTTAAAAGCTTTTAATGATGTTTTAGGTTTGTTTTATGAGGCATAATCACAAGCTTTCTGCTGGACTGAAGAAGTACAACAGTGGTGTTATTTAAGACATGGGAAAAGCAGAATATGTTTCAAGTTTTCTAACTAAAAATATCACTTGTCAGTTTGATTGTGTTGACAGTGGTATATGAAAGTAACAAAGCTATTGTTTGTCATTATTGTTGTAAAAAGGTTTTTAGATTTTTGGTTTTGAGACATGGGAAGAACATTGTTCGTGTAAGATGATCATAATTCCAATCACTGTAACAACAAAACAATAGGATTTAAACTTTGGATGGGGAAATGAGTGTGTTTTGTGGGATTCTTTTTTCTATATTTTTTTAAATGTCCCATTTGGCTTACAGCTGTGCTGCTGTGTGGGTTTCTGTCACAGTTCTGCTAGATTGCTTCTTTGGTTTCTTGATGTTGTACAGAATCTCTTTTACTGATGCTTGACCAGACTCTGACCTTTAAAGCCACAGTGCTTTCACTACAGAGATAGAGTTGCTTATATTTCTTGAACATGGAGAGGTTTTTTAAGCTAAATGAGAAAACATTCATTATTCTGTCGTAATAAGCTCTCTGACATTCGTAATTCAAACCTCATACAACTCTTAACCATGAGCTTAAATGATTACCTAGTTTTTTACCTTCCTTATCAACTGTATACTTTACAAACAACCAGAACAAAGCCATGTGTCACACATTGTTTCTTAGTTGAGCAGTTTGACAACAGGCAAGACTATTAAAAGACATATCTAGATGTAGGTTGTAAGGCTTGATTGTTACCACCAGGTTTACAGTATTTTGATACATGTTGTGCTCTTCTCTTTCTGTTTTCATGTGAACTTCATCTTAATTTAGTTGACCGTTAAGAAACATGAAAACAACCAACAGGACATTCATATGAAAGTGTACTTGAGTATTCTTCTGGTTGGATGTGGATTAAGGCCATGGTGACTACTGCTTCTTCTTTTGAATGATGTTCCCTTTGATTTTGAAATCTTTTTATGAGGAAGCATTCAGCATTTTTCACAGGAATTTTAAAGGGGACTTGTGTTAGAAACTTAACAGACTCCGTGGAGGATTAAGCATTTCGTATTCTCTATATAAATCTCTCTCCAACCTTTTTCTTCTTTTTTTTGTGCATGAATTGAAAAGCTACTTGACAAGAGAACTCGAGCAGTGACGCTTTTTTCATCATGAAGCTTTTCCTCTCCACTACCAATCAGCCAGCACAGAGAGGCTAACCTGCGCTGCAGCCTATTAGTTTTTCATGTCTTGTATGATGAAAGCTTGACAATTGTGTCTCTTGCTTGGAAACATCCTGACAGAATTCAGAACAAAAATAAAACATTTAAAGTAAAACATTGAGACATTATATATTTACACCAGCTAACCTCATTTTAAAAGTTCAGTTTTCAGATCAACATTTCATATTTAATATTTTTCCCCCCCTAATACTGACTATGTGTGATTCCTATTTTTTGTTGTCTGTTGTATCTCCCGCAGCCATGTGAACCAATTCACAGGCATCGTGTATCAGAGTGTGTTGCTGTCTCAGAAGCAGCCAGTCAGAACTGTCAGCATGGATGAGTCTGTTCAGCCCAACACTTCTCCCGCTCAGTGGCCAGGTAAATCAGCCGTATCAAACACAGCTTTGCTTTAATTAAAAGAAACATAGCATTTTTTACCTTGTCAGCAAGTACAAGACACAAACAAACAATGTGTTTATCCACCTCTGAGGCTGTAATTACCTGCGGTGAACATGCGTCTTGAGAGTTTGGATAGCCTGAAGTAATGCGATGTGTATGCACAGGCGTCTCAAGTGACCTCCTGCGGTCAGATCTCACTTCGCTCGCTCCATATGCTAATGAACACCTTCATCGTTCTTTTGCAAAGACCAGATGCGTTATTATTTTTTCAGCCAACATGCTGGAACAAAATGCTTCATTTTTTGCACAAATAAATAAATAAATAAATAATAAGATATATAACATTTGCAGAGTTTCCAGTGATGCCCAAATAATTAAGAATTTATCATAAAACAAACTGTAGATTGAATAATTGCATCAATAAAGCATTTTGAAAGCTTGTGTGTCATTTTGTGAACTTCTTATTTTCATTTGTGTACCTTATTCATCTCCTCAGCCTTTTCTGTCATTTTAATGAAATTATCAGTAAGTTGCCCCACAAAGGAATTTATATATTCTGCTTTGTGTTTCTACCAATGCAAACTTAGTCTTGATCCATTTTGTGTGCATTTTTAAAATAGTTTCAAACACAGTGTTTTCTCTCTTTTTTTCATCCTTTCTCTTTTTACTCTTTTTTTCTTTTCAGGTATTGCCTCTCTGATTCGCCTGTTGAGCTCAGCAGGCGAGGAAAGCCAGCCAGGCTTAGCTGTGCTTCTCTGTGAGATCCTGACTGCCGTCTATCTCAGTCTGTTTGTTCACGGCATGGCCACCCACTCGAGCAACGAGCTGTTTCGTATCGTTGCACACCCCCTCAACAGCAAGCTTTGGGTGACTGTGTTCGGAGGAGGTGCTCGGATCCCTGTCATAGAGAAACCCAGCAGCCCAGCAAGAACACCTCCTCCAGGTTGGTGGGATTAGTTTGACTTTTCTACTTTTCTTTCTGCCTGAGTGATTGTCTCTCCATGTGGGGTTTTTCTTTTGGAGGTGACCCAGTAGCTAAATCGAATCAGTCCTGCTAAATTAATTGGGTTTCCGTCTGTAGGTCATGGTGAAATCCATCAACCTATTAGTGTGGGAGCTGTTTCTCTCGCAGTCTGTCTGTGCTACTGTCTCATGGCTGGCAGAGGAAACCTGATGTAATGCAGCTGTAACTCCTGTTTATTTGACAAAATGTTTGCATCTTAAAGTACTGTTTTTATTTTTAGGAACATTTTTCAATGTTCAATTTTTAAAGCTTGTGTGCATGTCGTTAGGTTTAGCCTATGCATTATATATAACATGAAAAAGCACAAATTTAAAGGTTTGTGAGGGGAGCTGAATCAAAGATGGAACAGTTTGACACTTTCTCTTGACACCCCAGCCTCACCAAGCGGCTCAGACAGGAAGAGCAGACGATTCAGGCTCCTCTCATCACGCAGTGGATCCAGAGAGGAGTCTGGAATAGAGCGGGAGGGCCCGTCCAGTCCGAAGCCCTGCCCTGTGGTGGAACAGGAAGCAACCTCCATCTTCAAAGAGCGATTTGTCCTTCCAGAGCTCAGCATTTGGGATTACTTTATTGCAAAGGTAATAGAGATCATCAGTAATGCTCCCCCCCACCAAAATTGTTTAATCAAATTTACTCCTTTCTTTCTTTTATGAGTCTCGCTTCAGTGTATTGAGCTTTTGATGGTACAACGTTTTATATGCAGGATTCCTTAAAAACGGCTTTATATTGGGACCATGTTATTTTGGTATTGTTACATTTCCTTTTTTTGTTTGGTGTTCATGCCTTTGTCTTTTTCATTACTGTTGTGTTTGTGTCATTTAGCCTTCGCTGCCACCGTCAGAAAGCAGAATTGAATATGATTCAGAGGAGAGCCAAGGCAGTGAAGATGAAGAAGAAGATGATGAGGAATATGAGGATGTGTTTGACCCCAACTCTCCACAAAGAGAGCATTCAAACCACAACTCATACAGGTAGTGAGACAGTACCAAGTGGATAATAGTGAAAAAAATGACTCATCGCATTTCAAAAGCTCAATTGAAGCTGCTTGAAGTAAACCTGCATGTGTTTGTGTCTTTTTATAGACTTTGTATTCAGCCATACTTCCTTTGGCTTTTGCTCCACTTACAGTCTTAAGGCAGCTTTGGAGCCATTTAAAGAATTTATGTTCAAAATGATTATCTAATATCTGTTTCTTCTCCCAGTTGGTGTTTGATGCGTCTGGCAATGGTTCAGCTGGTGTTGGTCAACCTCAGGTCCTTTTACCCAATGGCAGGATATGATCTATTAGGTAAACGCTAAAATACACCAGACACCCT
Organism: Acanthurus lineatus; assembly: GCA_029814665.1. Taxonomy (NCBI): domain Eukaryota; kingdom Metazoa; phylum Chordata; class Actinopteri; order Acanthuriformes; family Acanthuridae; genus Acanthurus; species Acanthurus lineatus. The sequence continues at coordinate 14,749,293 of JAPZDV010000022.1, forward strand.
CTAATGTACAAAAAGGTCCAGGAATGTAGATGCAGTGCCGCCCCATTTCTCACTCCCTGTCTCAGCTAATCTTACTGCCTTCATGTTCATGTGTGCCTTTTTCCATTAACTGCAGATCTGCCTGTGGGCTCTCCTCTTTGTCACGCTGTGTTGAAGACGCTGCAGCGCTGGGAGCAAGTGCTGCAGAAAAGGCTGGAGATCTTTGGTGGGCCCCCTTCCAAGTACATCTCCACCCACCTCCAGGATGAAACAGCCACACCCGGTCCTGCCCTGCTGAGACACAAGGCCCTGTATGAACCATCCAACACCCCATTCAGGTATCACCATGAGCTGGGTTACACAACATGAAGAAGTGTTTGTGTGTTTACACACATGTTCATGTTTACTCAAGGCCATGGAGAAAAAATATGTTTTTGAATGGACAGAGCTGCTGACTTATTCTTCTTGAAATCGCTTCAAGATATACCCTTCAGGTTTTTAACAGTGTGAATTATGTTAACATGATGCTGTTCAATTGCTTGGAGCTCGCCTTCAGCACCAGATAGTCTGTACAACACATTCATGCCAGTAAAATGTATTTAGAAATTGCTCCTCAAGAAGTTTTAGCCTTCAGCAGATATGACTGCTATAGACTTCCACATGGCTCATGTAGTACATCCTGGAGGGATTTACAGTTTCTGGGTGAACAACAGTTATAACATGTGCGTTTGATTTTTTTTTTGCCTTAAGCACTTGATATGTGGAGTTTTCAGATCAGCACCAATGGCCCAAATCAGAAATAATATTTTCAAACGTATTTTGTTGTGCTTCAGTGAACCATTGCAGCCGATTTAATGAGCATTAGCGTTAATATGCAGGAGGTGCTCTGCTCCTTTCAGGACTAGCCACCCTTCAGCCCTGCCAGTGAAGCGTCTGTGGCAGTTTTTGGTCAAGCAGGAAGAAGTGCAGGAGACCTTCATCAGACACATCTTCACCAAGAAGAGGGATCCAAATGAGGTACACATGTTTCACACATGCCAGCCTATTGCATGAACTGTCTCCATGTTGCACAGCTAGCACATTGTAATAACTGTCACTGAATAACACATTAACTATTTTGCTACAATAAAATCCACAGGCTGTCACTGTAATTCCCCTCAGGCAAACTGCATCATTATTGTTTTCATTGCCCTGCTGGCGTGCTTGTTTGTTTTTTATTACATTTTTTTGTTTGTTTTGCATGCCAGCCACATGTTTCATTACTGCTTCCAGTTGCATGTTGATGCTATAATTTTATTCAAATAATTACAAGCTGTTTAATTAAAAGCACAATAATTCCCTTTCTGTGTGTGTTTGACTGCATGGTTCATCACTGGTGGTTGTTGTTGTACGTTGTGTGTGTTTCGTGCGTGTGCGTGTTGGTGTGTGACTACCCTGTGCTGCTTCGCCACTGATTAAAGTCGGGTGAGGACCAGACTGACAATATGAAATGTTCAGGGATGGAGGAGACAGGAAACAATCAGGTACTGCTGCTTCAGATCATTTGTGCCTCATGGTATTCGGGTGGGGGAGGGGCTGGGTATCGACTCTCAGAAATGACTTAAATTTGTACTGAAAAATATCAAGAACCAAATAACACATTTTGATCTTTACTTTTAGAAACCTGATTTCAAAAGAAGCTTTCAAATGTTATAATGTATTGAGGAGGGGAGGTTCTTTTTTATAAAAATGTGTTTACATTCTGTTAACTAAGGTGTTGGAACTGAAATTTGAATATAAAATATTGCCCAGCCCTGTGGATGGGACAATATTCTTGTTGCACAGTTTGAGAGATTAGCTGATAATCCTGAAAATTTAATGTTTTAAAAGTAAAACCATGCCATTTTGCTTGTTTTCATTGTTTATTAAGAGCTTCAAAAGCAAACCATAAATCTCTTATAATGTGAGGCCACATGGTTGTGACATGCAGACTGCAGAAAATACTTTCAGACTAAATGATCACAGTTGACCAGTGTGAAATTGCTGTAGTTTTAAAACCATATAGTTAGTCAACAGTTTCCCAGCTATTTTTTACAGTATGTCACAGAGCGGAGCATTATTATAAAGGTTACCGAGGTAATTGAGATTTTTAACAGGATTAATCATGCGTTCCTGCGCTCTTTAAACACTGAATCACACATCTTAGTTTCCATGAAGCAGCCTGCTGCCGAAAATGGCATTGTTTTATCTGAGAGATTTTGTTGCATGTGCACAAAATTTGATGTGTGCGTTTTAATTATTGAGAACAATGGTTTTCATTTGTCAAGTCCAATTTGTAAAACCTTATGAAACACACTAGTGTAAGCAGTACAAACTCCTCTGTTCATAAGCTATAGGAACATGCACATCATGTGCCCTCTACAGCAGAATAGTAAATGTTGCCTGTCACATATAATCTAAGGAACTTTCAACTTGTGATCGTGACATAATTACAGAACATGTATATTCGGGGCCATGAACTCTGTATGTTCCTGTCAGTGTTTGATATTAATCCTGCATTTAGCTGCCTAAATATTCATGTGAATATGTGCCATAAATCTTAAAGTGCACTGTATACAGATGCTTTATAGAGGTTTTCTAATCTTCTTGCTCTCACTATGCAAGCTGCCACATTGTAGCTATTCCATTTGGCTCAGTGTTAATTAACCCAGTCTCTCAGAAGACAACTAGGAGGCTGAATAGCTTCTGATTAATGGGCCCAACACTGTCGCAGTGAATCTGCGTCCCACAGGGATTATGTGCTCTGTGAAAATGGCAAACCACCATATTTAGATTTCTGCAAGTCAAGTTTTACTTTATTCTATCTGACAGAAAAAGACACAGTTTTTTCCACTTGAATAAATGCTGTAAAGACTTAAATTCAATCTCATGCTCAACGGATGTCTGTCTCATTTTTGAGTTCGTTTGGCATCAAAATTCAACATCTCTATACATTGTGCAGAGCATACATCCCATAAGACCTCTATGGTGCAGCGCATGCTTGTGCTCATTGCTCAAAGGTTGTTTTCCTCATGCTATCTAATGGAACTAACCCAGTTATGTTTGCTGCTGTGATTAACTGTGTGGCCTGATGTACCTCACATGTCCTTGCCTAACCCTGAAAAGAGAGGAAAACAAACACCATAGAGTGCATGCATTACACAGTGTACAAAACAAGCAAGGAGCAGGCTTAGCTATTGCCATGACTGTTATTTTCCAAAGCAAATAATTTGACAGTTTATCAAACCTCCTCATGGATCTTGTCAGGTCATGACCTCTGTAGCATGAAAGGAAAAGCATCCAAAGTTATGGCTGTTATTTGTCTGTAGGAAATGTTGACCAATGTATCAACTGTAATGATTGAATCTCCATGGTGGTAATTTGTGTGTGTTTGTGTGTTCGTGTGCGTGTTTGTTCATTTCTCTGTTCAGACTGAGTCAGATCTGGCCTGCCCAGGAGGAAAGGCACGCATCATCCACAAGGAATCTGACATCATCACAGCCTTTGCCATCAACAAGGTACAACTCTTTTACGCAGATTTTACTGAACAAGCCAAGCAGAGTGTGTTTCCAACTAAGCACTCTGCTGTCTGGTCAATACCAGTCCTTGTTAAGTGATGTAAAACTTACCGTTCCATGAAAGTCAGTGCAGAAATTGCATTTTCAAAGTCATTCTTTTTTGTCGCATAAGCATTAAAAGCAGAGATCTATGAACAAAGGATCCTTCAGTGCAAATATATTCAAACCTTACTTTTAACAAAAAATGAAAATGCATGTTTTGGTGTCTTTCAGTCATTTCATTCGTTTTTTTTCTGCCCTCAACTTTACTGTTTTGTTTCAGTGTTACTGCTCATCAGCGTCTTTTTCAGCTGCAGCAGTGAGCTATTTTAATGAAAAAGCACTGATAAACCCACTGTATATAACCTGCCTAACACCGAACAGCAGACGGACAAAGTTAGCGACTTGCTTTTGTACACAGTGGAACATTTAGCAGCTAAAGAGTCTTTTTTTCCCACAGGAGTTGGAGATAGAAAAAAAAACGGCAACTAAGAGAGAATAAATGGTGGCCAGAAACATGAAATATACTCTATATAAATGTTTTTCTGCGCCTGCTTGATGCATAAATAGGCACAGCTTGCAAACATATTGTCCATTTGAATTATATATGGTGATAATAGGAAAGTTTTAAGTGCTTTTAGCCAAGCTGTGCCTGGTAATAATTAATAACACTACTTTGTAGTATGGTGAAACAGATGTGCCCCTTGCCAAATATGATTTTATGAATATGAATTTAATTTTATAAAATTATGTGAATTCAAACCTAAATTAAACAACCCTGAATTTCAAGTTATAACTTCATTTTGACCAATACACAGAGCAAAAAAAAAAAAAGCTTAATTGTTTTAGCCAGTGGCTCATCCCTTTCACCACATTCTGGCCCCTTTGATGTTGTGGATCCCATCACTCTTTTGTTTGATACAGCAAGACGTCTTGCTTGGATGTAGCTGTTTGTCTAATGGGAAGCAATGCTGCTGGCTTTTTTTTCACAGCAGTCAGATGAAGGTGCACCTCAGGTCATCATTCAAAGCTAAAAGTTGAAGAGTTTTGTGAACAGAGGCGGACGAGAGTCTTTGCCTCAATCTTGTTGACCTTACTTTTCAAATTGTGCACATACATTAAGTGTCACTTTTTTTTTTCCTGTCATCCCCCTCTCCCTTTCCCCACTTCCTGTCTCTGTCTGTCTCCCAGGCTAATCGTAATTGTTTAGTCATGGCCTCCACCCATGACATTCAGGAGCTTGATGTGTCATCCATCTTGGCCACGCAGATCTTGACATGGATCGATGATGATGAAGCTGAAACCAAAGGGTAAGAGTGAAATGTGCGTGCGTGTGTGTGTTTGTTTGTGTGTGCTTACTGTAGTTGTTGAAGCAGGGGGCTGTGAGAGTTCATCCAGTGTGACGTCAAATCACCTTTTTTACTCATCGACAATAAAACCAGTCAATGCTAGAATAATTTTGTTGAAATAATGTTTTTTTTCTGTTCTCAGGATTTTTAATTTCACCTTTCCTTCTGAAATCTTAGAGTTTTTCCTACTAGACAATGGGGATTATTTAAAAAAATGGAGATAACACACATTATATCTTATCATGATTCTGTCTCTTTAGTGTTAGCAGTGATGACTTCTTGGTGGTTCATGCTCGTGATGACTTCGCCGCCCTCCACGGCACCACACCATACACTCACAGTAGCCCCGGCACACCCATCAACATGCCATGGCTGGGAGGAGTGCAGACGGGCCGGGGGGCGTCTGTGGTGAGTTCTTACTGTGAATTTTTAAATGACATCACCTGAGCCACTTGTTCTGAGCTGTCTTTATTGAAAGGGCCATTCTGCATGTTTTCAGCCATTTACCTTTAAGATTCTTACACTTTTTATATCTGACAACCATTTCCCCAACAGCTTGGCACACTCAAAGCTAAATTGTAGTTGGATGTGTGCCAGCATACCAACACAGAGTATACAACATATTTGAATGAGCCGGTGTGATACAGGCGTGTAGGCGATGAAAGTAATTTTTTAAACAAAATATTCTTTAGCTTTAATACTCAAATAAAACAATGATTTTTAATGAATGGACAAATCAATCAGCATAGTAATCAATACTGAAAATAAGGCTAGTTGCTATATTTAAGTTTTAAACCTTTTTTTGGATCCAATGTTTCATTTCATTATGGTGAAGTATGAAAAATATATGTTCGAAGTCTTGCTCCTATAGTTAATTTATCGCAGTAAAAATATCATATAAAAATGTTTGAGTGTTGTAATGTTTTAAAAAAAACAGTGAGTCAAGTGTTGTGTTCAGGCAACTCTGAATTACTTAGTTTTAAAACAGTTGTTTTTAGGGACTGCATTAACATGAGATGAAAAAACATGACTGAAGCTGACTAACTGTTCAGTGGATTTTCTAACTTTTAAACCCCACCAAGATCTAAAAGTTTGGAAATTATCTTAACACTACAAACAATCATATTCAGCTACATTATCAAATAAACTCAATTTTTTGTTAACTGTACCTTAAAAAACAGCAGTATGTTTCCTTAAGCTTCCTTAAACAGTAGAGTGATGATTGCCATGGATTAAGCATATTCATCACTTCCTTTTTTTTTAAATCAATTGATGTTTTCTGTTGCTCTGGATCCGTCCTTCTTTGTACTCAAAGCGCAATCCTCAAAGCAGTTTAAATGACTTAAATTAATAATTCATTTGCCTGGGCTCAGTTTGCCAAAAGCATCGTGGCTGCTAACATAAGCTTCCCTCATTGACTTACAAAGGAACAAAGATGTTGCTGACTCCTAAAGCTTGTGAGACAGCAGGCTCAAACCTCAACCATTTTTATGCTTTTTTTTTCCATCAAAAAAGTCTGTGAAAGCTATTTTACTGACTAGAGAAACTTGGTTTTAGCAGCGGAGCACGAGATGATTCTGATGGCAGCTTTTTTTTGAAAAGAGTAATCGTGAGTCATGTTTATTGATATTAACCAGCTCGCTCATTGCTCTTGATATGTAGACTGGACAGTAAGAGCCACTCTGCTTTGTAATTATTTTACCAGCCAGTCAGGTGTTGTGTTCAAGGTTGGAGCAGAATTCATTTAGAAAGGATAATAAATAACATCCTTGGCAGACACTGCTTTTAATGTCCGCCTCTCTGGGTCACCAGTCGCAGCACAGGACTGAAATACAAACTGAGCTACAGTGCATTAAGACAATTTATGCTATATGGTGACAGGGCAACCAGCCAATTCATGCTGTAACTTTAATATGACCGTTTTTCTGCCCTTATAAGTGGATTTAAATTACAGATGAGCCCTTTTTGTGACACACATCGTCTCATTATGTTTATGTAATGGCACATTTTAACATTTCACAAGTCAATGGAAAACTTACAAAGCTGGGCCAAGAAACAATACAGTGGCTTCAGCCTGAGCTGAATCCAGTCACTTTGACTTAAAGAAAAAAAGCTCAACAAGGTTTAGTTGACACAGGAAGATAAAACACACATCTTGTTCACTTTAAGAGCAATGCATCATGTTATTTATTCATTGTTATCTTTTGTTAATGAAAACACTATGACCCCCTTATATTCAAAAACACTATGACCCCCTTATATTTAAGGATGGTCTTTGGCGTCCTCCATCAGTTGAGTCATGATGTCATACACCATTTCAGTTTCGCTCTGAGTTTTAAGAACAAACCTTCAAGTTCACTTTGAAGTTGTTAATAAGATTCTTTTAATATCAAATGAGTCAAAAAAAGTTTGTTTTTTTCCTCTCCTCTGTAAGAGGTTCTTAAGAAAAAAAAGCCACAACCACAAAATGAGCAAACTGTTTTGTTGTGTCAAAGTTTTTTTATTTTATTTTTTATTTCCCCCTTTTGTTTTCTCCTTCACCTAAACCTGAAGTTCCTGAACATAAACTACAGCAAAACCCCAACTGTTGTCAGCAACAGTACAGGAAACAGTATTCAAATACTGTCTATATTTTTGATTTGCCCTGTATGAACAATATTATAAAGATCTAAATAAACACTTAATATGCAGAATGTAAAACAATTAAACAAAAGTCCCACATTAATGTTTTTAAACATTTAAAAAAGGCTTCAGAATAGTGGAATATTGTGTAACTATGCACTGTGCAGTGCTTGTCCCAGCTGTAAGCAATCTGTCTTAACTATCACAGAGTTTTACATTGTTTTCTACTCAGTTTAATTGTCTAAAAATCTCCTCTTTCCTACTTTTCTTCACCCAGATGATCAAGAGAAATATCAACAATGTGAGAAGAATGACGTCTCATCCCACACTGCCGTACTGTAAGTGATATATGCCATTAAATTAGTAAGGTATCTTCCTCTAAAAGGTGCTATCCAGACATATTTCTCATGTAGAGAAGTGAACTTGAAAAGTTTCCTTTGTATAGAAATTTAGCAAATGGCTAAACTTTTGTTTCTTCTGGTCCCTGTGCTGCAGTTAAGTTAGGAAAGGTTGAGTGAGCTCTACTGGTTCTAACCTTGTTTTTTTCAGTCAGAACTCAGAGTGGGGATTCAGTTATGAGGTGTTTGGGTGAACTGATTCCCAGCAGGTTGCAAGGACGGCTATGCGTGTGAAATAAAAAGTTTACTCCATCAATTATTAAAAATAAATGATTTTTGAGAGCAAAGAGTTGCCAAAACCTTATGTTGGGACCAAAATGCTCATCCGAGATGCAGCGGAAAAAGAACCAAACTTTTTTTTTTTGTTTCTGTTTTTCAGACCTGACGGGAGCTCAGGATGGTAGCGTGAGGATGTTCGAGTGGGGTCACTCCCAGCAGATCATCTGCTTCAGGAGCCCAGGCAACTCCAGAGTCACCAGGATACGATTCAACCACCAGGGAAACAAGGTTAGGAAGTCACACTCACACACACACACGCTGCGTGGACTGAACTCTGTGAACGGTTAACTACCATACAAATGTCAAACTATATAGAACTTCGCAAAATGGCAGCATTATGATGTGAACCCATTAGATTTAGTAACAGTTTCACAATTCCTCTCCTACAACTTTGTTATTTGCCACACGAACAACGGTGGGGAGTTTGGCCTCAGCACAGTTTGTTCTTCAGCTGAGTGATTCAACCGCTCTGAACTCAGGCGTTTGCCTCAAGCTTATAATTTTCTCAGATGGTGCCTCTCCGGTGCCAGTGCTATCTTATTTTCCTGTTCTGACCAAAAGAGAAAAAATATGCTTTTAAAAAAGGATTGGAAAGAGATGACATGCAGACACCTGACACCTGATTCTGGTTATGCAAGCGGTTCTTGGACCTTTGAGGCTCATGACGTGTTTTAGAAGATAATTTTAGCACCACTTAAAACACCTGAACGGAATAAAGGTTCCCGGGGGGGAGGGGTCCAAACACAGGAGGAGCAGCTGACGATATGTTTTTTGTTGAATAACTCCAACTTAATTTTTTTGTATAGTCTGATACCTGCTCTCTAAATGTTTTTATGTAGTTCGGTATCGTTGATGCTGATGGAGGTTTGAGCCTCTGGCAGACCAACACAAGCGGAAACACGCCCAAACCGTATTTGGTAAGTAAAGTCACAGAGAAACCTTTTCTTTTTTTCCAGCATTTTAGTTTTGTCCTCTGGACCTTCTCAGTTTTCTTGTGGTTTCTTCCTGTCATTCTCATTTTTGTTTACCCTTCTCCTGCCTTTCTATTACAGTCCCTTTTGCTCACTGTCTCCTTTGTTTCTTTGTGCCAGACGTTGCAGTGCCACAACAAGACAGCTCACGACTTTGTCTTTGTGGGCTCCTCCTCCCTCATTGCCACTGCGGGTCTTTCAACAGACAACAGGTAGGAGAGACTTGGAACGAGAAGTTCATCTTCAGTCCCCCTGCACAAGTTTTTGTTCATGAACTTCTAATTAAAAAGCTGAAAACCTTCCATTTAGCTCCGCTTTACTGTGGCCAACAGAGATATTGACATGTCCTCTGAATGAAATGTTAGAAGGAATAATATTCGGTTATTTCTGACTCCACAGGAACGTGTGTCTGTGGGACACTCTGGTGGTTCCTGCAAACAGCCTCGTACACGGTGAGAAGCAGCACAAGAAAAGTTTGCTTCTGTAATAATCTCTTTGAGGGGGCTTCAGAGCTATCAGCTACATTTCTCTTCATTTTTAAATCTTTATTTTATTCAGTCAGAGTCCAGGCTAATATTTTCTACTCTTTTTTGATTTTTTTATTTGTCTCTTTTAAAAGTTAACTTGAAATTCATTTTGCTCAAACTTTGGAAAAAGTCTTATAGATATTTTCTATCTCTACCTTTTTTATTTTTAACCATATGATTAGTTGGTGCTTTGAGAAAATTGTGTAACTGTTAAATTATTTGTGATTTTTTTTTTCTTCTTGTGCACTTGTTTAATTTTTTTTTTCAATGCCTTCTTGATTCCATGCTGTTCCCTCTGGTCATCCATCTTATTCTCCTCTATATCCCATCCTTAATCTTTTATCTTCTGTCTCCTCAGCTTTCTGCTGTCACGACTCCGGGGCCACCGTGCTCTCGATGGCCCCCAGGCAGCAGCTGCTTATCACAGGCGGGAGGAAGGGCTGGATCAGCGTCCTGGAGCTTCCCCACAGGCACCAGCGTCAGAGCTTTCAGGCCCACGACTCGCCGGTCAAAGCCCTGGCTGTCGATCCCACTGAGGACTGCTTTATCAGCGGATCATCTGAGGGCAACATCAGGGTATTTATAATAGACTGCACTGTCATCATGAAGCATTTTCAAGTTACTTATTGCAATTAAATACCTTTAAGCTGATTAAATAAAGATGGCTTTCAAGGTTAGTTGCAAGTGGGAACCAGACTGTTTGCTCCGACAGAAAGTCTCAGAAAGGATAAGAATTTTAAGTCAAAAAGGTTTTGTGCCTTTTTTTTTTAAATGTCATTAATTTAATATGAGGGCCTCACTGGGAACACTAATTCTAAAGACTTAGATTGTGAAAATAGTTTTGATAATTTTCTCTTCAACTTTACCAGGAAATAGACTATTTTTTGCTTCAAATGATCATTTTAAGTAAATTGTGATCACACAATGAAGTGGCTATGAAGTAATGACACCATCAGCATATAGATTGGTTCCTTATAATTTAAGCCTGGCTTTAAATATGCAGCTCTGTCTGCCAAGGATACAATCTCCTTGGAAAAACCTTTATCAGCTCTGTCTGCTGTCATGTCTCTATTATGCCTTTTCTCCTTATGTTTTCATCTTCTTTCACCCTGTATTCAATCTCTGCTGTAGTTCTCTATTTGCAAAGCAACACTCAAACTATGTATCACACAAAAAAAACATAAAAATTTCACTTTTTCTTTAGAGAAAACGCTTCTTTCTTCTCTTTTCAGAATTTTAGAAAGAAATTGCTCGTGTCCTGTGTTGTTGTTCATTGCTCAGCTTTGAGGAGAATCCAGTTGTCTTTGCTACAGCAGCTTCGGCAATGAAACCAGTTTTAAGAGATTTGGGTGGAGAGTGGAAATCGTAGGTTTTCACTTTAACCCGTGGCTGACACAACAGTGTGTTTGGCCCCCAGGTGTGAAAGTCTGTCGCCCACATCAGCAATCAGATGACTGCTGCATTTATCCACAGAGACACTGAATGTCAACAAAGTCGATCGAAGCCCGTGTCACACTTATGATTAACCACCTGCTCAGGAAAAACAGTGTGAATGATGGAGGCTGAAGTGACATGGGAAAAGGCAAAGGGAAGTGTTTTGATTGAACATGCAGGAGATGTGACTGTCTTCGGCTAATGTATTTCCACAGACAGCAGGTCTTTCATCTTTTTAGACTTGAATATGTTGGCGCAGATCACACAGCTGTCACTCCAAGGATGAAGCCACTGCGTCATGCAGACGTACAAGAAGTGGTGCAGTGCACATCTGTTTGAAATTCAAATGACTTTCATTCTGGATGATTGCTCACAAAATTCTCCAAAGCTGTGTGTGATGGTATTCATCTGAAGTCATTAATTGTATATTGGCTGACAGGAAAATTCAACATGGTTGTGCTGCAAATATATAAGCTCCGAACATGTTTGATAAGAGTGCATTGATTCGGGAGATTGACTAATATATACAGACCTTGGTCTGTGAAATACCTTATCAAATAATAAAGTTCCCAGGCTGGGAATATGAATCAAATATTGCAAGTTGCCAGAGCTCAGCATGGTTCTCAGTGGACTCTCTTTGGTTCCTTCTGAAGAGTAAATCTTTCAAAACGGGTCACAAATAAGTTGTATAAATTTCTAAAAAAGCTTTTAAGAAGTAAAAGTGTATTCCTTTGGGATTATTTTAAGCTAGGCAGCATCTAGCTTAACCTGTATTACTTCACAAAGGCTGGGATAAAAAAATCATATCCCTGTATTATCAGGCTTATATATAAATACAATATATCTGTATTTTCTGCACAGTGGCCCAAATGTTCAGTCATAAATAAAAGCCATATTTAAGATGTCAGGAGCACCTGCGACTGCTACACTGTTATTATTCAAACTGTCTTTCCAGCAGAGATAATGTGTCTTTTTCTCCCTCTTATAGAGGTAGAGAAAGACACATTCTGTCAATGTTTCTCTTTCCCTCTCTCACTCTTACTCTCGACAGCTCCTCCTCTCTAATTTATGTTCAGTTTTGATCAAATTTCCTTTCAAACCCCTTCATTTTCTCTGCAGCTAACATTAGTTCCTGAAGTCCTCATGTTTTTTCCTCCTGTTAAACAGTTTTATTCACATTAATATCAAACCTTTTTCAATCAAACTATTTATCTTTTCTTTTTTATCAGTTACAAAATAACCTGAGCTCAAATCTCTTTGGCTAACCTTACCTGCCCCCGTCTTAACCAGATGTTAACACCTGGCACATTAATTTAGAACAGCAAACAAAAAGATGCATCGTTTGTGTCTGGTTATATTGCTGGGAACAAAACTTGAACCATAATCAATTATTGTTAGTCAAACAATAAGAAAAACAAAATATTATCAGACCTACTCTTTGGTGTTCTGTACTGTTTCAGAGACTCTGTGCAAACTCTTCTGTACATAACCTGTTTCCTTCTTTTCATAACTTCCCCAGGTTTGGAGCCTGGCCACACAGTGTCCACTCTACACCTTCCCCAACGAACACACTCGCCAGTCACTGTTCAGGAACCTCGGCACAGGTGTCATGCAGATTGAGGTTGGACCAGCCAATCACATCTTCTCCTGCGGCGCCGACGGAACCATGAAGATGAGGATCCTCCCCAACCGTTTCAGTGTTGTCACCAACAACAACAACAACCACGGCAACCTCAAGAACGATGTCAAGTTCATCATATAGACAAACGTAAAAAAAAAAAACTAAAGGTATTTAAAGCAATTTTAAGTGGAAAATGTGAAGTGATCAAACAAAGTTGCCAGCTGTGGTAAATCCCAGATTGAAGCAGTGGCTGTCATCGGTTCATTTTTGGGGAAGGATGACATGACATAACAATATGTCAAGTGTTATTAGTGTAAATGAAGGTGGATTATTCATGGGATTCACAGGCTTTCACAGAGTGAGAGCGTGTCATCTGACCCAGGGGCCAAAGAGTGACTGTTCATGGCTGTGATCACATCCGCTATGCTCTGTGTGGGACATGAACCCAGGTTTGGCAAATGAAAGCCGCCCAAACGCAGAAGCATCCACAAGTTTTTCAAACTGCAGTGGAGATAAACTGGACACAGGGTAAAAGCAAAAGGCACATTCAGGCGAAATAAACTGAAAAGGAGACGAAAAACCCAACAAGAGAGTCTCCATAACAACTCAGTATCAACTGAACAAAACTATTTTTTTTTTTTTTTTTTTTTGCACAAGCTGAAAAAAGAGCAGGAGAGGCAGGAGACTGTGAAGAGCCTAAAGCTGCAGCATTGTTCATCTCCTACAGCATCACCTCACCGCTCAGTTCATATAGATCATATAAGTGAAGCAGTCGTTAAATGGAGGCTCCTCTGGAATCATTGTGGGAGTGTTCAGGCGATAAAACACTGGAGTCTGTGCGCAGTGTGTCGTACAGTGACAACATGGGATCAGTTTAGGGGAACATAACAACACAAGACTGTACGACACTGTTGAACCGGCTCAGCACAACGCAGTAAGGCCAGTGCACGTCGTACAAAGCACATTAGATCCAGTCACAAGGATTCAGGCGCATTCTGGTGCTCCATGTACAAACACGAACACAATGAAAAGCAGAGGACCAGCTGTTTGTCATGATCACACCACACTCAAAGGTCCAGTTTGTACGACTTAGGGGGACATATTGTACAATATGGGAGAAATGGAATATCATTTTCATAAGAATAATTGGGTCCACAGAGTCTGCCATGTTGCCTCACCATGTTTCTACGGCAGCCCAGAACAAACAAGCTGAACACTGGCTTTAAAGAGGGCCAGTCGTGGTTTTAGACATTGTCACGGCCACTGTAGGTTTTCCTACAGGGAGGAGGAGTGGAGGGATATTCACTTGGTTGCTTCTTCACAACTAGATGCTACTAAATCCTACAGACTGGACCTTTTAAAGAAAACTTACAGGATGTCACTATTTTACAGCCTGACTAAAAATTAACATTTCAATTTTGCACAGAATCTTTGATTTAAACCAATAGTTTGAGATTTTGCTCTCTGGCAGATCACCTCAGTGTTAGTCCCTTTCATGGCTGAGTAGCTCAAAGACTAGTTTACGCATTAAACCATCAAGTTAAAATGTGTAAATAGGTAGTAGATAATGTCATGGTGGCTGAACCTTCATATGTAACAGAAGGGTGTCAGTCTTCTCATCTAACATTAATTCTCTGCCAGAAAGCCAATAAGCATATTTAGCAGTGATGTGAGTTTACTTGTGTGCCACTACCCGGTGTTTTCTTTATTTCATGGACTACCTGAATGCGCCACTTCTTTTTCTCTATTTGCACATGAAAATTAAGCTCAATTAGACGTTGTGTGATGCATATGACTATACAGGGCTGGAGGTCAGTAAGGCACCCTGCAGTAATAATATTAATATATAGAACAGTATTTGTTTATCCCGGCCTAGATTTAACCAGTTGTATTATTATTATCAAGTGTCCTTAATCTCTAACTACTTCTGCCATGCTGGCACAGTACAAAGTACTGGTGGCCCTGAAAATATTAATAGTTATTGATAGCGTTGCACAAAGTAGCTTTAACTTGACATTGCCCTTGTTGGGGTGGGACACCATGAATAATGCCTTTTCTGGCTGTGTTTGTGTTCTTGAAATGTTCAGTATGAAGCTGAAGAACATGTAGCAGGAAACTTTGCTGTTGACAATGGAAAAGGGGTTGAAGTGTGTATCAGTTTTGTTGTGGAAATGTTTTATTCCAATGACAATGCACTTCTCTTTCATCAACTCCTACCTTTGTTTTTTTCTTTTTTTTTTTTTGTTAGTTTGTTTGCTTGTTTGTACGGACCATGATTGAAATCTGCCTTGGAAACAGCTCTGTTTGCCTTGTAGTCTTCTTAATTTAATCAGCAGACTTACTTTATCTGGCTCGCCATACTGTTTCATTGTCAGTTACTTTGGCTTTGCTCTTTTTTTTTTGCTTTTACTTTCTTTCTATATCATCTAAATGCAGCACATTGCCTTTGATACACGCTTGTAAAATGTAAACTAGGTTGGTGTGTAAAATGATGTGTCTTCCACAGAAATAAGGAAGAGGTTTAATTGTCCTGTAGCCGCGTAATCTGAAGGAATATATTTCATTAAGCTAACTCCCCATAGAACCTTGTTGTGCTGCTGTAGAGAAACAAATGTACATTAGCTTTGATTTCAGGGAGGATAAACTGAGGAAAACCTTCTACATGAAGCTGATTTACTGCAGTTGTGTATATACATAGATCCATAGACTAGGCTTCTCATAATGATGGCATAATCGTAACGACTAGCCGTAGATAAACAGTGGGCGATGACAAAAATCCACTTTATGAAGAATATTATTCTGTACAAATATAGCTATATTTATGAAATATGTTCATATTTAGGATTATAGACTGGTTGATCAAAAGGCAGGTGTAATTAATCTTTCCTGCTTTCTTTCTTCCTTTTTTTCTCTCTCATGGTTTTCTTTCTTTTTATCTTTTTATTTGTGATGTTGGCTTGAACAACCACAAGGCGATTTATTTTGTTTTCCCTACGAATCAAAGTGGTTGGGAAATGATGTGTAATCCTGCAGTAACTTGACAATAAAACAATTTTTATCAAAGCTGAACTATATGTACTTCTGCAGAAACTAGAGAATAAGACAAACTTTATCAAGGCAGTGCTTTTTTTCCCCAAATACTGCTGTTTTTTTCCTCTTTTTTTTTTTCCCAAAGACTCACATCAAGAACTGATCAGCTGAATAACACCAGTGTGTCAGGGTGAAGTGTGAGCATAAAGAAAAAGTCACTTGGCTTGATTAAACAATAAATTTAAAAAAAACCCATTACATTCAACTCTGACTTCTTTTTTCCCTCTTCAATCTTGCGAATGTGAAAGATAATTCTAATTTTATAATGAAGAAATGGTGTAAAACGATGTATTATATACAGAAAATGTACGGATGTAATAAAAAATGATGTGCGATGAGCAGATGGGTGTTTTTTGTAATTTTGAAAACAGGCGACCATCAATCATGGAAATATAATTTTGCAGTGAGCAAACATTTCATTAATTTTTTTATTTTTCTAACACATCATCTTAACTTCAGTGCATTTTCTAAATTGAGAGAAATTAAGAGGAAATATTACAACACCCACACAACCACTCCACCTTGGGTCAGCTCTATAATTATAAACTCATTACGTCCCCCACATTTTGAGGTCCATTACCCACTCTGCGTGTTTTACATAAAAAAAATAAAACCTTGTATATGCTTACATAATGAATAATGAGAAATAACTCTATCATATTTATATTAAAGGGCCACATGTTTATTAAATGCAGATTATGTTAACTGCAGGAATAAATGTCTTTAGTAAATATTAAAGTTAATATTTTTCTATTGTTTCTAGTGTAAATAGCAATTTACGTCAAAGGCAAACAAAACCACTGATGTTTCTAATAATTGCACTATTATTAAGATTTAATGATTTTTTTTTCATTCCTCCTAACCTTTAAATTTCCACAAATTGTATAAAGGTTCTGTTGTGGTTGTTGGGTAATGAGACTGTTTTTAGTGTAAAGATCCAAGTGGAGTTTTATTTTCAACAAGTTCTCTGTTTCTCACCAAGATGCATCGTGTGTATCCTTGAGGTCTCACAAACATGTAGTGTTTGCACAAAGCAGCACACTTTTTGGACATTATGTCCCCAAACTGTCAATCAGTGGAACTGCATAAAACCAGCAGCAGGTACGTGTGGAGAGTAGCAAAAACAAAACAAGGAAATATGAGAAAAAGACTCCAAATGGGACCCTTTAAACCTGCACTGTCTTTTTTCTTTTTCAGTCAGTTGGGGGGCTGCAGAAAATGTTGTAACTTGAACATTTTTTCACAGCATTTTACACATTCAGTACTATAGAATCCTTCATTTGGAGGGCATTTGTGGCCACCGACTGATTAAAAGTTTTATGTTCACTCTCTTTTAGCTCTGTTTTTAGCTTCTACCAAAGCCAAAGGGTATTAAGTTTTACACGAACAGAAATGAGCTCTTAGTCTAAATTATTTTATTTATAGAAGAGCAACCACTGAGGTTCATTATTGTTGTTGCACTGACATTAAAAATTCTGTGAAAATAACTTGGATAGCCAGCAATCTCTGCACATCTTTATAAATCACAAGCTTCCTATTCAGAATACAGTATCAGGTACATAAAACTGTTTCTAACTTAACAGAATCTGATGAATCAGTCATCAAAATGAAATAACAGACAACTGAATTTAGACTCAAAAACAAACTGAGCTCTAAAACTAGTTTCAACTGTACCTTAAATCTTAGTGTTCAGCAGAATTTTGGTTCACTGTAGCAGATGTTCATTTTTTACTGTATCTTTTTGATTAAAATGGAAAAAAAAATTAA
>JAPZDV010000022.1:14767101-14813469 GCA_029814665.1 Acanthurus lineatus
AAATTAATTGAAACTGAATAAAATCTATAAAAAGCTACGAATAATTTTACATCAGGATGTTGAAAAGGCAAGTACGGTTAAGTGCACATTTAGCAAGGACAGAACCAACCGAGTTAACCTTGAACCAGCTGAAGCGATGCTGATTTATTGCTTCTTCTATCTTCACTGCTGTAACTGCAGACATGACAGTAAAAAAAAAGGAAAAAAAGAAAAAGCTGTTTCCTCTTTATAGTCTTTGTACATTTCATGATCACAGAAAAAATTCAATATATGTGAGATGATTCATCTTGAAAGAGCACTAATGTTAGTGGATAATCTTTAATGCTTTTTCCCTAAGATGTAAAGCATGTAAGTACACACACACAAACAGAGGGCAGGAAAAGCAGACGGACGGTGAAAGCTGGTGGGCTGGTTAGTTCCTGAAGTCATCTGATTGGCTGGCTGAGGAGCTCACAGCTTGGCGTAGTCTTTCAGGATGACCTCCAGCTTCTGACTCAACATGATGTTCCCTTTAACCTTCAGTTTGCCAGCAAAGAACGCCTAACAAAACAACAAGGACACAAGGTTTTTTTTTGCTTTAAAGTCTCCTCTGATGTCGACTTGGTTGGCTGTTTGTTGCTTTCGAGTGCGCAGGAAGTGAAACGGGACAAAGACGCCTGTGGCTAACACTAAAAAGAAATGAGCCAGGTCTTGGGCCAAAGGGAATGTGTGATTATTGGCGCTGTGGCAGCAGAACAGTGAAATAACATTAATATTCAGAAGCCTCAGAGCTGAGAGCCGCAGTGGAACAGTCTCTTTATTGGGTGAAGTGAAGTATTGACGACGTGCAGCGCTCCTCAGATAAAATCAATCAGGGGATGGAAGCTACGACGACCCTGAATGACAGTAAGCAGTGTCTTTTCAGACTCTCCCAACAAATCTTTCTGCAGCTGCTCCTTTTATCATCACAGGGGCTGGGAAGACCCCGCCTGAGGGATCCTCAGCGCCGCAGCCTGATGACGCCCCTTGTAAAGAGCGCGCACACACACACACACTGGCCTCAGATCAATATCGAGCGCTCTGGGAAGCAGAGGAATTCTGTACGGTGATGGCCACTCCCTGTGACAGATGAGATGCTACGGACATAACAAGCAGCGTCGATTGACTACCCGCGCTGAGTGCTTTCTGAACTTTAGTTTGATAGATCGTTTTTCTCCTGACATGACGAGATCAAGGGGGGAGACTTCAAAGGCTCTTTCACTTCAATTAAAATGTTCAAGCAAGGATTTAAATTATGAGGCTATACTTGCAGCATTTTAGCAAAAGCCTGATTGCCGCCTTACATGAGGTACTAAGATGTACGTTTACAGTATAAATCTCACTTTCACATGGAGAAATATGCAGAAAAAAGGCCATTTTCTGTTAAGAATCTTTTGTTAAAAAGGTAACAGAGAGTCATTGACAGCTTGAGTGTTACCTTCTGAGGGTTCAGCTTTCCCTGCACCACCTCCATGAAATCATCATCTGACACTGTGAAGGTCACGTCCACCTTCCCGCTGTAAGGGCCTTTCTGCAAGGACCCGCTGCCGTTCTTCAGATCGATGGCTAGAAGAAGACAGAGGGAGAAGTCAAACACATTTTCCAGAGTGTTTCCCCCCCGGTGAGTTGGCTTTGTCTGCTTCACAACTCGTGTGCTTGGAGCTATTATCCAGTCAAACGATTTTAATCTGGTTTTAATGGTTTATTTGACAGCTTGTTAGCAGCACGTCAGTCTGGTTCAACCTACCTTGTCTAATTATTGTTAGTGTAACGCTGAAGAGACCGAACTGTTAAGATTTAATTGGCGGAAAACGTCACCAACTCATTTAGTGCAAGACGCTCCAGTGAGCAGAAATGTAATAAATGGGAACCAACAGGACGTTCATGGTGTTATTTTATGAATTCATCATATTACAATCAGTCCTGACACATCAGTGAGTTGTTACTGTGAAAAAAAAGAAAATGTGTGGGACAAGAACCAACTGGGTGACACTGTAAAGGTGAGAGGCACCCTGATTTGTCAAACATGTTTAGCAGACAAATCCAGCTGAAGAGAAATCCATCAGGACCATCAGCGTACAGAGTATTTAACGTTCCCTCATGTCAAAAGTTAAATGATTATTTACACCATAAAATACACTTAATCAATGGTCTTAAGTTTGACAAAGTGTTCTGTGCTGCATGTAATGAGCTTTTAATGTCTTTGACTGTCTTTATTACTCTATGTGGGATGTTTAAAGATTTCCTCACAGTGTTTTTACAGCACTAAGTGCACTTACTCCACTGTGTAGCAGCTTTGCCGTCTTTGGTGATCTCCCAGCCGAACACAGCGTTCACCTTCTTGACCAGCTCTGAGCCCATGTCTTTAATACGACGACCGATCTCCGCAAACACCAGCTCACTCTGAAGGTCTCCACCCTGCATGAAGGACGCTCGCTGTTAGATTTTTGGAGTACGAACTCATTTTGTCTAAACTGTCCGCAGGAATTGATTCAACACAGATTGAAACTTAAATAAAGTAAAGGAAGCAGTATTGTTGTTGGAAGGGAGGATTTTCACTCTGACGTACTTGAGGGATATTTTCTGGAGAAGCTGTTGATGGGCCGTGTAAATCCACGTAGGCTCCAGCCAGAACAACAGCGTCCGTCTCCTTTACCTGTATGAAGCAAAGACACGTGCACAACAGTCACATAGGGACAGAAATGTAACGTCCCCTCAGACTCATTTATCCCCAAATCTGACTGAAATCCACACTAACGCTGAACACTGACTTTGCACTGGATGTGAATTCTGTTCCCTTCCTTCCACATCTCGGTCTGCAGGGACTGACCCGGCAGCACCGGCTTCACAAAGCGAACCTGAGAGGAGAGACAGGGGATTAAGAGAGAGCAGAGGAGTCAATGGATCTGTAATTATAAATGATTTTATAACATTTAAACGGACTGGATTTCAGGCTAAATAATTTATCCGGCACTTAAACTTAGAACTTAATAGATTTCAGTGAAAAATGTCTCCATTGTGTGACCAGTAAATGGACTCCCATTCTTGCATTCTTATCTTAAAAACCTTTTTAACCCTGTTCTGTGTTCTTGGATCATATGAAAAACCAGACTCACTAAAGCCTCTCAGCTGCAGAAAATATGCTGTAAATCCTGTAAATCTCCTGTTTCAACCTGATGATTTCCAACTGATTTTGAAGCCTTTTTTTTTACTTGTTTAATTTGTTTGAAGTCTATTTCATCTTAAATTAAAATCCAAACAAATTCATTTAGATTATTAATTTATAATTCTGATTATAATACTTTTTTAGAGAAAGACAGACTATTTGTACCTAACCTGGGTGACTCTGGATTACTTGTGAATTTTATTTAGGTACAAATTCTTTCATTACACAGGTTTTTCACAAGGCCTCAGTGACTCATAGGATGTATGACAGAGGTTCAAATCACAGGCTGTTCTTACCTTGATAGCCTTGAATCTGGAGGGGTCATTGTCGGCAAACTGCTTGAGGACGTGTCTGGCAGCAAAGCCGAATGAGCACAAACCATGCAGGATGGGAGCCTTGAATCCTGAGTGAGAAGCATTTTAAGCACAACATGTTTAAGTATAAATGAGATCAAAACATGTCACTTTACCTAAAAATCCCAGAGAAAAGCTTACGGATGTGTGGACTCTCACCTCCCATGGCGGCAAAGCTGGGGTCTATATGAAGAGGGTTCCAGTCTCCACTCAGACGGTACAGGGCCGCCTGTGACCGCAGGGGAAGCGGATATTGTTTAGATCTATATCTAATTCATAAACCCCTGAACTTTTCATACACAGATGTGGGATGAAATTAAATTATCATGAAGGCAATAGAAGAGGTACCTAAATTAAGAATGTCTTTGAAGTGTTACGGCTGCAGTCATTTAAATCGCTCAAGGGATTTCGTTTTTTTTTTTATTCCCCCTTTCTTTTTTATTTTCTGCTGCATCATACAGTCCCTGATCTTTTTTAAAACCTTGTTCAACTCTTCTGCCACATCTGCGCATTTTGTCCAGAGCGTCATAGTTATTTTAGAGAGTTAAAACCAGAAGTCTTATTTTCACCCACATATTATCAGAGCAGCTGATTTATTCTGCAACTGAACCCACACAGACACACTCACTTGGTCCCTGGTGGTAGAATCAATCACCACAGCATCTGGTGCCCGTTTAGGAGGAGGCAGAGAAGCCTGAAGGAAATAAAACATGTTGAAATTGAATGAGAGGCGGCATTAATTCTTGACGTCTTAATTTGCTCATTTTGGTAGCGTAAGACAAATTTAGATTACGTACTTTGGCTTTCTCTGAAGTTCTCTTCCCTCCAAAGCCTCCTGCTCCGACCACAAACACCGAAAACTGGTTGTAGCAGACCAGCTCGTCACCACTGTAGGTGTTAACTGTAGAAAAATACAAATGTGGCATTCAAACTTTATCTGTGGTTAAAGAAGAACTCAGTCTTTACTTACATAAAAACACCAAGTGAAATGATGTTAGTTAGTTATAACATTAAAATGTTATAGACAGTATCTTCAGCATGTCTCTACCTACCAAGTTTAAGTTTATATCCACAGCAGAACCTTTTGGATATAAAATGTCATCACTTTACGCTATTAGACATTTGTCTTAAGTTTGGTCACTCTTAACATGTGATTTTATTACTTCTGCCCTCCAAAATATGATTGCTTTATCCTTGAGTCCAAGTGGACATTTGTTCTTAGTTTAAAAAAAAAAAAAAATCCCACAAGGCGAGAATGGATTGAACAACAATCTGGTACTGACAGCTTGGAAACATAATGCCTCTGTCTATAGCTGTCAGGTGAACATAAAACAAGGAATTTGTGCCTTGTAGTGGGCGTATTTACCCCCTTAAGCAGCGTGTGGAGGCCACTCTGCATTTTTGCGAGCAGGTCTGTTTGTATCTTGTGCACAGGCAAGAGGATGCAGGCGGACGGTGTATTAAACATGTTTATGTTTTTGACACAGTGAAAAAAGCATATGCATTTTGCAATTAACAAAATGTTTCATGTTTTAGGAAACCTGGCCAGCCGGCACAGGCACTGTAACTGGCAGTTCAGACACAGCAGCCAATACTGCTAAAGGCCATTTAATATGAATATTTGAAGGAGTTTTTAATGTACAAATAAATCAATACAAATTTCAAAGCAAAAAAATCCCATATTTCTAAGCAAATTGTGCCCGCTAGGCCTGAAAAAGTCGGCCACTTTGGCGATGAATTTAAAGGCATGTCAAGTTGAAGCATCTGACCAGACTGGGGAAAAATCTGCCAGTTAATAATGATCACAAGAAATCATGAACGAAGGGGAAGACTACGAGCCAATAGTCGCAAAGTTCCTCCTCCTCCACAAGTTTCCTGCCGCCAGTTTCTGTTCATTCCACTGATTGACGGCCAGTGGCAGAACCATGCCAACACTTTACATCCAACTAAAAGCAGAATGAGGACGACTGCTAGCTCCCAAACATGGATACTTAAATCAACTCTGCAATGCTTAATGAGGAGAGAAATGCATTTCTACATTTATTAGATTCAAAAACACTGAATGTAAATATAAATGTTTAACAAGTTGACTCCAGCTGATAACTTTAAAAAAATGTTTAAAACCTTGACATCAGCCTCTGAACTGTGGCTCAGTAGAAGAGGTTAAAAAGAGGTAAAAAAAAGAGGAAATACTGAAGGAAAATATAAGTTCCTCAAAATTACACTTAAAGACCAAGTCTGAACAGTACAAAAGCTGTCTGACTATAAAGATAATCTCAGCTGCCTGGTGTTTACTTTGAATCACACTCATTACAAGTCCACATATCGAAACATTACTTACGGTTTAAACACTTAACACCTGCCTGAGTCACATCTGCTCATTATAACACATTCATAGTAAAATCAGAGTAGGGGAACGGCCACACGGAAGCTGACTGTGAGGAGACAATGAGCAGCTGTCAGGCGGAATCAAATCCAGGCTCCTGTCAACCTTCTGGCTGGTTAATTTCATTAGGTCAACTCAAAATATAACCAGCCACAAAGACATACAAAGCTGCTTCTGCAGGACGCTACTGTGGTGCGTCGTCTCACATAGAACTAATTTTTTACTCTTGGAGAATAACAGGAAATGACTAGTTTGGTGTGAATAAAGAAATTACATCTAGTTTCTCTCAGTGAATCATCAGGGAACCTCAGGTCCCATGTTATTTGTTTTAAGTCGGATTAATTATAGATCAGAGTGGTTCTAATATCATCTATCTCTGAAGAATTGTCAAACAAAAATATGAGCCATTCTCAGTCCATTATTTCAATCCCTGCAGACACCGACTGTAAATTAACTTTTCATTAATTCAGCCTAAGAGGCAAATTTCAGGAAAAGACACAGTGAAGTGATGAGAACAAATGAACATTGAAAATATACACTTTATGACAATAGATGTGAGACTCACCATCCAAGAGGATGAGGGCTCCAGATCCTTTGTCCAGCACGTCCGCAATTGTAGCCTCAGAGGTAAGTTTACCTAAAGAGCCAGACCACCTGTTTAAATTCTACTTTATTAATGTATTGTGATTTGTCCTGGATTTACTTATCATTTCTAAACTAGCTCTGACTCATGTCACGACTGTACTTGGCTCCAATTCATGCCTCACACGTATTACAATAATACCCATAAACAAGATTAACTGCAGTTTTGCAGGTACTTTCACAATCCTGACAAAACTCTTGCTTAAATAACTCTGCAAGCCTTTACAGTAGCCTTAATGCACTTAAAATGTAATTGCAATAAGTGCTAAACTGTAAACACTGCAATAGTAGAAAAGGAAATACCTGAGGTTGGCAGAGGTCTGTATAGCTCCAGATACTGCTCTCCATGTAACACCTGACACAACACATTGGAACAGCTGTGATATATAATCATATCAACCTCTTAAAGCCTCATTAGCATGTGTGATGTGTGTTATGCTTCTTGTGTGCATGACTCTGTGAAATATACCATATGGATACAAACGTGAATGTGTACACACATAAAGAAACATGAATGCTTTCAAACCCGTGTGAAATCTATGTTGAGTCCAGGGACTGAGCTCAGCCCGCCCTCCATCATGGCTGCCTGGGAGGGAATGACCCCAAAGGTGGGGAGGCAGCCAAAGTCAGGATGGCCTTCATACAGAAACCTGCATGAAAATATTAGTGTTACTGAACTATGAAAAGTCACACTCTCTTTGAGAAGATGGCCTCAAAATCTGAGGTTTGTGTGCCTGCATGGATTTAAGTGTGTTTTCTCCATGCAAGTGATCGAAAGACCCCTTAGGCCAGTTAAACTCATTAGCACAAACATACACAGATACACACCTCAGATGATCTGGGTCTTTGGTGGACATGCCGACCCCCAGTGCATAGAGAATACACTGGGTGTGGGTGAAGTTGAAAGTGGTTGCTGGCAATTTTTGTCCCACTGCCACAGTCTGAGAGGAGAAAAGAGGATTTTAGAGTTGACTGTGTCAGCTTCTTCAACATAACAACATTTTGAGGGCAGAGAATGAGAGGTTATCCAGTAATTAAGACAGAGAAAATGAGTATGTAATTTTTCAAGGGGTTGCAGGAAAGTAATACGGCTAACACCATGGTAGATTAGCTCCACAGCTTAACCCTTGAATATAAATGCTTTAACAAACACTCTCAACATTCAGGCAGAGTAAATGAATCAATCTTAGCATATCAAACAGGAGGAACACAGACAGTAAGAGAATAAATAATGAATCCATCTTTGTTATTAGAGAAACTTTCTAAACAGAGAGTTATTTCAGCTATAATGACAGCATGGCTCATGGGAGGAGAATGTAAGTTGATCATCACCACTTTGATCCAGACTGAATCTATTTAATGAATCAACATGAGATGGGGGGGGGGATACCCTGACGATTCCTTTAGCACCACCAGCGGGTTGAAGTTTTTATTTATTCTATGAAAACTCTCAATATCTTCTGCGTGGATTTATACATTTTGTACAGTTCATGGTTTCCAGATGATGAATCCTGGTGACTCCTAATGATCCCTTAATTTTCCATCTAGTGTGACCACCAAATCAAAATTTAATTTTTTTCTGTCACCAAACAAATGACCATCCTCTTGGCTTCAGCTCTACTCTCTGTTTAGTCACCAACAGCATTCACCAACATTGGCACTGAAAACATAATATGCAGCAATTGTCTGCTTCTGTTTGCAAACACAACATTCAAATCTGGCCCTTTCTTCCAGGCTGGAACAGACAGAGAGAGCAGCGGTGGTCAAGCGAGGTAGAGAGTGAATGGAGAGAGGAAGCAGTGTTACAGAGAACAAAGCAACGATTCCAAGAAAAAAAAAATGTTATTTTCCGTTTGTTTGTATTTTTTTGAAGTGGTTATGTTCTTAAGCGCGAATAAGCATGCCCACACCTCCACACAGCCCTGCAGGAAGATGCCGTAATGCTGGATGTTGTGTGAATTCAGCCAAAGAACAAGCTTTTTCCTCTCTGCTGTGTGTGTGCGTCTGTGCATGCGTGTGTGTATGTGTAGGTGTGCCTTTGATCAAACAGACACAAAGAACTGCTGCTAGCTCATGACAGAGAGATGAGACCACGACGCAACTTGGTCTCAGTGTTGTTATAGAGTCCTGACTTTGCTCTTTCAGCGGCTGGAGGCTATTCACCCACTACCCAAAGGCTGACACACAGAAACATCCTGAACAGCAAAACTATGGGAAAATGAGAAAATGGAGGCAGAGGGCAGAGTCTCTGCAGACACCGACACTGACACATACTTCTTGCTGATCATAAATGATAACTTTTTCTAAGTCGGTACATGAGTTTGTTTATAAGTCTTTAATAAACTTTCTTTATATTAATTTCTTTACATTACTTTCTTTAATATATTAAATTTCTTTATATTTTCTTTATATTAAGAAAGAAAATAGCATGGCTGTAGACTGACTTGCTAGGAGACAATAAAAAGAGTAAGAGGAGTAAAAAGAACACACTGAGGATTAGCTGATTTTTTTTTTAAGTCAAGGTATCAAAGTGGCTTTACCTTTAACACACTGAGAGTCTGAGAAGAATATTATGGTTAGGACAGATGTAATCTGATTTAATCTATAATCATCATCAGTAATTAGCTTTAAGACCTGTGGGATCTCACAGAGTTTAAAGAGGAGTCAGCAGTTCAGAAATTATCTCCTGCAGCGGAACAAGGCAGAGCTTTGTGAGTGATCAGCACAATTTTAAGAAGGGGAACTTTATTAGTGGCCAGGGCAGGGAGAACAGAGAAGGTGCAATGTTCAGCCTGAAAACAGCTCAAGTTCCCCAGTAAGAACATGGCAATAATCAAGGGTAATGGCATCAAGTCAACAAAGCCTTTTAAAGCCAAGGAAGGTGGAGCCTGTAAGTGTGTAGTACATGTATTAAAACTCTCATTGATCCCAGCCTGAGATTCAAACAGTAACCTGAGAGAATGACAGTAAGTATAAAATAAATACATGCCTCTATGTCTTTAGATTTATGTCTACAAGTTGTGAAATAATAAGCACTGTCCCTCTTTTAAGAATCTTAGAACACTGTCCCTTTTTTTCTTACATTAGTTCGGATAATATAACTCCTTCAAGGCAACTTTATCAGAAATGACTTGAAAATATTTTTCCCAACATAATGGTTTACGTGATTGAGGCAGAAGACTCTGTCGTATTAAGACCAGAACATCTTCTCTCCATGGTGGCACCTACCCTGAAGCCATCCTCATCTTAAATGCCTCACTGGGTGTAGAAATAATCACATGCACTTTAACTTGTCACTTTAAGGGCATGAGCCATATGGCTACATTAATTGTATCTGTTGTAAATGTAACAGTATGTCTGTTCGGATGCCTCCTGTAAATACAGTGTGGCCATGCAATATGTTAACTTTTGTTGTATTAATGTGTTCTGATGTCAACCACACAAAAGCAGATTCAAGTCAACTGCAGAGTCGATATGGCACTCTGGCACTGTCAGCTCTTGTTACTGCAAATTTAATCTGAAACTTGAAATACAATCTGCAAAATTGTGCAATAAAAAGATGGAGTTTAGCCCACATCCCCCACTCCATTAAGGCTGCCGCAGTAAACTCTTCTTTCCAGTAGTTTGGTTGGGTGGTGTTTGATTGTAAGATTGTTGATTTTCTCAGGGGTTAGTATATTGATTAGTAAAGTGCATGTGAAACTCTCATGAGGGAGTTTAAAGAGAAAGATAAGGTGTCCTTCTCTTTTTCACTGCTTGCCTGATCGGACAAGTGAGTTGCTGGGTTTTCTAACCCAATAAAACATTTAATTTGCCCCAGGCGATCCTTATTGTTAGGCCCTGGGGTGTATTAGAGACTTGACATGACATAACAAAAAAAAAAACAACTTTCACAGAGGTGTACAAACCATATTAAGTGGCTGGGTCAAATGGAGCAGAAAGGGAGAAATGATTGTGAGCTTTTGGGGATATTAAATTTACCACTACAGGCTACAGTTCAGCAGGTTCCTTTACGTCAAGCAGGAATATTAAAACAGACAAACGTTCCATTAAAAGATCAAATCTAAGTGAGTCGCATTCAAACATCCCAGATGCACACAATAAACATTTATCGAGAAAATTTTACAGTCACCATAGATCTGCGATTACTCAATCATCATACATACAAAAACAGTGTCAAGCTGTTGTTTAAAACAATATTGCTTAGCCGAATGGTGTGATTCACACTCTTTATAACACCACCTCTCAGCTGGTCAAAAGTCACTATAAAGCCTTTTTTTAAATTAAAATAGAATTAAAATGCAGATACGGGAATTATTCTGCTTTCTGAACCATTCCACCATCCCTATCCTGGAGACGTGAGGAGCTACTATATAAAAGCAATTGTACTTGTAGGTTAAAGTTAATCAACTGTTATGGAAAAGACCTTTCTCCACATTAAAATTAGGTTTTCATCAAAAGTAAAAAATTTTTTACAATGACCCTGTAATCATAATGTCCACAGGTTGAGTCAAGCCAGGGGAATAATTAACTAACCCTCCTTTTATCCTGTCTGCTCTTTGCTACTGATTGCCTGACAAAAAGTAAAATTTAAATATTAGAAAGCTGTTTAACTTTGCTTTTCTTCTGCTATTTAATGTACAGTTTTTATGACTTTTTGCACACAAAAAATACTACTTGTAATTGGAAATGCAACAAACAGTTATTTCACTAATCCACCAGTTAATTTTCTTGATTAATCAGTTGTTTTTCCTATGAAATTAAAGATGAATGAAGTCAATCACATTTCTGAAAGCTCAAATTGACAACTGTGCATTAATGGTTTTGTCTTGCTCTGTTATCAAAGTCAATTAACACATTTTCTGTTCATTTACCGATAAGCTTATATACAAACTGTTTACAGATATTTACCATATAAATTTAAGACATGGACTTTCATAGGCACTCCAGCAAGAGGATGTTTCTGATATTGCACTTCATGTACCCAAATAAAACATATGTGTGACTAGTTAAAGCAACATACAAGCTTCTGGGAAAAAGACAAAGATACAAATGCAACTAGCACCCGATGTGTGTGGCACTACAAAAATACATGAAATCCACATGCGCACACACTTGACAGCGAGCTAAGTCAGCTAAGGACACGATGCTAATGTTTGTCTTGAGGCTACATTGTGACTCAGTTCCAAATCTCCAGTCCAGACAGCCCTGCACACACACACACACACACACACACACACACACACACACACAAACACGTCTAAACAAGCATGCAGAGACACACACAGCCACACAAAGCCCGACGTACACAAATAGCGATACACAAGATTGAGTTTACATCATTTAACATCTTAGGTCCTTAATCATGATATTATTGAAGCAGGTTGGTGAGTAATATTAATGACTCACAGGAGGTAAAATGTGAGTCATATCCTTTTGCAAAGTTAATACCTGGTTACTACAAAACGTGGACATAAAGACAGAGACCTAGAGTGGGCACCGATGTCTAAGTGAAGTTTACAATGGAGTATTACTGAATATTTGATGCATTTTAGACAGAAAGTGCACCATGCTGCACATGCTTTATAAAGATAGAAGATAATTTAATTGCTCAATACCTTTATATATCCTGAATCTTCCTTCAATTTTAAGCAAACTATTTTCATGATGTTGTACGTGATTCATAGTCTGCTGTATTTTATTTCTCTTTTTATTCTTGTTCCTGCATGGTCCCCTGTTGGACCGACTGCGTCTCTTGTTTGTTTCTGTTGTGAATGTTTGAACAAGTGTTTTATTTGTGAGTTGTTTTACAAGAGAACAAAACCCAACGGATCAGACTGTAAAATACTTTTGATTACATTGTCAAAATATTGCCGATCACAAATATTAATTCATGACTTAAGATTTTTTTTAAATGCATTTTCTCTTTTTAACTGGAAGTTGGACAGTGTAGATACAAACAGGAAAGATGGCAAGAGAGAATGCTGTAGCATGCTAATACTGATGAGCTAACAAATTCATGTTGCATCAGTCTCCACATTGCACAATGCAAAACATTCATCCAGATTGATCTATTATTCATTTACTATGCTTAATCAGCCGGTTCTGTGATATTGTGACAACACTAATTAGAATAACTGCTTGATTAATATTGCAAATAAAGATCTATTGATGTAATCTTACTATTGCATGCTACAACCAGCTAAACAGAAAATGAGGACTGTTGCTACAGATAATTATTTCATGTGATACACTTATACTTGTGGCTCGATGTTTTATTCAAGCAACTCAGCCATGTGTGAGCTGTAACCAGTTCACTTTCTGTGATTCAATGATAGGGAACACAGTGAAGTGAAGGAGCACCCATCCAGGGAGCTGTCACTGCACCATTGTGCTCTGACGTCTTTTGTACATCGCATTTGAGGAGCTAATCTGAGCTGGCATTTGTCTGGTGCATTTCATATTTACAGGGAACATCAAAGTATTTATGTATGTTGTAGGATCTCCACTGAGAACGTTATTAATGTCTCTGACTAAACATTGTATGGCGATATTAAAGATTCATGAGTTTCTATGTTTGAAATTATAGAGCTCAACACTTTCAATAGTTTAATCAACCAACCACTTAAGTCACTCCTACAATCACAGCAGGAGAAATGATATCAGGAAATGAGGTGAAGGAAAACAGTGACGGGCATGAAGTAACAATGGTGAAACTAAGGTGAAGGGCTACAGAGACCTGAAAATAATGAAAAAAAGCCAAAATAAGAGTGAGGACAATGAAAAGGGATAAGCAAGGTACAGTGAGGGGAAAAAAGTGTAGGTAAAAAAAAAGGTACAGGCTTGCTTGGCAAGTTATACTTAATGCTCAGTAATGTCTAGTTTAATTTAATGTGAGTTACACAAGTCTGATATGTAATCAGATTAAGGTTAGTGCAGTGTTTTATCAAAAAAATAAGACCTTTCTTAGTTCCCCATTCAACTGAATATCATACCTGTTTTGTGATCAATATGAAAGCCTGATGAAACCAGTAGGGACAATAAGGCCTGTAGTTATTTAGAGTATTTATTCACACTTTTTCACAGTACTTCTCAAGAGTATATTACAGTAATTATAAATAAGAAAGTTAATCACATCAATGCAATCCATCATTGTAGTTTTTGATGCATCCTTCCTATTATGAGTTGCTACCTTGCTACATAAGCTAGCAGTTGTGACAGTGTTTACTAGAGGTCTGTTGACACTGAATGAAACTTGTGCATACAGGCTACTTTGCATCAATCCCACTTTCAGTTATAGAGTTACAGAGGTTCCTAACCTCTCAAAGCAGTCAATACCTTGATACAAATACATTTTCTGACCAATATTACTGCATACAGCAAGGGAAAATATTTAAGCTTTGTTTAAAAAACAAAGTCCAGTATTCCTATTATATTTGAAGGCCACTTTTACAGGAAACTGAATGAATCAATTTTTCAATGCCTGTAAATACAACATACATTACCGTAAAAGGGAAAAAAAGCTGCAATTGTCATCACTACTCACAGGATTGATTCCTGAAGATGAGGGAGCCGCGGCAGATGCTGGGTTCGCATCGACTTCTCCCTCAGACTCCACTCCAGAGAGAACAGACACCATTGAATGCATAGACTCTACACAAAGGTGAGATATGACAGATGAGTGGAGGCTCGCCAGAATAAGACACTGAGACATAGGAAAACACAAAAAAATATTCATCATCAGTTACACCTTAGGAATGTGATTCTCTGATGCCACAGAGAGTAGATGATTTTATATTAAATAGCCTTTATAGCTTTGAACTCTCAACAAGCTTACTGATCTACCCATCAGCTGATGTTACCTAGGAAACCATACTTCATGCACAGTATTACTAATTCAAGCCTATATTGTGTCAGCAAGTTTATACTATCCTATTAATTCTCATCCAGCTTCCAACTTCATTCTTTTAAACAACTGGATTTGTTAAGAGATCTCTGAAAGCAGTGCGCTCTCATTTTGAAATAAAATCAACATTACAACAGAGTTCAAAACCTGATGAGCTCTCAAGATTGGTGAAATTCAATCTGACAGCAACATGTAAAAACAAACAATTTGCTATTTTACAGACAATTATGTGTCATTTATTTGTGATATTCAAAGACCTTGAGGTTTTTTGTTAGCAGGCTGCTGGCTTTTGCTTAATGAGCAGACATAAGAGAGGTTTCAAGCTTTTCATCTAACTCTGTGTCAATTAAAATGAGCATCACTCTCAAAATGTCAACCTCTTCATTAAACATGAACATATTCCAAACAGGAAATTGATACATCTTATGCAAGCAATGTTAGCACATTTCTCACATTTAAATGTTTCATTACAAGTCTCTACATACTGTTGTAATTAAATGGCATGTATTTATATTTCATTGGTTTTATATCAGACAGAAACTTATATGTGGGCTCAGTCCGGATTGGTTCTTTCTTAAAAGTTTTAGGATGTAACTGTATCTAACTGTATCTAATATTAATTATGGTCAAATCACATAACGAAACCTTAATTTATTGATAAGTAAGTTCTTGAATATAAAAATCCTTATATTAGCTACATTTCTTAGCTGGTGCCTCTAATACAGAGCTTAGGCTCCCTCATGACTGACAATCTGTTCTTGTATGGGATTCAAGTCATCGGCCAGATAACCATCAATAAAACCTGGGAAATGAGTTTAGGGATTATTTGCTCTGACAGTTTTGTAAATTTTAATCTGAAGATACATGGATCAAAGTTACATTAAATAGAACTCCAGCGAGATGTAAACATTAAATAATCTAATGTAACACATATTGATCCAGAGGCAGCACTGTGAATTCTACATTTGCCTAAAAATAAAATGTAAAAACAGTACATTCACCCAGGTAAGATATGCTATGAATACCTATGCAGATTCAGTCAAACAGACACAGGGAGACGGCTAAAAGAACCAAGAAACAGAGTGAGTCGAGGAAGAGCATAGCTACTAATTATCATCACTCAGTGGCAGGCAGTTATAGAACAGAAGCAGCAACAAGTCTCTGTAATAAGCTACAAATGAGGAGACACTTCAAAGCCATGCTAATGAGGCCAGCGGGCGCCCTGTGGGACCGCCACCCTCATTCAGTTAATGTTAACCTTTCTTCGAATGTACATCTGAGAGTGTGAAGAGGGATGAAGCAGGCGGAGAGAAATAATAATCAACATTTGCCACCCTCTTGTTCACATGAGACCTTTCAGGATAAACACAAGGCTGCTTCACACTTAACATCCTGCTCACCTGCACTTCTTTTCTCCTCCTCATCCGCTCCATCTCCAACACTATCTGTGTTATCGAACCATCTGCACATGCAGATGAGCTGATAGTATAAAGGCTCATCTGGCTAAAGACTAAGCACATGTTGATTGAGACGGTTCTCCCTCACAGTTGTACACCGTGACTACATGCAACTACACTGACCATGCGCTGCTTCGCAGTTATTCACCGGTTATTCACTGCCTGCGGCGCGGAGGTGTTTTTGCTGATTAAATTTAGATCTTTGTTAAACATTCTGAGATCTTTTTTTTTTTTTAAAGAGAAACCTACATTCAAATTTACCTTTCTTGGTATCACAATATACATGCATGCCAGCCTTTTATGATGTGACTTTGTGCAGTTTGTTGAGGCAGCAAGCTATAGAACCACTTCTACGACGCTAGAGATCCTCTCCACTCTTAAAATCCTTTTCTTGTTTGTTTAGTGTACCAGGCAGCCAAGCAACATAAAGCCATAGAAAAAAGTGAACAATGAGGATGGTTACTTTACTGGTAAGTATCTGATGGCTTTGATTGGAGTGAGTGATTCATTCTGACTCAACCCAGAATGAGTCAAACAAGTAGGAAAGCTGACCAGCAGGGTCATGAGGAGAAGGAGGGGGATTCATCTCAGAATCAGACTCAAAAAGAGAAAATGAGGATGAAAACGGCAGCATCTCTACTCCAGGCAGGAATTGTGTGGTTACTGGTTTAAAGAGATGCTCACAATAAATAAATAAATATTTAAAGCAAAGAGAAATAAATTAAATTGATAAAGACACAAATTGTTTGCCCAAAAGCAAATCTTAACATGAGATATACCCTGTGGTACTTTCACAAGTCTGTGTGTGTGAGCAAGTGAGGGTGCATGTACAGTATCTGCACACATGTAAAAAACATTATACACGTTATTGCATGAGTATGTATTCAACCCAGTGCAACACTGACCTTGTGTGCTCGCAGGTTTGGTGGCATCTGTAAAATCACAGATTTTGTCCCACTGGTCCCTGATTGCCTCAGGGGTCATGTGCTGATTCTTTTGTCTCACAGTGCAGCCCAGAGTACGCTCCCAGCGCACTGCACACATGGACACACACAAATAAAGAGGTCATCGCATGGGGGAAAAAAAAATCACACACATACAGTACCAGTGAACCAGGGTGTAATGAGTATCATAGATGCATACAGACATTTCCTCAGGAAAAATGCACGGTACTTACATTTACCAATCCAGCCTGCCCCGACCTGAAAGGAAATGAAACATGAGCAGATGAGCAAACACACAGATATTAAAAAATAATGTCAATGGTATGTAACTGTTTTCAATGGCTTAAGAAAAAAAAAGACACAAAGCTAGAGGGAGTACAGAAGGAGAACTTGTTTTATTTTTTCTGTTTACCTCAAACAGTGCTCCATTTTCTTGGCATTGTTCATGACAGAGCCAGAGGACCAAGGGAGCAACATATTCAGGCTTCAGAGCCGCCACTAGGTCTAAATTAAACAAAACATAAACAGATTCAGTACAGCAGAGCTTCTTTTAATTGCACATCTGTTATACAATTGACCTAAACAGCAAAAGGGGCTTCTGCCTCAATGTCTCTGTTCGGTGGTTACTGTATCATTAAAACGATGCCGTGTTTGTGTAATCTGCTCATTTTGAAAATATTAAAAGTACACGCACTGAGTTAGCAGACAAGCCTCAAGCCTTTGTCCTCTCTTGCTACAGAGCTAAAAAGACATGAATTACAAGTTTCTGTTTATTCTTAATAATTTTAAGAATGCAGAAAGCGTGTTCCTCATGCAGTTTTCTTCAGTCTCTATTTACCATCCTTGCACTTTCATTCTTGCTATTGTATATTATTGATGATTTGATGTCAGTTTTGATATTTTTTTTGTGAAGTATTACTGATGATAATTTATTATTTATGTAGTTTTCTTTAGTCTTTGTATACCATCATTGTATCTTTGTCTCCTTTATTCTATATTACTGCAGACAGAATGCTCAGCTTTGATCACTTGCTTTCATGTAAAGCAATATTTAAGGATAATTTATTATGAGCCTCTTCACTTTGCAGGGCTTTAATGGTGCCTTTCATCTATATTTTTTCTTTGTAAGAGAATACTGAGTTTTCATCCCTTTCTTTTCTCTTCCCATTGATGTTAAACACTGTCTTAGTTTACCATGACTCTGAAGAATCAGTCAACTGAACTGGGTAAAGATGATGGATTCAAAGGTCTGAATGCAGGTGAGACCCAGCCACAGCACTTGCTTTTCTTTTTTTCTCTTTTTCAAAATGAATTTAGGAAAAAAAGCTCTTAATATTAATTCAATATATACCTAAGTAGTGTTGGGTAGTATACAATATGTGTTTGATGAATCAACAAGCTCTGAAATCATGTTCCTAATTTATCAAATTGGCAATAATACATTTTTTCTTGTCCCTTTGTAATTGTAACACGGCAGGAAATGCACACTACATACTAACATGAGCGCTGTATTGAGATAATTATCTGCTGGATAAACATACAAAACCAATTTAAAGTGATCTCTAAAAAAAACCTATGAATAATTTTGGATGAATATTCATAAAATCTGGAAACAAAACAAAAGGAGTAGTTAGTACTTTTAGTAATAACAATAGGCTTCTGAACATGTTGGAATGAAATCAAGCAAAAGTGGCCCAAGTTTTCCATTTCCTGTAGGAACTATTGAAGGCATAACACCAAACACAATATGTGTCCTGAAAAAAAAATCTGTACTCTTCAATCTACGAAACATGGCAGCAAAAGAAAAACCTTTTTGTTTCACTGCACTCTACAATGTTTAGCAGGATGACTTTTGTTGTTTGTTTTTTAGAAAAAGCCTGAGTCAGTGAAAGCCAACATATGGAACCAAGACATTTACTAAGGCAAGGCCATCCTGTGACAGTTGGCACGGCACAGTGTGACAGATGCTACTGGAGACCAGCACGGCAGGGTAACAAAACCATGCCTTTAATCTGTCACTTAATACCCCTGTCAACAGGGCTGCAGTCACAGAGCATTCACAATATGCTCATGATGCATAGACATTTAGAGATACTGAGTTTGGCGGGTTGGAAACACTCCCTGTGTTTATGGGCTCATGGGATCCTTTTAAAAAACTCAACACAATGCTAGAATAATTACCTTTTAAAATAGCTGACTAGTTGTCACTTTAAAGGTTGATATTTAACTTTTTTTACTTGATATAGTGTTCACACACAACCTTTCAGATTCCTTGTTTATAAGCCTTTCTGATCCAATTTTTAATTGGTTTACCGCAGGTATCCAATTTTGCAGTGCCTTCTGTCTTAAGGAATATTATTAAGATGAAAAAATGTAAATATTATGTTTTTGTTAATATTTGGAAGCACAGCTTACATGTACATTAAAAAAGGAGGCTACTGTGGACTGAAAAAATCAGAGAGCCCACACATTAAAACTTAAGATATGCACTTAACAAGGTGCATGATTTCATCATGGCTGATGGAACAGCACAAAAAAAAAACAGAAAAGGAAAAAAAAAGAAACCGCTTTTGAATATTAGATGGCAAATTTGCATGTTAAACGGGACTGCTGTTGCCTCAAATTTTGTAAATCAACCTTACACGGGCACTTACATGAACATTATGCAGCTGCTTAAAAAGAAAAGCTTTGGTAAAAATGTATTTAAAATGTCTTATGGCCTGTCCAAGCAAAATATGTGTTGTATGCATGAGATTCCGAGCACCCACAGACCCAGCAAAACACTACTGAAGGCATTTAACAGGAGATCCTGTTAAATCTCATTGCTTACCTGGAGGCATGACCGTCTCTGTGAGGCGTGAGCCAGCAATGGGAGCAATCGTGTTGCAGTGGATGTTGGACTTTGCTCCTTCGATGGCCAAGGTGTTTGACAGCCCCAGTAAGCCCAGCTTGGCAGCACTGTAGTTGGCCTGGCCAAAGTTACCATAGATCCCTGCGGCTGAAGTTGTCATGATGATTCTGCCACACACGCAGAGGCAAAGAATCAGTGACAGGCAAAGCTATTAAGTAATGGGAGACACAGACGACCCTCACGCACACACATAATCTCACAAAGTGGTAAATGTAATGTTTTTCATGCATGCATAACCACACAGGGATATGCATGTGTAGGCATCTACTCATGTGATGCTAGCAGTTTCTCTCTCACATACATACACATACACACACACACATGCACACAACTGCTTTTCAACAGATACATAACTGCACATTTGCTTGAACATTTTACTTGAGCGACTGTAGGCACAGGCTGTATGCAGGAATAAATGCATATGTGCACATCAGACACACAGAATTACACATAACAGTTTTGCTAGTGATCTCATGCATAGAGTTCACTTCAGTCAAGCAAAAGTAATGAGGTTAAAAACCAATGCTGCATTAACTGCAGGAGACATCTGAAACAAGACGTCACCCTGGTCATCAGAGAGCAGTGATCCGTATACCGGTACACTCACACCGTATACTGCGATGGAACCAGACGATTGGTTATGATAGAATATTTCTCAAATCAATAACTTTTATGTGCTCAAGTCTGTGATTCAATTACTGGGGGGACTTTTCAGACTGTCAAGTGTCACTGCATAAAACAAATCTATCAATTTTCAGAGAATCTTAAATAGAAATATTGCAGTGTAGAAAAGCAACAACAAACACACAAACAGATGAACCTTTGTGCATTAGTGACCTGAATGTAATTATGTCTCTATGCTATGCTTTCAGCCTTTGCTTCTACACTGTCCTGTCTGTCTACAGGGTCATACTATGAACCTTTTTGCTTTTCATTTCTTTCTGTTATGGTTTTACCTTTAAATACGCCATCAGCTTTTGTGCTTAGGGTGACTGCACACAAAGATTGAATCTTAAACCTGCCCATATGTAACGAGCAGAGCTGTACTCGTATGGTAGCGGTAAGAACAACCATCCTCTCCAGACACCAGCAAAGCCATAGATCTGACCGAACTTCCCTGCACAATTCAGTATCTGACTGACCCAATCTCAAACTGGGATAGAAGCGGAGAGCCTCAGACAAGGTTAATGCCATGTTGCTTACCCGGCATTATCCACCAGGTGAGAGTAATATAAAGATGACTGAATGTAAGCAAAAATATTAAGCTCAATTTGGTTGCAAAACCCAAGAGAAATTAGATTGGAGTATTTCAAAAATACATCCAATCTCTTGTGATCCTTAGGCTGACAGCCTTTAACACCCCTTTCACTTTAAATCATTGGGGAACAGATATATAGAGACATGAAACCCCTTATTCACACATTCTAAAATGAACAAAAATAGATAAAATGAATACTCATTCCAATATTTTTACCCATTTACAGAAAGCACAAATTATATTACACTCTCTATTAGAACATCTCCACAGTTGTCACAAAGTTTTTGGCCCACATAAGAAAACGATGCTGAATTTTCTATAAGGTTCACACAACAAAGGAATGAAGAAAACTAGCTTGACCGACAAAAAAAACTATGACGAGTTAGTCCCTAAAACAAATGACATGCCCCTTTTACATGCTTCTCTACAACCAACATAACAGGCATGAAATCCCTACAACATTAAGAAGGAATATATATAGTGTCCCAAAATGATCATCATAATTGGTACTTCCATAAAATTAGTTCATATTTTTACACAAACATTATTGCAACTTATTACACCCATTTTTTTTATTTGTACACATATTAAGTTGCTCTTCAATTTAATGTAGAGAAATTCCGTAAAATGTCACTTAAGTGTTTATGAACTATAAAGCCCCTTGCATTCATGCAGAACACCTTTGAGCACCTGTGAAGGGCATCTGTGACCTGGGGGAATATTGGAGCAAAAGCTGGTCGGGTGACCTTCTTCTGAAAATTATGCTTCAAAACATGTAAATCTCAATCAGAATTTTGAGAGCAAGGAAAGTGCAAGTGTTCAGTTCAGTGCCAGAATGCAGCCTTCACTGACGTTCTTGGTGAAATGTCTTATGTGAGATAGACCTGTTGTTAAAATTTAGGTAAATGAACTAATGCAAACTGCACTGGATGTCTGTTAAAGTCATTAAGCAACTAACTGCACCTAAATGAACATGCCCACTAAATAACTGCATACATCCTCAATGCATCAAGTCAGTACAAATTATACATCGATTGGTCTTCTTTCGTTCAAGAGGCTTCTTCAGAGGTGAAGAATCTCTGATGAGTGTCAAAACACCTTCAACTTAACAACTTCAGAACTGTGGATATGAATTTGAATTGAATCTACTTGGAAGAAATTAAGAGGATTATGCCAGAAAAGACATCTTTGTTGCTTCTTGTGAAGTCCTCAATTTAAATTGTACTCAAATTGTTCAGGGTGCAGCATATCCAAATTAATTAATTCCCTTCATCTCTGCATATTCACACACTCCTTTTAAATATGCTGTCTCTGGCATTTATTAGTATGCAGATTGTTTGTAATGTACACTATGAAACCAAATGAGCTAGACATACTGAGGGGTATTGAAAGACTTAAGTCAGAGTCAGGATATGTGTGTCATAATATGATGGCAGACGTGCTTTATATACTCATTACCTCAAGTGCATATCCTCAAGAGCCCCCTCAAAGTAGGGCACATTAAAAGCCCATTTTCAGTATACTTGACATTCTAAATCAGGCCTTATTACAGCATCTTTTATGATATTAAATGATACTGATGTCTTCTTGATCACAGTCCAGCAATTCTCTGTCTGCTGAGGATGCTGCAATTTTGTTGAATTTAAAAAAATATAAAAAAAATCCACCCACATTATATGAGAATGGCACAGATTTTACTCAACAACTGTCAGTGGCTCTCCTCCTCACCTGCCAAACTTTTGGTTTTTCATGTGGTTCCAGGCAGCTCGAGTCACCAAGAAGGAACCTCTCAAGTGAACTCTATGAATCAGGTCTGAAAATGAAGAATAAGAGGAATGACGCAGTATATTGTGAATCAAATCCAGCTCACAGTAGATTTTTGACTCCCTCAAAAATCTCTTTTTATAGTCCTATGATACATGAACAACAAACCAAAGTTAAATATTTCTGTATTCTTCTACTTTTAGCATGGTTGCTAAAAGAATAATGTAAAGCTATGAGATGACCCCACACATATGGACTCAAAGGGATTTTAATGAGAGTTGAATAAATGTAGACATCAAAAATAATTTAATTACCCCAGTCCAGGTCACTTATCCGGGCAAACGATCGGTCCCGTAGTATCCTTGGCAAAGAAAAGCAGTGATGGATTTTAGCATTTTTTTCTGTCCTTGTAACAAAACTTGAGGTTCTCTTTTGCATGATTATAGTGACCCAAAGTACAGTTGTCAAATATGAACTCCACAAGCAGATGCGGTATTTAGCAAAATTTGTGATGATTACTGTGAAAATTGACTCACCCAGCATTGTTTACAACCACATCTGGAAAAAAATGTATTTTACCAAGTTTAGTTCAAAAATGAGTTCAAAATCATATCACTATGATAAACTATTTCAATAGGAAAACAGACAGTTACGATTTTGGTGCGCAAAATAAATACTGACCTATTCTTCCAAATGCATCCAGAGCTGATTGGATCAGTTTTTCTCCATCTTCAACAGAATCTGTGTGGAGGACAAAAATGGTCATTGTTATTGATTTCTGAGTATGATAGTTTGTGTTCCTTGTTATGATATTACATCTACAAACAAATCATCTTTTTTCAAAACTGTCTATAAAATACGTCAAAAAAAGCACAGTCATGTTTTGTACTTTTATTAAACTAGTTGCTGGTTGTGTATGAGAGATGCACAGTTATGAAAAGGCTAATGCATTATCTTCAGTACTTGCAAACAGCTTCA
Organism: Acanthurus lineatus; assembly: GCA_029814665.1. Lineage (NCBI taxonomy): Eukaryota > Metazoa > Chordata > Actinopteri > Acanthuriformes > Acanthuridae > Acanthurus > Acanthurus lineatus. The sequence continues at coordinate 14,790,885 of JAPZDV010000022.1, forward strand.
TCAGTATGCTACTTAGATGACAGAAATGGATAAGCTTAATACTACAAAGTAAGCAAGAGAGAAACAAAGGTGGACATGATGATGAACAAAATAAGGGGAATTAAGACAAGAAGAATCCAAACTTCTCACCATAGTTTGCCACAGCTCTTCCTCCTTTTGCTCTTATCTCCTCCACCACCTTATCAGCAGCTGCAGAACTCTTTCCACCCCCTTTAGTGTCTGCCCCAAGGTCATTCACTTTATTGCAACAATAAGAAAAAGATTAGCAATAATGGGGTGAGTTCTGCAATTCTCTGCAACTGATTAGGTTAGGAGAAGAGTGTTGCTAAGCCCATTCCTTGTCGGAGTTCAAGGGTAAGTTTAGTCCAGGCAGAAGGTGGGCTGTTATTCTGGGAAGGGCAAATGTTTATGCCCACACCTGTAATTGTGTATTCTAAAAAGTATGCAATGCAATGACTATGTCGGAAACATATGCCTCATTCTAGGATCCAATTTATCTCCTGAATCCCTTAAATCAAGGGGTACAGGGATATTATGTTTTTTGAAATCTAAACTCAGTGTGCCCCTACTGATACCAAGCACCAATTTGATATCAGTACCTTTCATTATACCAAGTATATATTCTTTCAAACTGAAAGAAAGAGCCTGAGACTCCATAAAATATGATTTGGAGTAAGGGATTGCTGTGACATTAAAAACTGAGAGCACTGCCCACTGTGACTAAATGAATGTAGCTAGTAGCAGAGTAATATCATTACATTTTCATAATAGCATTGCATTTTATTTCAAAACCTGCATTTACTGTGGATCCATCATGTCAAGGTTGATACTGATCAATCAGTTTAATAAGATCAGTGTCAGTGCCAGTACCAGTCCTATGTATCCCATTACTGCATCTATACTAATTCATAATCAGGACAACTCTACACCCACAGTCAGATGTAACTGTGAGTCATGCAGGTACAAGAATCTGTTTTTTCTGCAACATTTTTTTACTATATGAGATCGTAAAAAATATATACTGATGGGCAGAAAGTTAATATGCAGGCTGTTTACACTGTTTTTATGACTAAGAAAATAACATCAACTGAGGCAATATGGGTTTCATTTTAGCAGGCATTATTCACAAGTTACATTGATGATGGTCTTGATGCCCTAACCACATTCTGTTCATTATGTGTTTTCTTAAAATTTGATGAAAGGGGCATGTAATAAAAAATCTTTTATCTACCTATGACTGAGGCACCTCTTTCAGCAAAAGCAAGTGCATATTCTCTGCCGAGACCTGAGGAGAGAAAGCAAAATGAGTAAAATAACTGAGCTTGCCTTTACAGAATAATACAACCCATCAACAAGCAGCGTTGCGATGTTATTGAATGTGCCCTTTGGCACACTTCGACGATTAGAAGTCATTGCATGTACTTTGCTCCCGGCGTTATTGTGACAAAGTTGACAAAAGTAAGTTGCAATTCAAATGATAGAATTACGGACAACGTTAAACGTTGAAATGTGATGTATTCCAATAAATGTTTAGCATCGTTTCCAGAAGATTCATCGGCATATCGTGGTCTGAGATTGTTTACTTTTAAGAACTTGCAGCTGCGTTAGCACTAAGCAAGATACCGGGATTAACAGATGGGCAGCTGATACACAGAAGGAAAGACTCGTGCTCTACTTGTATTTATAATTTGGCTCATATACTTGACTTAATACATCTCCAAAATTAGCAGGTTAACAGTCGAAGCTAACGTTACAAAACCTTTTTGAACGTATTTACAATTAGCAGCAATGACTTCCCAGCTAGCGTTCAGAAATGTTTGCATCGCTATTTTACCTCCTCCGGCCCCAGTGACAAGCACGACTCTTCCCTCGAATGACAAAGACATTTCTGTGAGATATTGTGCTCTGTTTCTGCGCACTACCAGCACAGTAGCTACAAGAGAAACACCGATTTGGCAGGTGAACCTTTCCAAGTCCTTCACTTCCGCAATTACGAGAGGGGCAGTCACAGCACTAACCAATCAGAAACCAGAATTTTTCAACCACGTTTACATCACTGTTGATTTACATATAGAGTGTACTCAGATCTTATGTTTTGACTTTAGAAGCTGTTTTGTGTGTTATTTTTTTCTGAATTTTTTTATCAGTTCTGTAAGCCTCCAATAAGACATTAGCAAATTATCTAAATTTTCATTTAATAGCTTATTGTTTAATTTTTTAATGTGTTTTGAGGTTCTTTATTAATTTGCAGTGAACAGTGTAAGATTTTTCAATGTTGTATTTTATATTTCATATTATACATACGTCTTTAGTAGGTTACCACGTGTTTACTTGCTTTCCTTTGTGTCCGTATGTATGTAAGAACTCTTATTTGGCAGTTTTTCAGGGCTGTTGTTGCTTTGGGCCTGTCTCTACTTTATTTTGGGTTTTTTTTTACATTGGATTGTTGTCGCCATGTGCATAAATATTTCAAATCACTTTTGCAAGGCTTTTACCAAATCTAAGCAAAAGTTTATTAGAGTCTTTTATGGGTTTGACATGCCTTTCATGAACAACATTTTAAAAAGTGCACATCAGAAGTAGTTCAAAGGTTCTTGATAGTTTTGTGAAGTTTTGCAGTTTCTTTTCATTGGTGTGTTTTTTGTTAAAGATAAGGTCGATGTAAACTTGCAAAGCATCTTGTTCAGGCTGGGGGAGGAGAAGTCATTTTTTCTTGCACTGGTAAATTATACAGACATTATTACTAGCAGGTGGGGGAGAGTTGATTGAGTTCTCCTAACACAACGAAAACAAATGTTCACATCATAAAAACTATTTAATGGGTGACCTCTTTAACAGGGGGATGTCTGTGTGTTCGATGAAAAAGCAACAAACTAACAGTACACAGAAAGAGAGGGAGACGGGGAGAGAGCGAGGGAGGGAGAGGGAGAGAGAGAGAGAAAGAGAGAGAGGAGAGAGAGGAGAGAGAGAGGGAGAGAGAGAGGGAGAGAGAGAGAGCGCGCGCGAGCATCCTCTGCGCCCGGACGTTGGTTGCTCAGACTCTCCAAGGAGGCTGCGATGGAGACAGGATGAAATTAACTGGATGTTTTTCGGAGTAAAGTGCCTCTGGGGTGTCGTTACCTGACGGCTTTCTGGTGTCTTTCATTACCAGAACCATATATTTTGAGGAAAACGGAGAAGTGTATTTCAATTTTGTCGATGCCTGAGGATTATGGACCATTACAATAACGACCGGCTGTGTAGCGGTTTGGATAACTGCCCGCATACTCTTTCTTCTTCTTCGTGGTCTTCTCTTAATTTACCATAGCTTACACATTTTTAACGCATTCGTGTTGGACGTTTTCTCACAAAAATGTTGAATTTAGCGCTTTCACGACGTGAAGGATATTCGTGGCACGTCATTTTTCGCAGTTGGACATGAAGCTGTGAGGTGCACAAACCTGTGGACAGGCGTCCGTTTCGCAGACAGTATGATACGATATTTTGACATAACCGTTATTTTTTGTTACGCTTTATTGCGCATGCCTAGTGGTAGATATAGAACGCTGCCCGACGCCACTTCGCTCCGTCCTGGCCATGATGTAGGAGCAAAAGTGGAGGGAGAGAAGGACTAAATAATGCGTTGGCAAAGTGGCAGCGTGGCGACAAAAGGATTTGACTTGAGATCCTTCACGATATAGATTGTGCCATAAACTGAAGAATGTCAGGGACACCACATGCAGACGCTGAAGGAGTAGTCTCCAAAGTACAAGTGAAAAAGGAGATCAAGACAATCGTGGAGAATTTGGAAACCATTCTGGGAGACCTCAAGGATGTAGCCAAAGAACTCAAAGAGGTAAATAAATAAAAAAAAAACATACAACGCCTTGCTTACAAGTACCACAGTGCCTTTTGGTATGTTATTTCTACAGGCTTGGTATGTGCTCTTTCTAAGCATCCTTGTCTGACAGGACATGGGAGGCTGACGTCCACCTCAATGGGGCCTTGAAAAGGCTATGACCTCACACAAACACACACATTTACACACAAATACACTCACAAACATACAACCATGCACCTCCCCCCAGCCCACTGATATATATGATCACTATCTTCAACATGAAAGGCATTTGGCACAGGAGGATGTGGGGTGTGAAATGACAGGACAGCCTCCTCACCCTGCCGCACAGGCATTAATGAAAGTGAGAGAAATTTAATCACAGTTAATATTTAATGGACAAGTTGGTTCAATCAGGAAGGCGCTTTTGCATCGCATTTCATCATCTTAATGCTGACTGTTGTTTGCTGCGAATTATCTCTTGCCAAACAATAGAACAGTTGTCTTTCCACTTTTCATCTCTCCTCAGTCTCTCGTGGCTCTCTATTTCTTTATCTCTATCTTTCTTTGCCTGTCACTATCGCTCACCACATGTCTGTATTTATCACAGCCACTCATCTTCATTCTTTCTTTATCTGTTGTTGTCTGCTTTTGTTCTCTTTCTCACTGGAGTATTTTTGGAGATAAAAACTCTCTTAGCTTCCTGATTGGCCATTCAAATCTCAGTGATGAAGGGACATGGGTGTTGAATGGAAGTGGGAGTGGGTCATTGATGGATTCAGAGATTATATGAAAATATGTTTTCTTCCAGCAAGTAAATTTCATGGAGCCAAGCACCTCTATGCAGAGTAATATTTTTGTTCATTTCATTTAGATGTTACAGTGCTTGCTTCAAATCAGTGTAAGCTCTAATGTCAGTCACTGAATCCCATGCTGCCGTCTCAGATGTAGCTAACAACCTGCAGTCTCAGCTGCTTTTATGTTAAAATTCCTCTACCGGCCATACACCAGGCATCTGGCCTGCTGTGCTGAACCTCTCACCCTAACATGACAGGCTGTCATTCTAATAAAACCCTATTGCGTACAGCCTCTGGTTCTTACATTATGGATGGGTAGTCGACGCAGCATCTGTCTTCTTCTGCCTCTCTGCTCCTCTTCCTCTGTTTTGCACAACTTGGCTGTATTAGACTTCTTTTGTGTTTTTGAGCAGTTTACAGTGTCTCCAAGCAGGCGCCATAAATGACAAGAGCAAGAAGGCACTGCACTTTGTCTATTGTGATTTTTATGTGATCAGACCTCTTTTTTTCCCTTCCTTTCTTTGTCTTCTTTTTTTATTTGCTTGCAGGAGTGTAGAGGATCAGCTATTCTGACATTGCACACACTAAACACATACCTCGGGGGGATCTTACTATCAAAGCCAACGTTGGGGTATAATCCATTTGAAATGCAGTTATCTGTTATAACTCACAGACAGAGCTGGAAGTGAGCCTGGCTCTGAGGAGTGACCCTGCCCAGATGCTTGGCACAGCCACTGATGCTGCCTGGCCTACAGCAGAGGCTGCACACTGGGATACCGGTATTACCTCTTGTGTGTGTCCCGACAAATTATCCATTAAAAGACGACATGGAGAGTTTAGCTCCATTGGATTCTTTGCCCAAGCCTTCTATCTCTCTCTTTATGTCTCCCTCTCAGTCACTTTGTATCTATCTTCATCACTTTCTTTATTTCTTTTCTTTTGCCTGTTTTCAGCTCTAAGATGATAACTATGGTGTTTTGCAGTGAGATAATGTACTAAGTGCTCTGAGAGCATTAATTGCTCAGAAAAAAGGAACATAATCACTTTGTTATTACTGTTATTGTTTATGAATGCTGTAAAAGCAGAGTTAAGCATCATGTCTCTTCTATTTGTTAAACTGCCTTTAAAAAACGTATCCTCCATACTACATAATGTCTCCTTGTGCATTTATAATGTGTAGCCCACATGCAACTTTTATCCTTCTAGGTAATGTCTTAGCTCTGCAGACATATAAATATATGGTAAAGTAAGTTAACTAAGTACATGGATGGTGCCCATAGTGCAAGTGCTTGCTTTAAGTAGTGAAAATGTGGTCAGCTCTTGGACAAGACATAATAACCAAAAGCATTTAAGATATCCTGTCTAAGGACGGCACTGTATTATATCCTTCTTTAGTGTGTAGTCACATTTTTGTTTGCCTTTGATTGCTGCATATTGATTGGTGGATACTGCATCAAATTCAGTAAAGCATTATATCTCATCCTATTCTGTGTGTTTTGTATGCCCAGTTATGTATGCTTGTGTTTGCAATATGCATAGCACTGTGTGTATAGTTGAGGTATTATTTTAACTTTTGCTGCTGCATTTTCAGAACTATTTCAGTATTGCTTGTTTCCTTTAAAGTGCCAACAAACCAAATTTCTGCTCCAATAGTTCTTTAATATGTCCCTGTGCTGGCTGAGAAAACAAATTTCCTCTTGGATGAGAAAAAAGTATTGTTGGATCTAAACTGTAAAAAAGGCGCCTGAGACAAAATCTTATATTCATTTCTACCTTTCTGCCATTTTCTCTTTGCTGTAATTTTGTTTATTGTCTCCCCTTTTTATGCAGTCTATACTGCACAAAGGATCTTACAGATCATAGCTGCAAATGTATTTAAATAGTTTTCAGTCTTTTGTATATTTCTTTCCAAAGACTATTCACGTAGCTATGTCAAAGTACATTTATCTTGTGTCCTTTTACACCCTGGCACACTGTACATCATTGTGCTACTTCATTTGATGAAGTGTTTACTCTTTAATATTGAACTGAAAAAGGATTTCTGACATGATCTTTTTAGAAATTATCTTTTTTTTCTTTAGATTTTCAGTACCATACCACAGTCACATGCTTGAGAATAATTCCTGCTATGATGAATTGCTTCCTGTGCTGAAGAAATACCACTTTTGTCTCTAGAAATGGATTCTCTGACAGCATTTGTTTACGTGTGTGATACGTTTAGTAAGTTCTATTTTTACTGTGCACTGCACTTACAAATTTCTTTCAATCTCAAACTATCTCAATTTCAGCCAACATTTGTTCTGATTTCCCTATAGGAGACAGTCTATTGATTTTTGTATATCTGCTGTTATATCTGTGATATCTCTGTTTGTCCTTGTCATCTTCACTCTTTGCTTTATGTGAAGGTTTTTTTTAAGTTTATATTCATTTCTAACACTGATTTTGTGTTATGAATAATAACGTTTTTTCTTTTGCATACAGGATATGATTGGTATTGTTACTTGTTCAGTTCTGATGATTCATGTGGTTATAGTAGTATATTAATCCAAAGTCTGGCAGGCTCATGGCTGTTCCCATAAATTGCAGCCATATTTATATTCTCCCAGGAGTCAGTGTCCTAAAGTTCTGTTAATCAATTTTAAATCTTATTAATCAGTCTCTTAAATCAAAATGTATCTTCTTCAAATTTTATACAATGAGGTTTTTAATTAATTTGTTGAGAACTTTATGAGATCCAGACATCAGCTCCTTGTAATAACTAATATTTTAACCACTTTTTTTTACCCTCAGAGTTATTTTCTGGGCCATTGTCATCAGTGTGATAGTGTTTTTATTGAGCTGACATAATAGAAGGGAATATTTCCTCCTCACACTGTATATTATTCCTGACCTCAGCTGTCACAGTGACTCTTCCTCTTCTTGTCACCACACCAGGTTGTTCATGACATTGACACCCTGACCTGTGACCTGCAACTGGAGGAGGACGGATTGACAGACAGCTCTAAGACAGACACACTTAACTCTAGTTCAAGTTCCACCACCACCACTACCACCGCTTCCAGCCTGGAGAAGATGAAACTCTTCCCAGAAGACTGCATCTTCAAACTACCTGCGCCCATTGCCCCTGCCCCTGTTAACCCTCCTGCAGTCCTGACTGTACTCAAAAAGGCCCACCCTCCTCTTCCACCACCCAGACTTACCCCGCTGAGAGCCGAGGATCACAACATGAAGAATCTGCCTCATCCAACATTAGTGTTATCAGGGAATTTATCCAAGGCTACCGGGTCTCTGATGAGAAATGGTGGGGGGTTTCCATTGAAGCCAAACAGGGATTTATTCTCCTCCACGCCATGTTTTATTTCTAATGACAGTGGAATCCCAGAGTCAGGACTTGTTCCTACATTACCCCGGCCCATGCCTCTTCTCCGCCATGAAAAGAACAAATGCCCCAAGGACCCTGGCAGGGAGTCTCGGGAGAGGGAGCGTGTCCGTTTCAGTGAGAAAGTCCAGTACCACGGCTACTGTCCAGACTGTGACCTCCAATATGATGTAGACGACACAGTACTACACTTACAGGCTGAGTTGAACGACTTGAGGCTCAGCCCAGTGCATTGCTGCTCTTCCTCCTCCCCTCCTCCCTCTCATGCTCTTCCTCATGAACTAATGTTGGAAAACGGTGGCCTCTCAGTTAGCCACAGTTTCCCGCCGACAGTAAACACTCCTCCACCTTGTGTGCCTCCTCATCCGCCTTCCCTGAAGCCCCAGAAAACAATCCTACGCAAATCAACAACTACCACGGTTTGATGCTGAACAACCTGTTCTGTCTAATTTAAACATTCTTGAATCATTCATAGTGTTTTCTACTTTATGAGCGCTTTCCACTCCAATTGAACTTTGGATAATCCAAACAAAGGGAGGACGGGTTGGGAAATAGGAAACAAAAGGATGGATAAAGTGAGTGGAACAGAGAGAAAGGCCTTGCCATGGGCGCTGACACGTACACCAAGAGATCAGGAAGAAGCGGTGAGTGTTTGTGCATGTATGAGTGTGTTTGTCAGAAGAGAAAGGGAGGAAGAAAAAGAGTAATTGCATGTGTGCACTGATGCGTATTTGTGAGTCTGTCTGCATACAAGTTTATTTGTTTATGTACGTATATTCATGTATACATGAATATGTGGGTGTATGTGTATGCTTCCTTGTGTAGATGCTGATGTTTGTAGATAGTGAGAATTAACTGGGAAGTATAGAGGGACTTAAAAAAATTAATGAAAGACTGTTGACGGCCCTAAAACTAAACTGTATCTGTGTCTTTTTTAGAGCTCTCGGAAATAACGAGTCTCAAATTCAGGAAGTTCTTTTTGAGAGGGGCTCTAATTAATTCATGCCCTTCTGGATGAAACAAGAAAACCAGCTTTCCTCAGATTTCATCTAAAGCCTAAAGTTCTGACACCTACATTTACATTGGGAACTCTCCACCATAAAACTTGTGTATGAATAAAGTCTGCAAGGATAAAAGTAATTGTAGATGGATAGTGACATCTTCTTACTAGACGTACATCAGATATGACTTGACGAACAACTATTGTTGAGAAACAAGCTGGTGAGTTCATAATACCTCTTTCTCCATCATCTACTTTTTCTACAAGTTCCATTGCGTTGACATTTTAGACTCGGAGTAAAAAAAAGGAAGGGAATAAACCAGAAATGTGACATGATGGGCTGGAGGAGAGAAAGAGGTCTCAGATGACAAAACTGCCATTTTGATTTATGTCTACTGATAACTTCAAGCAAATTCTAGTGGAAAAAATCTTAAATTTAATTTTCTTTTATAATTCATATTTAGCAGCTCCGCTCCCATTTGCGTGGACCTCCGCTATCACTCACTGATATCTACGAGTCTACACAAACTGTAACAGACTTAAGTTGATCGCATCAGGTAGGAAATATGTTGGACTTTATTGCCTCAAAGAATTGTAAATCAGCAGTGATATATCACCATCTTAGTCTATTAGAAAAATTGCTTTTATCTTTACAGCTTTTATAAAGGAGATCATCATATAAAGCCTGTGTTTCTTGTTGGTGAGCAAAACTTAGTGGCTAAAATATAAAATATGTCTAAAGTCATTTTGAAAATCAAGTGTCAGGGAATCCTTAAATGTGTATGTGTGTGTGTGTGTGTGTGTGTGCGTGTGTGTGTGTTTGTCCATGTCTGTGTGTGCATGTGTGCATGTGTGCATAGGTGTGTGTACATGCACGTCAGTTTGGCAGACTCTGGGAGACAGCATGCCCTGGAGTTGGATGAGAATAGAAACACTTTCCTCTCAGCGATGCCCTTAATTAGCCGGATAAAACTACAGAAGATAACAGTACTGCCTCAGATAGCCTTTATACCAACATTAGCTTTGACAAGTTCTGAACTGGTGCTGCACATATTTTTTATATAAAAACAGAGGGCTAACAACAAGAGAAATTCAGTAAGGTGGAAGGGGACAGAAAGTTGAACGCATGAGGGGAGCAGTTTGTGTGTGCTCAGGTTACAGAATGTTATATAAACAGTGCATTTAATATGTATATCATGTGTGTTTAGGGCAGTGGGGGTGGGAAGTTTGGAGGTTAAGGCTGAGAAAATCAGGGTATGAAATAGTAGACACTGATGACTAAATTCAATGCATGACCTCAATGGCCCCACAAATCTAATATCGGCATCAGGATTAGGGATCAGTGGATATTTAGCCATGAGATAAACAAGAAAGAGGGAGAGAATGGGGCGTAAGGACACAGAGAGGGTGAGAGAAAGTGTGGGACAGAGAGAGAGGGAAAAGAGAGCATGTGTGATGGTGGAGGGAGGCAGAGAGAGAGACAGTAATAAGGTGAGGAGGATGATGCTTTTTGACTGTATTGTGTTTGCTACTATGTAGGAGCATATGTAGATATATGTTTGTCCTTAGGATGATTGCTCTCAGTGTGGAACATTCACCATATTTACCCTGTATTTACAAATCTTAATAGCTCTGTTGGTAGTATGCTCACACACACACACACACACACACACACACACACACACACACACACACACACACAAACAGAACACAAAGTGATACAGAAAGGAATGCAGCCAATATTATCAATAAATGCAGCTCATATAGGTTTTTGCTACTCTAGCAATACCTTAATATCTGATGTACTTTTCAATAAGAGATTAAATTCGTACAGTGGGCTAGGCCTCGTATGATTATATCTTTATTTTCCCTTTGTGTGTCTCTTTTCATCTTTTTGGTTATTATTATAGATGAATAAAATTACCCTCTACTTTGGAAAAGAGTGGAATGATGGAAAGACATCAAATCCCAAGCAATAATGGCATCAAGAGTGGAAAGTGGGAGAAAGATTTCTGATATTTGCACTGGCTGACCAGCTCTTGTTGCAAAGAACAGGCCAGGTCAAGTGTGGACTCATTGTTCATTATTTAATACTTCATTGACTTCTTATTAGATTGTTTTTGTAACACACAGAAACCACTGCTCATCTGACCACGTTTGTAGGAGTTTTTAACTGTTTTTGTAATGGCTATGTGAGCTCCAGTGCTCCAGGCTTGAGGATGAAGTTGTAATGGGCAGGAGGAGGTGGATCTTCGCCGCCTCCATCATGAGTCAGGACTGACTCAACTGTACTGACCTACTCCCTACAGCTCACAGCTCTAGTTCATAGCCCACCTTTCTCTCTCTCTCTCTCTCTCTCTCTCTCTCGCTCTCTCTTTCTTTCTTTCTCTCTCTATCTCTTTCTCTCTCTGTCTCTCTCACACTATCTTCATTTCTTTCTTCCTCTCCCCTTGGATGATGCTTCACTCCTACTCGGCAGCAGCTGTATGCATAACAATCTTTCTGTACACGTGTATCTCCATATATATGTGGGCGGGGTATCTATTATTAAAACATAGCTGACACTTTGTACAGCAAACACATTTGGCAGCATTTACATTTGTATGTTTTATCAAAACGTTCTCTGACTTTTCTGTCCAGAGCTGCCACAGCCTCTGCTGCTATCTTTCACTTCATAACTTTGAGTTACAAATGACCTTCTGGTGGTGAAAAAGTTTAATCTTAGTTGTGATGCACCTGTTAATAAATTACTATCTAGCCCAACTCCTCCATTTAATGATTGTGTTTGTTTTTTGTTTTCAACTCCATACCCTTGTAATGTAAATAGTGTGACACCATATTTGATATGGTTAATATGTAAACCTGCTGCTTCTATAATTTAGAATCTAAGAGAAAAATGAATCTTGTGCTTGTTACAGTTATGTTTGTGAATGTAAACCTGTTACTCTGATTCGTTTTCTTATAACACAGTAGTTGTATGTGTGCTTATAGTACCTCAACTGACTGTGCTGTCTTCATTTCATTTTCCAAACTGGCAAGTGCACAGTGTGCAATAAAACTCAATAAATGTGTCAGAGTGAGACACATATTTTGCCAGTGAATATTAATTAGCTGTTGTTTCTCTGTCTGATTGTTGGTGGTGATAGTCTGCCAAGAGACACAGTTGTCTATTTGCTCATCCCCATTCTCCATGCATCATTTACTTTGATTTTTTTGCCCCTCAATCGACTACTTTTTTTTTTGTGATCATTCAAAATGAAAATGTCACAAGGAAAGCATTAAACTAAATAAAAGTCAAATGACTATGGTTCTCTGTGCCAGAGGCATTTAAATCTGTAAATGAGATACCTTATGCAAAGTTCATTAGAATACAAAACAAACATGACCTACATTGCCGAACATCAGTGCACAAAAGTAAATCTGGTGCACATTGGGCATGAATATTGGCCCATCTTGGTGCTTGTTTATCTTTGACTCAGACAAAGTCATGATGTGGGAAAGTAAGTGGGCATGTATGTGTCCTTGTCAAAATGTCTGAACACACTCATATGCATACATTTTAATGTCCCAGAGATGCATGTGCATGTGTTAATAATTGTGTGGGAGTGGAAAAAGCCATGCATGAGTACATGCAGCCATGTGTGTGAGAAAAGGGCTTGAGATGGCTCAGTGCAACTTAGAGAGCATTGGGGTTGAAACAAACTTAATCTGAATATTTTATGCTTCTCTGGAGATTGTTAAAAGTTAGAGGCATCAGCTGCACCTTACAAAGAGAAGGTCCACAATTTTTCAACAACAGGATTATATTGGTAAGAGCCACAGTGACCAGATGGGGTCCTCTGCTCATTGAACCACTCGAGACTTAACTAAGAAACACAAACATATTGCAGCAATTTAAGGAAAAACACAAGGCTAAACTTGTCTTGATTGTCTTTTCACAAACGGTAAGACTTTTTAATCCGTAGAGAATAATGTGCAAAACGACTCAGTCCTATTAATTTTGATGACTTGTGTATGTGTGTCTGGGTGCTTGTGTGTGGGCAATAATACCTTGCTGTATTTTCATTTTGCTTTGTGAGAAGCCATTGTTGATGCTGTTACTGCTATGTGCTCTTCTCTATGCAGTCAGATATTCAAACTAATGTGTTTCCTTTTTTCCTCTGCAGGGCCCATTGAGATACTTGAGATACAAGTGGAAAAGATACTTGTTTCATACACTAATCGCCCCTGGTTGATCAGAGAGGGATGAGCCAGAGCCGAGGCCAAACATCAACCTCTTTTTACATAAAACACTAATGGCTCTCTACCAACAGGAGACAACATCATTTACACCAATTCATACTTTGACTTTTGAGTACTCAACATCCATGCACAGTTGTGCTGGGGTCATGTTACTGTGAAACTGAGGAAAGAGGAAGGGCATTCACTGTATGTGTGTGCATACAGATAGATATAAATGGATTTCTAGTTGTGAAGGTGATCATTTTGTTCCACAAAAGGAGTTTAAATAACGTTAGGAATGCTGCTAAAACACTATCAAAAGTAAATAGGCAAGTTTAGATGAAAAAGGTGCAAGATGAGGTGAAATGATGTTAGCCAGTATTGGATTGATGTCTACACAGACTTTTGCTCTGTGTACACTCAGATGGAAATCAATGGCTCCACTCAACCGATGGAATCAGCCTTTTAAGAATTGTAATTGTCCGTCTGGAGGGCCTGACAGGTCTGCCTGTGAGGAAAATACTGCTCTGCTGGACTGCAGATAAGAAGAAAATAATATTATGTCAGTATGCACAATCACAGTGTTTTTTTGGAAAGACTAACGATTTGAAAGGAATTATGATGTGGTCACTGATCTGTGTCCAGACATTTAGTTCATTGTGCAACAAAATCCATGTGCTCAACTGGTGCCATGCAAGCTATGTTTTATTTTTCACAATAACATGCAGAGATAAAGTATAGTGGCATAGTAACAGCTTTAAAGGATCCTTGAAGAAGTAATAATTTGCATCAAATTTTCTTTGTATACAAATATACATGTACATGTTTGATATCTATATATTTCAGGCATTTTTCTACAGAGATTTTAGCATTTAAAGAGATATTTTTGATATTGTGTTAGATGACTGAGAGGTATTTTAACGAAAGCTGACATTCCTTTCAAGGTACCTGTTTTTCAGCAGGATGAGTTATTTAAATACAGCAGCAGGGTGCTGTTTGTATCGATTAACAAGTGCTTCAGTATCACCACTTCAAGAAACTTTACAAAGTGATCTGTATTGAGAGGAAAAATGTCAGGTGGAAAAGATAAATGGCGTAAACCAAATACCTAGTTGTGCTTTATCAGACAGGAGGCATGGGGCTGAATGAACGCATGACTGACTCTTCACTTTGTCCTGCCATCACTGTGTTTTTCTATGCATTTCTGTGGAGAGGCTGTTGGTAGGTCCAACATGCAGGTTGTTCTGCACTCCATAATATAGAGTTAAAAAGTATTCTGTCTCATTTTCTCATATGATTCCCATCAGGTTATTTCTGCAGTCACTATGAACCTTACAGGTATCCTGGGTTTTTACCACATTCCTTAAACCAATGAGTCATCAGTAGCTTAAATATAAAGGTTATGTGTACAGCACTTATCAAAACCAGAGATTAGAAAGTGCTTTACCATGAAAAAAATCAAAGACGTGGAGAATATATATAATATATATAGATATATATATGTAGCCTATATACATATATACACATATACATACATACATACATACATACACACATTTATATATATGTATGTATGTATCTATCTATATGTGTGTGTGTATATATGTATGTATATATATGTATATATATTTACATTCACATATAAAGATAGACACATTTTTATTTGGATCAATAAAAAAGTGACAAAAACATGCCGAAGAACAATGAATATTCTTTGATACACACAGGTTCTCTCCACATTCAGGCAAGAGGCATTAGCACACATGTAAACTCCACCTCTTTGTTCTCACTGGACACAGAGACTGACTTACTGACCATGCTGGCTCAATCAAGAATCAGTTTAAAAGATGATTGGAATGTCTCAAAAAGCTGTCAGTGGTATTTTGTTGTGTGTGTTCACAAAGTATTGGAAAATAGCTTCTGAGAAGTAAACACTTTACACTTTATGTCTGTGTGTCTGTGTATTTTTATGGACTGAAAAATAGTTTCAAGTATAGAAAGTGAGGATTTTTTGTCTTTTTTATTTATTATAAACTCTGAAAATTATTCTTTTGGGATGTCAAGACTGCAAACTGGAGTCACATAGAGGAAATTATTGAAATATAGAAACTGTAAGAGTATCACACTATAAGTTATCAAGAGGCAGTGTGAGCAAACCTTTCAGAGAGAAAAATATAGATGGCATTAGTAGCACATTAGTAAAATGCAGATTAGTGTAAAGAGAGTAGGCTGGCAGTGCTAAAGATCATCATCTGTCTCCTAAAGATATTCTAATGAATTCATAGTGGCTTGTCATGGTCATCCTCATTATAACGCAGGCCAAAGCCAGCAGCTCTGTGCCTTAAATATGAGTGCGTGGGTCACAGCAGAGCAATGGGAGTCTAGAGGACAGAAGGATGGTCTTGAAACTGAAACAGAACAAGTTCATTCTTCTGATGAGAACAGTGCATAGCTCACTGCCTTGGCATGCTTAACCCCTTCAGACCCAATGTCTAAATTTAAGAGGAAGACTGGTTGTAATGGGCAGCTGTTTGTAGCATTGTCAGTAGAAATCTAGTCATTAATAAAGAAAAATAAACTATTTTTTCAAGCAGTTTGCCATAGACCACATTATTATTGGCATAACTCCACATAACACAATTTTGTTAGAACAAAATACCAGTAATACTCAAATGATCTCATATTCCACTACCCTTTATATATATTTTATACATTTAAAAATCATGTCTCTGTGTATTCTGCATTTTATCCAGCTGCAAGACAAAAATTTCTTTTGGGATACTTCTGCAATCAAAGAGGCAGTGACTCTACTCTGAAGGAGTACTTTAATTGTAATATACTCTATAGTAGTACATGGTAGATTTTGCTGCTATATCTTCTGTCATGAGCATAAAATCATGAACACAGAATACATCCTGAAGTATGACACTTTTCAGGGCTGCAGCTTAACAGTTATAGTATGGTATAACATTTGGTCCTAGAAAAAGTTAGAAAATGGTGAAAAATCCACTTAATTTGAAGAAATTTCAATTTTCAACCACATAAGACAAGTGCATTTTACAGGCTGAAATAGAATGCTAAATTTTTGACAACTGACTCATCGATTTGGCCAACCATTATTCAAGTAAACTGCATTATGGTATGATTGATTATTATGTTTACTTTAAATTAGTTTTGTTAGTTTTCAGTAACAGAACAGATGTTGAATTGAAGTCATAAATGTCAGTAGCAAACAACTATTTTAGACTTAACAATTTTCACAATATCTAAAATATTCTGTTGATATGTAAATGAAAATATGCCAGTCTTTCTGCACAGGCTTTGTGAGAGGAAGCATCCATGGTCCATCCGTGCAGGTGTAGCGGCAGACGGCTGCAGCTGTACCAAATTCCAAACCATCCAAGGGCAAAGACGGGGTGCGCATGTTTTATGTTACGGCTCGTCCCTAATGAAAAAAACATTTCAGGACTCGGGCAGGTAAGCCGTAATAAAAGCCCCGCCCACTCAAGCTGGACGCGTACAAACCAACCAACATGCGCGCCTTCTCTTAGTCACGTGACCGTGAAGATTGAAGGAAAAAAGAAAGAAGGAAGAGAGATTAAAGGAAAAATAATCAACGGGAAGATTATCGGCCCGACAGGAGGTGGCGTCTTTATCTTCAGGTAATAAAGGGAACCACTTAGGTTACTTATTTATATAAATTGAGTTTAACTCACTGATACAGCTGTAGCGTTAAGTGCTAGCTAGTACACAGTGGTTCGGTCAGCTGAAAATGCTGACGCTGGATGCTCATTTGTATTCACCACCAAAGTAGCTAAATGCGTAATGCTAATTGGCACAGAGAGGCTTGTTTTGGACAGTTTTGTGTAACACGACAGCGTTCAAAACTGACAGTGTAGCCCGGGATGATTTCTCTCAAAGTGCTGATGTGTCAAAAGCTTGTGACCAACCCCGCTGACCAACTAGCCACCGCCGCTTGAGCCTGAATCATTCGTCCAAACATGATTAGCTCGCAGTGGTGGAAAAAACTGCTAATGTGTAACACTTCAGCCTCTTATGTCTGAACCAAACGTCGGCCACTGTTGTCGGTTTCACTCAGCTTCTTTGCAGAAAAAATAAGATCATAATCTTGTTTTTTTTTAACTGGCAGTTGTGGAGCAAAAGTAAGTGTTTTTTTCTAACCTTCATTTGAAAAAAAGGAAAGGAGAAACGATGGGAGACAAGTTATCACCTCCAGATGTGATGAGAGGACTGTGGTGAATGTCGGCTGGATATGAGATAAACACGTAAGTGAAAACATTTTTAAAACGTTTGGAGTTTATTGAAAGCTTTTTGCCCTGTGACATTCTCAGTATTAGTTGTACTTTCTGTAAAAAACAAAATCAAATATAAAAGTTACAACACAAACTAATTAAAAGTTTAATTATGCTGTAGTTGTACATTAACTTCCTCTACGGTTATGCTTTCGTCTCACCATATTAAATCAGGAACAGTTGTTGTTTACACAGAGAGAAGGTCTAAGCCCTAGTATACAGTTGAACATGTGATTGCACAGCATATAAGCCAACGATTTCTCCCTGTTATGTAAGTTTTCTTTTTTTCGATGGTGGCCTGCATTTGCAGTGGATGAGTTTATGCAGTATTTCTTTTATGAATAGCATAGTTTCAGGTTTTATTCACAGACTTTGCTCTGACAGGTAAAAATTTAAAGTGTTTGCACTGTCATAAGAGCTGGCAGGATGGCTCAGTGGAAAAAAGATAAGAGAACGGAGGTGGGTCTGTGTGTGTGACCCTGTTTTTAACAGGAGAGGAGCAAATAGGCCCATCCCCTGCTAATAAAACATTAAACATGTCACATTGTTATTATTTCTGTATTACCATTTTAATAAATTAAAAGTATACATTTTTATAGCACTTAGACAAAGGGGACTTTGGGGTCTTCTTCCAACACACACAGAATAACAAAGCTTACAGCAGAGAGAGCAATTAACAAGCAACATTTGCTTGTGCAGGGACATACTGAAAGGAAAACCTGCAGACTCTATTGGTTTCCTTGTCTTTGGACTAATCTATTTAACCTTGTGTTTGACCCCTGTCTTCTGCAACTCTCCTCAGGTAAATAAAGAATCATCTGAGGAAAAGTAGGAGGGGAGAAGATGAAGCTGAACGAACGCAGTGTGGCTTACTATGCCACCTGTGACTCACCGCCAGACAAGACAGGCTTTTTGTTCAAAAAGGGTGAGCGCAACACAGCTTATCACCGGCGCTGGTTTGTCCTGAAGGGTAACATGCTCTTCTACTTTGAAGAGCGTGACAGCCGAGAGCCCATCGGTGTTATCGTCCTCGAAGGATGCACTGTGGAGTTGTGCGAGTCAGCTGAGGAGTTTGCCTTTGCCATCAAATTTGACTGTGCCAAAGCCCGGGTGTATAAGATGGCTGCTGAGAACCAAGCAGCTATGGAGTCATGGGTGAAAGCCTTGTCAAGGGCCAGCTTTGACTACATGAGGCTGGTGGTGAAGGAGCTGGAGAGGCAGCTGGAGGAGATCCAGGAGGCTGCAGGAGGTGGCTGTGTTGGGGCTGGAGTTGGAGGCCAGCAGGGCAGATCCAAATCGTCTAGGCGCAACCAGGTGACCAGGTCCAGGTCTGGAGCATCCTCTACTTCATCATCTTCATCTTCCTTATCATCATCATCAAGTGCTCCTCATGTGTCAGTCCCCTTTTCTACCCAAAAGAGCTTCCAGGATGGGGTGCAGCTCATTTCTGAGAGTTCAAAGGAAAATGGAGTTGCGTGGAGTAAACCACAAGTTGCCTTGGCTAACGGCCTTGTTGAGGCTTCCTGTGTAGCCTGGGAAGGCTGTGCAGACCCTGGGAATAACACTATGATTGGCTATGGAACTGATGGGGTGAGAGCTCCACCAGTGCCACCCAGGAGAAGAGGAGCATCTCTGGAAAGCCCTGTCTCTCCTGGCACTGGCTGCTTTTCTAAACTCCATGACTGGTATGGCAAAGAGGTGGAAGAACTGAGAGTGCAGTGGCTGCAGAGCCAGTAAACTAATGGAGGTGAATCATCCTTTTTTCAACAGTTTTATCATTCCTTATTCCATTCCACAATATTAAGAGAAAACTGAGCTGTATTTGAAAACTATGGTCTCAACTTCAGTTTAAAAAAAAAAAGACATGAAAAATTGATTTCAGATCTTGTCTGGCACAGGGTAATCAATGTGTCTTAAACATCAACGCTATCTCTTGTACAATCCAAAAATTTTAAATGTAAAATATGCTCTTTTTCCACACTTTTACTGAGTGTCACTTTCCGAGGACAGTTAAAAATGTTTAGAATACAGTATTTAAAATGCTAATCATTTATTAAAATTATCTTTTTTTTTCAAACACATGCTGTGTAGAGTTTGGCCTTTTGTAGATCAAATTCAGTATTCAAAAAAATATGCTGTTTTTTTTTTTTAAAAAAAAAAAGCCAATGTTAGCTTCCAGATATACTCCTGCAAATATTGTTGGGTCAGTTTCTTTAGAACTCCAAGAACTGTGATTATGAACCTTGTATAACACAAAACATAAACATGCAAACTACTGTGCTGATTATGCAAAATGATAAAGATAAATAGTGGAAGCTGTTCACAGTTGTTAGCATCTTTACTAATTTATTGCTATTAACAGGTCCAGTTTCCTGTAACCTCAAGCCACTTTGATTGTAATATCACTTTAATATGTTGACTAATAGAGAAATGTAGATATTAGCAGGATACATGGTACTGAGAAAAACTAGTCCAGAGTTTCTTCCATACTCCCAGGGGGGCACATCTCACCCCAGAGGCCTTTCGGTTGCTAAGGTCAGAGCATCCTCTCTCCACAGTCACTGGGGACTGTAGTGGGAGCTGGATGTTTTGCTCAGAGCAACACACTGGTATTTTTAGCCCTTGTTAGCCAGAGGCCAGATGATGCTGTGTCATAAGAATGCCTGTTACTTAGTCCCCTTTTCATATTTGTATTTTACAAAAGGAAATCATTAATCCTTGGACTTACAGGATATAACAGTTGTTATTGTAATTATCTGATCTTAATTATCTGATTGCTTTGGTCTCACCTTTGGTTTGTTTATTACAGCTGGTTAACCCGAATGTTACTGAATAAGTGTAACTATTAGAGGCCTGTGCTTCATTTAAACATCTAACCTCTTGGTTTCTATATAAATGTTTACTATTCCATGTTGGAAACTAACACCAGCAGAAATAGGCCTTTTGAAATGATTGCTCATCCAATCAGATAGCTGTTTACATTTCATTGTTATACGTGCCTTATGTTTTCATCATAAATCTAATTTTGCACTTGCAACCATTACCATTGGACCATGTATATGGGAGGGTTTTACTTTTCTTCCTTTTTTGACTGTATGACTGTTTTATTTCTTTCTTGCAAAAGCTCCTCTGGGTGCAATCACTTTTTGACAATGGCTCAGTTCCTTTAGTCAGCATCAATGCACAGCACTATCAGTGGCGTTATACACTTGGCTTGTACAGAATTGACAGTGTGGAAAGAAGTTGGAGAGTGGGGGTTGGGGTTTTTCAGAACAGCAGGATGGAGGCGGTATGCTTTTGACATGTTAACTATTGTTGTAGTGCCAATTTTCTTAACTCCAGAATTTGTCAAATCAACACATAAAAAATAACAGTATCTGTCTTTATTGGACAGTGTCAAATGGAGAATGCAATCGAAATGCACAAAAATCCTTGTTTTCCTCCAATGACTTTTATGATCAGTACAATTTTCAATTCAAAACTACAAAATGAGTATTATTTTACATATATAGCAAATAATGTTTAACACAGTGTCATGATATGGTACTCTAAATGTTTGTTAACTACGGATTTACCGTAAAGTACTCAATAAACTGTGTTAATATGTTAAGTTGTGAACATTTTTCTTTTTTTAATCTGTGAGCAGTTAGGGTGAAGGTTAGTTTTATTTACAATAAAGTTGCAGCAAGACATATTTTCAGTAAGGCTGTTTTAGGCATTAAATTTTTTCTTCTTTTCTTACTTTTATATTTGGAGGAGAGTACCACAATGACTAATTTTCTTGAATTCATGCCCATCCTGGTCTGGCCTCATGAACCAACAGACACATTCCTGATGCTATTTGGTCGATCTCTCACTAGGTGTCGCTGTGCAGCAGCTTTAAGCAGCGGCGCCAAACCCCTGATTTTATAAAAACAGTATTGCACATGTATAGGAGGACAGGTGAATGACAGGCACCTGTAGGTATTTGAGTGTCCAGAGCAGAATAAAAAACTCGAGACAAGTGACAGCATACTATAATACTACTAAGTCTTGATGTTGTGCTTGGAAAGTAGTTTACATGGTGGGGCTAGGGGGATCCTGGAGGTCCTGGATGAGGTTCCAGAGATCTCCAGCAAAAAATGAAGTAACTTATTTGCACTATAATTTCATCCTTAAGTCACACAATGACAGACTGGATGACCACTTTGGGCATGGTTGTCATACACTTTCTGTAGGCCTAATTAAAACGTCTAATATAAAAAATCTTATCAGATAGGGGAGTCTGAGACAATATTTGATGATACTGGAATCTGTGGTCTGATTGGTTCCGCTTTGGTCCTTGAAAAAGTTTTAAGAACCACTGCGACAGATAATAATCTCTTTTTAGCCTACGTTTGTTGTGTTATGCTCTATAAATTTTAGGAAATTTATTTTTTTTTTAAAGTTCAAGTTATATAAAGAGAATAATGTAGGATATCATACTGCAGAAGTCAGTGTCACAACAGTGACAGACATCAGCACATGGCAAACCAAACTGTACAGTATCTGAAAATACTTCTTGATAGAGTCTGGACAGATTCTGCATGTTGCACATACCACACTTGACCAGGGGGCTGCAGAGAGAATGAATTTTTTAAGAAAAGGGAAACTACTTCCTGTCTGGCATTTTCAACATAAAAGTACATAATTAAATACTGACAATTAGGGAATAACAGCATCTTGCAGTATTTTGTATACTGTATAGATAAACACACACTTGTCTGTTTATTGGTCAAAACTAAGCCAGAACTAATCTAATCTTCATTGCATTAACTACATTATTTAAATAATACAATATTTAAGCACTGAAACTCAGGGTTGTTGACTCAGCATTATGATCATTTTGGAGGATATGCCTTGTAGTGCTGGTAAACTGTATTACACACAGAAGTCTTTATGTAATATATCCCTCCTCATCGATATAAATGGAATGGATTAATAAATAGAAACACCTCTTATACACTGACAGTTAGCTCCTAATAAGGATATCACACAGAGCAGCCGTTGCACTGTTCATTCTGCTATCATATTATCTAC
>JAPZDV010000022.1:14813569-14842382 GCA_029814665.1 Acanthurus lineatus
AGTATGTAAGAACGAGGGACACTGTCTTATTTTGCATACTGCTATCATTAGTCTTATTAAGAAAATGTGGCCAAACATGCTTCTTAAAATTCACTTAAACTACACACAGCCCTCTGTTTAGTTTTATTTACATAAAACTCCAATACTTTTCAGATAAATTATGAGAAAAGTACACATAAGGTCACCAAAGCAAATATGCCTATTGAATCTATTGAAACAAAGTTGACATTATTGAACAACTTAAGCCACATGATGGCTTTAATCAAAAAAGTCTAACCCTAGTCCATTTTACTTTTGTGTTCAAAGTGTGTTTTGTTTAATTATTCTTGAGGAAAATTTTGCATGAAGGGGTAGGATTTTTACTTGTTAAGGATTATTTTTATATTGTGGTGTTCCTGCAATTTGCTACTGCTATCTTAGTCATTTTTTCACCAGTGTGACCCACAGGTCCTTTGTGCACCGGTGCCCCCTAGTGGGTAAATCTGGCCTGATTACTAGTGCTTCTTAGAACGAACAAGTATGTGTCTCTTATTTTGAAAGGACGGAAGCCCCGTTGTAAGTTTCCTCCGACTTGACAAAGCTGGACCGGGGCACATTTTTTGACAGCGGAAATGAGGAGTCGCCACTTTTTTCCGCGTGAAGTTCGTGCCTGAAAGTTTTCTTTCCCTCTTTTTTTTCGGAGGAAACTTCGCGTGCACTCACAATGAGAGAGAAAGCGACGGACTTCTTCGCACGCAGTTTTTCTTCTGATGTCCAGTTTCCGTTGCTCCCCGCCGTTGTCGTTTTGAGATACTTTAGATGCTTCTCAACACATTTCCGTTATGCGAAGTCCAACTTATTGGTTAGTCGACGTGCTGTGCTGGATGCCCATCCGAGATAACGGAGAACGTGAGTATGTTTTGAGCTCCTGTTAGCTTTCAGTGCCTTGTAGTTTTAAAGTGCCTTTAACACCACTAACCTATTGGCGTCACCACATGGGGGATAATCCAAAAATGACGAGCCGCAGCAATAGCAGTAGTGTGGACATAGCTTCCGTCAAAAGTTACATTTTTTTGTCCACCAAAAATCGTCGAAAAATGTGCTCGTGTGAAATTTAAAGGGCTCTGCCTCTCTCCGGCCCGCGGCTGCTGTTGCTAGCGCGGACTTTCTTGGTCAAATAGGAACGTTTTTTCCCAAAAAACAGAGTCCTGTCTGGACTTGTTTGTCTTTGAGCTGCTTGGCGTCACATCAACAAGAATAGTTGGCACAAAGGATGTACACAAACTTGCATTTTCATGACTTGGTAGTAGCTCAAGTGTATATGAATTTCTTTGACATTGAACATTAGTATACATGGCGCAAATCTGTCAGTGGTGGTCGCCATGGTGATATCGCAACATTAAACCTATTGTGACTTATTGGTAATAAAAGTTGATGGGCTGAATATGGAGCTAGATACCGAATAGTATTAATTATGTTCAATTAATGGGGGGGGGGTTACAATGTGAACGTCTTCGTTGTTTGTGGCAGACGTTATAATGTGATGTTTGAGCCTGAATGTGCGCGTGCAGAGGTCAGCGGTCATCCCTCATGACTGCTGGATGGAGAACAGGAACAAGAGGAGCCGCCACTTGGTTTCACAATCCAGTGTTAAATCAAAACAGTGTGTGTGCGCGTGTGTGCATGCGTATGCGTGTGTGTTTGGAGGGGATTTACTTCAATTCATATCGCCTGTCCGTCCGTGTGTGCGCACATGTGTGTGTGTTTGTGTAAATATAGGTTTGTGTACGGGAGGATATTCCTTCAAAGTAAAGAGTCCCTCTCTCTGTGTGTTTGCTTAGAAACTCTGAAGCAACAGGTGTGTAGTGGTTCCCAAACTTTTCCAACCTAAATAGTAAGTGTAGTAATTTTGAGGTTATTATATTTCCACTTTAAGCAGTTTCAAGGAGATTTATTGCACTTTTTCCACGACTACACTTTGGTTGCTAGTTATTTTACGGATTAAGATTTTACATACAATACTTAACAACATGTGAGGCTTTTCATACCAAATTATTCAATTGTATGTAAGTTGAAATAGCTGTCATATTACTTACTGTAATTAAGTAATCAAGGTGTTTCTTCCACCACTGCCTTTGTATATCTGTATTCATATAGTGAGTACCAGAAGTAAAAAAATGCCAGCCTGTCTCCATTATAGTAATTTCACATGCCTTAGAGGAAATCAGAGATGCAGAGTATTTTCACTCCATAAGCTAACCATCTAAAATATAATTAATCCAATGTTAGCCGACTGACTAACATGGCTTGCAGATTAGCAGAGTTTACATCAAAGCCACCCCTTTGCTATCAGTTGTTTTAGTTACCGTATAAGCAGTGCAGCACCGTTTATTTGAATATAACACCTGAGTACCGTTTGTTTGTATTAGAAGAGTGGATGTTAGTGTAAAAATATTTTACATGTGTTGTTCCTTTGGAACAAACTTATGACACCAAAATGAGTGTATGAATCATTGATATTGTGATAATGTGTAAAAACACTTGTTGATAAGTTTTTAGTCAATCTCGTAAAAAAAAAAAGTCAAATTTATCAAAAAAAAACAAACTGACAAACTGTTCATCAATTAAATAATCTTTTAGGAACACCTGATATTGTGGCCAATTCAATAAATTAATTTGCCAGACAATGCACACTAAAGGGATAGTTATCCACAGTTTAAACAATATAGCAGAATTTATTATGATTGGAAAATTTGTTGTGTCACTGCATTGTCGTATTATGCACCTTTTGCAGTTATTATCAGGACATCAGCTGTGTCATATTAATTGACAGGCCCTCTCTAATGTTGTAGTCCACAATGTATGAAAGCATAGTTACCAGGCTGATGCTGGCAGTCTTAGTTGATTCAGTTCCTTACATGTGACGGCTGCAACACTTTTGAGTTATTCAAGCAAATAATAAAAACATGCATCCAGTCAGGGAAAGTAACAGCAGCTAACCTGGACAGAATATTTTCCATGGCAGATAGGTTTAAGTTTGTCAATCCCGGACAAAAGTTTGACTATAATGTAAAGTCTTACAGCAGTTCCAGATCCCTTAGTGGTCTATAAATATTTATGTTAGAATGAATTTCAGGAAAGTGTAGTCCTCTATACAGTCTTTCTTGTTTTTTGATTAGTGGTGCTGTCTTCACTTCTCCTTCTCTCGATCTGGTATGTGCCTGTAAAAGTGATGAACTGGCCCCATGCCCAGCCTTATATGAATACAGTAAAACTTTAACATTTAATGATTACAGCTATGTAATATTGACAAAAATCATTATGATTTTGCAGTCTAATGACCATCTGAATACAACAAGTAATACTAATCCATTGAATATTTTCAGCACTGGAATATCTTGGACTTCCCCTAGAGAGGGGGATGACACTTGTTCAGCATGATTATAATAGGATTTTCTCCAACATGACATGATTACTTGGTTGGGGATTTTATGCACCACAACACAATATTGTCTCTGTGGCTGTCTGAGACAGATTTCCTTGAAAGAAAAGACTAACTTCTTGGATGAGTCTTGTTTCTGTGTATTTGATGCACAGTGCACATCGTATGGATAAATGTGTTGTTCAGATGTGAAAGAAATATAAGAAATTGTGGAATCTGCTGCCTCCACTATCAGGCAAGGATCACACAATGTCACGGCTCTGTGTCTTAAACCAAGATGTTATCAAATGCCAGCCCATTTTCTCTCTTCAGGGGTTCTAAGAAAGGAAGAGGACAGGAAAAGAGAATGAGGAACTATGGGAGATTAATTTGTAGACAGACAGAAGTAGATTTTTTTTAAAGGAAAGACTGAAAACAACAAAAGACACAATTTAGTTTGGAAAATAGAGAAAAAAGAAAGCTCTTTTGTGGTGTCGAGAAGCACCTAATACATTGTAACATGCATATTGTCTCGTAGTTAGTGTGTGTGTGTGTGTGTGTGACTTTGACAGCTCTTGGCCACTGAAACAGCTGGGCCTAAAAATCAGACTTAACTGTAATAATCTCAACACAAACAAAAACACACCAGGCATACAGTAGGGGTGAGTTCTTGCTTGTGTGTACATGTTTGTGCAAGCATTTTGGGGGGACAGATTTACGTGCCTATGTGTTTTTTCCAAAGCAGCAATAATTAGAGGCTATGTGTGTATTTGTGTCTGTTTACCCCAATGAGCCCCTGCTCTTGTTGTTGAAAGAATGTTGATTATAGGCCTAATTTAGCTGTAGCAGTATGAGGATGCTGCTTAAAATACACATGCTTGTATTCTCTACAGTTGCAATACATTCATGGATTTGTGTGTGTCTGTGTCTGTGTGAAGATTCAAGAACTTTACTGTCATTTCAATCTGTTCAAAAACAACTGTTAACTGTTCAAGGCAGAATGAGATAGAATTTCTCAGGGGCCAGTGCAATTGTACACATGACAAAAACACAACACTGAATATAGAGTAGAAATAATTACGAAATAGTAAACACAGTCGTAAAAAAATAAATATATGCTCCCAGATGGCTGTTGTGACTTCGTGCACCACCATCTTAAGTTTTGTGTGTGTGTGTGTGTGTGTGTGAGAGAGAGAGAGAGAGAGAGAGAGATTGTGTGTGTACACAGTGAGGCTGTAGTATAGGGTCAGAATTTTGCTTTTTTTTAGACTTAACAAGACACTCCCTGAATGTATCTATTTTAATCATGAGAATTTCCTCCAAGTTTTTATGAGTGGAGTGCATACACTAAGAGCTGCAGTGATTAGTGCGTTAAAAAATTAGCCAATGAAGTTACATCTGCGGCTTTTGCTAAAATGACAAATACCATCTGGTATCACCTTCTCAAATCGAAGGATTTATTGCTAACAGCATACTGGGCTCTTATTGCTATGATTCTGCAATATATGACAGAACAAACAATTGATCTCTTGAGAAAAAAGGAAGAACAAGAGATGTTTTTAAGTGGAAGCATGACTCCTGGTTAGCCAGAGGCAGAGGCTTGAAATTGAAACTGAAAAATCCTGTAGTTCTTCCTTAACACCAAAACTTAACTGGTGTCAGACAGATTTTGCAGCACAAACTTAGCTTTCTAGGTCAAAATAGCATGCAGTGTGGATTTTATTGCCTTAAATGACTAAGACTAGACTAGTTAGTCAAATGACTAATTGACTAACCATTAACAGTGTAAAAATCCACGTAAAGCTGGGTATTTTTTTTTAATCTGGTTTTGGTTAGGTTAAGGGTTAGCCATTGAGCTGCGATGGTTAAGTCAAGGGTAGGGGGCAATGGGATACATTATGTCATTAAGACTCCTCACAAGTACGGAAGTACTAGTGTGTCTGTGTGGGTTTGTGATTAGCAGAAATGAGAGTCTTGGCTTAGCTGAAGTGAAAGAAGGAACACATTCTCAAGCAATATACACAATCTGCGTTATGTCACAATAGCTTATTTCCAACACATACACTGAGTTTTTCTTCTACCGGAGCCCAAAACAGGATTCGTGGATGATGTTCCAAGTGTCAGTAAGTGTTTTTTTTTTTTTTACTATAAGCGGTATTAGGTATTTTTTGCAAACACTGACACTCAATTGGCTCCTCATGAGTCTCAATGTGGAAAAGTTTATAACTCCTAAATTAGCTTTCCAGGAAGTCAGATGCCTGCAAATGATTCACAGCCGATCAAAGTGACTAAAGGAATCAATTAGCTCCCACCAACAACCCCACCCCACTTACACACAGACATTACGCACATACACGGATACACACACAAGCAAACAAACACACAAAACATTTTATATCTTACCTCTTGAATACCTCTTGAATCTGCGTCTTCACAATTCACAATAACTAAGAAACTCATCATGAGGAGGAATGACTCATTCATAAAATGCTTGCAGTTTCAGACGGAGATGTCTGTTGTGTTCCCTTGGCCTGGAACATTTGAGTCTTAAGTGCTTGAATTGGCCGAGTTGTATTGATTCGACTCCACCAAGTTGTGAATGATGGATTACTGTTTTCAGATTTACAGAAACTAAACCTGTGTTTAAGGGTTCAAGTAATAAGTTGAGGTCTGCTTTTGGTGACTTTGTAGCTGAGGGACATAGACAACTGTTTAGTTATGTGGTGGATGCGTATTTAATGTTCTGTTATATGTACAGTCAGTAACTGTTTATTTTGTCAGGGCTCACAGTGTGTGTGCAGGAAAAGAATGTGTGTGTGTTTTTTAGTTTTTCTTCTTCCAGTGTGCGCAGTATTGAACAACTGCTTTTTAAAAGAAGCACTTATAGATTTACTGATTAATTTTAGAAGCATGTGTATTCTTTTTTTAAGATTAGGAGATGTACCTGAACCACAAGCATTGGCCAACATCGAATCCAAAACCAGTAGGTTAAAATAATTATTGTGGTACATATTAATTTTAACTGACTTACTCTAATAATTGTCCAACTTTCCAATACTAGTTTTTGACAAGTGATTGATCATTTATTTAAAAAAAAAAGAATACTGTGCATTGTCTGCATCCAGCTTTTCCAGTGTGAGGGTTAGTTGCATTAATATTGTCTGTTATTGATAATTAAATATCTTTGGAGTTTTTGCTCATCATTAATTATACCTTTATGTAATTATGCCGTTATTAAGTATTGAGATATTGTTTCACATTCTCATAGCTAAATGAATGATAGGTTTATCTCATATTCCTCATAAAAATTCCTCAAATAAACATTTTTGAAATTTATTGTATTTTATATTAAAACACTGATAAACCATTTTACCAATATGAGGTAAACATTTGTTTAATCTGTTTAGTCTGAATACTTCAATATATACCTTATGGTTATTGAGTGTTATATGCATAAAAATTTGTCACCTATATTGATCTGCCTTAACCATACATCTTTTGAAATGGTAGCAGGTCATCATGTATGAACAACACAAAGGAGGAAAAGAGGTTGTTTGCGATACCTGATGCAACCTTATTTCTATGGTCTTCCTGCCTCACACATCAAATCTGTCCATGTAGCCAAAGCCAAAACTTAACCTCTGTGTCTTTGGGAGCCCTGTATTTTAGTGTGTCTTTTCCCTGTTTCTTTTTTCCCTTCTTTCTCTGCAAGATAATGATAGACTGCAGACTGCTAAGATGTTATGTATTAGTCACTGGTAGGAAGTTGGACAGCTGGAAACATGGTTGTTAGTGAATATTTTACTAGGTTATTGGGAATTACTGGACACATAATCATCAGGTGTACTGTTTTCTTTTACTGTAAAGCCCAGATTTGTTTTCCATTACAGTACTGATGGGCAAATTGGTCTTTGCAACATATAGTTGCTTTTCTTCCTTAAAACCTTGTTAGTGCTTTGGTTTTTACTTCTTATCAAAGATCCAACATTTTACTTGCCATTTTTCCCAAACTGCCTCCCTTTCTCCATTCCCAGACTGCAGGAAATGGCTAGAGAGCAGCCAGGCTTTATTTCTGTGCGTCTTAAGAATAGCTGTATTGTGTTGCGTTGGAGCCTGTATTGTTGTGGGAATGTAGGACTGACAGAGAATGAGAACATGCACAGACATCTGACTGACAGAGAATACCCCTAACCAAAACAGAGATCCTGTGTACCCAATAGTATTTTGCCTACACATCATGAATAGAAACAGCATATGTAACAAAAAAAACAAGTCTTCATTGGTTCACAGCTGTTACTGCCTATTGTATCCTTTCATCTAAAGATAGCTGCAGTTTTAAAGGTTATCTCACCCAATAGCCTTGATAATATCCTGTGGGCATATCAGAATTTTTGCTTTTACATAAGATGTAACAAAATATCTCTTGCTGTTTTTCCTATTCATCCAACAATGTTTTTAATAAGTATTTTAGGTTTACAACAGGCTTTGCACAAGTAAACATTTTCCATGTTTTTGTGATACAAATACATCATAAACAAACATAATTTATTTACTGACGGATTATATTTGTAATAGACTCTAGATGTAGCTGCAGGTTCCCCCTCTCTTGTTTTACCTCGAATCAGCTGATGCTCTCCTCAGGCTATGGGAAGTTACGGCTGAGGTTATCTCATGTTTCGGTGCAATATGTTCTTCAATTATGTAAGCTGTGTGCGTCTCGCTTTCTGCTCTGCTCATTATCAAAGCTCTTTCACATCTCACTTCACACAAACAGGAACACCGAGACCCAGCCAATCCCCATCCCTGCAACTGCAGATCTTTTTCATGTAACCCTCTTCTTTTATGTAGCTGATCAATCAACACTTTTAGCTGCATGTGGCCGTTGTCTGGTTATGCAAGTTTTGCTTGATACATCGCAGCTTGTTGCACTCAAGTATAAAACATCAAGTGAAGGGGATGAAAACATGGTGTCAGCTTGTGTTAACTGCTGTTTTGGCTTACAGAGAAAAGGGCTGTTTGGTCTGTCATAACAATACTGAATGGTAACTGTTGGAGTGGGAATTTCTGGCATTTTTCTTCTGATGACACAATAATAGTTGCTTGTGGGTTTGCATTCTTGTATTTTGCTAGAAAAAAAGTTGTGTTTATGTAAGGCACAGATGGAAATAGAGCTGTGTGAAAATAACGTTTAACACCACAACCATGATTTTGACTTCCTCTCTCAAACAAGCTTGACTCAAGCTGACTTTAAATGTTCTACCTTTATACATGTAGGTATACTTTAATACAGAAATCAGAGCTCTAAAATGATTCTGTTAAAGAATATAGATTTAAAAATATGATTAATAATTGTGCCTATAGTATTGACTGTTATTTTGAATACTTTGCAACCATCTATAAAAATTACAGTTGTTAAAATTAACTCAAATGAATGGTTCCTTTTTTTTAATGTACAAATCAGTAAATATGTATAACATAGTTCTCGCAGACTCCTTTGGAAAGGCAAGACATCCTGTAAATTAAGGCAGTTAGATATGATCAGCAGCAAATTGCTTAATGATTGTGTGAGGTTTTTTTTTTTATTACAGAGAAAGTAAATATGTTTAACCTCATTTAGTATAGTGAGATAATATGAAATCCTTACTGTATACAATGCCCAAGTTAGTGTCACAAGGCACAGTCTTGATAGTTTAAGCTTTGACCTACTTTATGAGTGATCTTTATACCTCTCTGAATATGAGTTTATGTGCTAGACTATTTTGTAGCTGGGAACAGGAACTTCACAGTTTCTCTGCTCGTTGCTGGGCAACTGATCCTGGCCAAGAAACAGCCTGTCACTCATTGAAACCATCCATAAAACAGTTTAATTCAGTTTTAACACTTTTGAAAAGCTTAAACAAACAAAATGAGGTTTATTCATTTTTTGTATTTAAAACAATTGGTATTTTTAAATTGTCAAATGTAGTTGGTGAGTGGTAGGTGCGCACAGTAGTCACAAAAATGTGTCACAAAGCTGCTGATGTTAATCAAGTGATGTAACCTAAACACTAGGATCACAAACACTGTTGACGGCAGGAAAAAAATGTAAAACTTTTTTATTGCTCCTCATAATGTGGACAGGAACTAGGTTTAATGTGGGGGCCAGTTTGGCTGGTCCTCTCAATGTCAGAAGGACATTAAGGGCTGAGACTTGGTTAGAATTAGGTTTAGGTTAGGCTTAGGTTAGGGTAAGGATTAGGTTTAGACATTTAGTTATGATGGTTAAGGTAAGGGGTAAAGGGCTAGGGAATGCATTATTGCCAGTGAGTGTCCTCACAGAGATAAAAGTTAAGTTGTCTGTGTGTGTGTCTGTGTGTGAACTGTCTTTGCATGTGTGCTTTGCTCACTGCTTGCCAGGGCAGGGCTTCCTGTTTCTGTGATTGCTGCCCAGGCAGAGCAGAGCAAAGATCCTTTTGTCTCTGTTCCTCTTTGGCTTTGCCACCTGGACCTTCACCCACAAACCTGGCACCATCTCCTCCCTCTCATCTTTCTTTTGCTCTTTTTTTCTCACTTCCTGACTGACTTATTATCCCCTCATCGCTCTTTCTGTCTATCACTGTGACCCTTGTTTCTCTGTCTCCTCCTCCTCCTCCTCCTTTTCTTGTTGATTCTCCTCTCTCCTCTCTCTTTTTAATAACCCCTTTAACTACTGCACTCACAGACTCACTCACTCTCTCCTTGCTTGCTGGATTTATCCGTAGCACTGTGATTAATTCAGTGATTCAGAGAATGAAAATTCAGAGATGGTAACCAAATCTGTTTCTCATTGCAGACCTTGTAATGCACATGTTGCTGGATTTTTTTTTTTTTCTGATTTATTTTTTTTCCCCCACTGGAGTTTTTATGGGAAAAACTTGAGTGTTTGATGTCAGAGAGCCCGATGCCATGCAGACTAATTGAGTCTTAAGCAATAAATGGGATCCGGCTGATTTCTGTAATAAGGCCAGTGCTATGTAAAGGTCAGAAGGATGTGGCTTGCTGTAAATTGCATTATATAATGACTGTAGTGATTAGGAACACATCCTATTTCTGTAATAATTAAGAACCAGGCAGCACATTGAGGTGTACATGTGCACACATTCGTATGCTAGTTGCTTACGTTGATCTTTTTGCTTTATGTTTGTGTAAAAAAAACAAAACAAAACAAAATTAAGTCCAAAAGAAAAAAAAAGAAAAAAAGGATTATGTGTACATGATGTCAGTTTTCTGTGAGGGGCATGGGAACCAGGTTGGATATTGTGCAATGATATAATGTCAGTTGTGATAACCTGATAATCCAAACAATGCAAGAGTGGAGCTGAAAGGTAATAGCAAGGCTATAACTATGATTATTTCCAGCGTTAATCAACCTGACAATGATTTTCTTGATTAAAGAGATAATCCTTTGGTTTAAAATGTGGAGAAATGCCAACAATTTACTTAAGCTTAATATGACATCTTTATATATAAATTCTTGTCTATCTTTTGATTAACCGTGTCCAGGAAAAGAAAATGTAGCAGTGGCTGCTGCCAAAATCATTGTCTCCTTACACACACTAGCATGTATCCTAAAGCCTCAACATCAACTTAGAGCAATATCACAATAGTAATAGTAATAGAGCAACATCATAATAGTTTCTGACTGCTCCACGGTAGAGTTAAATACTTGTCTCTGGTTTCTGTATTGGATGGAAAGTGCTAATTACAAGGAAAACTTCACTGCATCGTAACAATGTATTGTCAACATTTTTCAAGGCACAGCAACTTCTGTAAGCATTGCACATAATTCAGAGTAAAAGCATGCCAAACTATGTAACCTAAACCAATGACAGTATACTGCTAACGCCTAGCTGTGAAATGCTACTATGCTATGCTAAAACTGTTTCGAAATGGGATAATTTGGCTTGTGATCAAAACAAGTGAGTTGACAATTTTGCTTACACAGCCAAAGACCAAGTGTTGCAACTCAAGACATTTCGTAGCAAGCCAGCTAACATTATGAAGTCCAAATGCAGGGAAATCCTCTTGCTGTCTGTCTTGCAGCCTTTTGTTTTGTGAAGCTCTTGCCAAAAACTAAAGGCCATCTCTCCTGTGCAAGCTACTTGCTGGATCACTCACTGTTTTTTCTTTCCCGTCAGTCTGCTTCTGTCTCTTCAATCTCTCTGATCAGGGCAAAAAGTGACTGACACACTATTTACCCTATTACAAGTCACCATCAAAATGATATACAAGCTGTCACTGTAAGGCAAACAGTAATAAAATGTTGCTTTACTGGAATAATAATTATGAAAATTATCCATTATTTATTCAGGATGCAAATTGCAATAAATAAATAAAGCCATTTAAGCCCATTTATCTGGTTCATTACTGATGAAGTTAATGGTCTATTCCAGCCTGAGTCTTTATTTACAGCTAGTAGAAATACTGTATACCGCCTGTTAAGCACTGGTGTTAGTATGCAGCCATGGCATTTGCTGCCTGCCATGAATACATGACCTGGAAACTCAGAGACCTCTTTTGTGCCCGTGTGTGTCCATGACATCAAACAAGAGCTGCTCCCAACTGGGGACAACAGGGAGCACACAGTGGTGTGTGAGAGCTGATACCAGGCTCTTGAGATATAAATAGGACCTCCCTGCAACAGGGCTTCCATCAGCAGCACTGATAATTCTCTATGTGTTGTATAAGCCTCATTTTTGTGAGTCTTTTTGTAGATTTTAATTTTTAGATTTTTAAAAAATTGATACCACTTCTCTAGTGTTTATGTTCATGTTGGCATCATAGTCAGCTTAGCCCTGACAGTTTGTATATTTCAAAAGCGGTGTTGGTTTTAAGAAAATTGTGTTTGACTTGGCTGCCAACAGGCCTGAGTCAGGATACAGTACTGGTCACCATATGCACACTGTGGTAACGACATACCACTGCGCCACATGTTCACCCCCAAAATGTCCTGAGGTTGATTGTGAGGTTGTTGTTTTAAATCAACTCAGTGAGCTGACACAAGTCACGAGGTTACTCATGCTGACAAGATCAATTCACGTGTGTCTTTCATGCTTCCTGTTTCCCTTCCTGCTCGATTAAGATCAGTTTTTTTGGACTGCCCCAAGTGAAACAAGGCAGTTTAGTTCCACTTCTAGGGTCAGGAGCAACAACATTCAGAGTGAAGATCTGAGATGTACAACCCCTTTTTGGTTTTGCTTTTTCTTTTTTCTTTTTATTTCTGACTTGGTGTTGGGTTGAAATTCACTTTTAAACCTACGTTATTAAAAGAATATTTATCAGTGTAGCAACTATTGTCTAGAATTATTTTTAGAAAACCCTGTTCCCATCACAGATTTCATGCTCAGTATGCTTGTGTTGTCTGACCAACATACAGAAATCAACGTACAATTAGAAATCATATGGAAGAGCTGCAAACTCTAACATTGGAGAAGTTGGTGGCAGAGATGGTCTTGAATTTTTTCTTGAAAAATGACCTATAGATAAACTGGTTTTATAAAATAGTTATTAACAGTAATAGTAATTAATAATTAACTGTTGTCTTACTAATCCTTTATTGAACTAATTGTTTCTTAATTACATTTGGTACACCTGTGACAAAAATTTGGATGAATAGATTGTTTTATATTTCTCTAAATGTTTGTCAATCATGTTCTGCTCTCTTGGCAGACTTTTTTTTCCTTGTACCTAACTCCTGCATCTGTCCAATTAAGGCAGGTGACTAATATTGTAAATGCCTGATGTAGATGACCTATTTGCAAAAACAACAGATGTAGCAACTGCAGCCTCAGTAGTTTTATAGTCATAGGTGGGACATACAAACAGTAACTATATTATTACAAACGGGTAACAAACCCGCAACAGGAAAACTTATGCCAGATTTGCATAAAGCACATGAGAGAGGGACAAAGAAAGTTATCGGTGTGCAAGTGTGGGCCACAGAAGAATGCAGCCTTTGAGAAGTAGTAGGGAGTGATGAGTAGGTTAGGAAGCAAAAAACAGAGCAAGTAAGAATGTTGGCTCTGTGGTGCAGAAATGTTTTCCATTTGCAACTTAGTGTGTTTGAATTGGCCCATTTTTTCTGTCATCCCCTGCTGAATGCTGTCTAGCAAAACAATAATATGATAACAGAGGACCAAGTTAAGGTTAGAGGTCTTGGATAAGAACAGAGAAAGAACACACAAAACTGCATAAGCCATTTTGTTTTCCCTCACAACTTTAATGTGGCCTTCAGTCAAGGTGGAAATAAAGGATGCATGAATCTAAAAACATCTGGAGATCCTCATATCAGAGGACACAGAGGATCAAAAGAAAGGGAAAACCATGGGAACGAAGACAACCAAGCCCCCAGATGAATGCTGCAAAAGGAAGTGTGTGTATATGTGTGTTTGTGCGTATGTGTGTATTTGTGTGTGCATGTGTGTGTGAGAGCATGTTCTGTAGTCAGTCAATGCTGAGTCATTGCTGGGCTGGCTAGGCTGATAGAAACAGGCTTCTGGGGGGGCCGGCTGGAGGGGCACAAGGTGGCATGTAGTGAGCATGCTCAGAAAAGTACAGGAAGGGAATTAGTTGTTGTGACAGGACACATCCAGGAACTTTTAGTGACGCAATATTTCACTTTGCCAAGTTTTCACCCCCTCATTGACGCATTTGGTCTCTGGTGCATTTTATTACATTTATAAAAAAAAAATTGCTGGCTTGCTAGGTTGTCCCAATGTTAAGAAAAAAGTTTTCATCTCCAAAAATGTCATAGTTTAGGACACAGTGGGGAGGGAGATGCTAGCTAAGAGATAACGAGACATGTTGCTCCATGTTTGGCCCGACCACAAGTACGCCCCCCCCCCCAAAAAAAATTTTGTGGTTTTCTGTGATCTGTTGGACCACAGTCTGTAACTCCCCCCACTGCAGCACACACAGCCATATGCACGCACACGCACTCATACTTCCTGTACTTAGAATAGACCCTTGTCCGCTGCACTGGAGGAAGATGGTATGTACTGTAGGCACATGTTGTAGTTTGAAACTGATGAACCCTTGTTAATATCAGTGTAGCTTATGTCCTAGTGAGAGTTTATTTAACTTTAGTTTAGCAGCACATTTATGGTAAGCATGGTTACAGCAGATACATAAAAATAAGCCACAATTGTTATATAATGCATGTTTAAGTCTTTTTAACATCTTCATGTTTTTTGGACATCAGTGTTTTCCTGTCAGACTGTTTCATAGTGAGATGTTCTATCTGCTTCACTGTTTTTTGTGATATTGGTCATAATTTAACAGCAAAATGTGCTGAAGTAGTTGTAATCAATAATTGGATTCACTTGAACTATCTCCTAAAGACAGTCAAACTATCTTCCAAAAATCGCTTGATGAAACTTGATTTCATACACCTAAAGGTTGTACACATATACATAAAATTGATTTGCCTCAACACAGTAATTTAAAGGCCTAGAAACTCTGTGGCTGATTATGCAACTCTATATCATCCATTGGCTGTCTGCATAAACCAAGAAGCTCCACTCTTGCATCAGCTACGACTTGTTGTGGTTCTTCGAAAAATGCCTCCTTCCTTCTACTTAACATTTGTAACTGAGGGTTAAGGGTGGTCAAGGTCAGCATTATGTGTATGTGTGTGTGTGTGTGTGTGTGTGTGTGTGTATTTATATATATTTATATACATAAAAGGGATTGGCAAGAGTGTATTTGAAAAGAGAAAGGACTGAGTAAAGCTCTCATTGAATATTTTGGATTTTATCCTGTTTCCTCTTTTTTGTATAGCTATGTGGTCAACTCTTTAACCACAGTGTCATTTCTCTCTAATTTTAAAAAGTAGATTTTGTCGGCAATGGTGACTAGATAAGAGAATATGCACTTCAGGACAGGATTATTGAATGTTATTGACTTCTTTATGCACAGTGCGATGATGGTGTAAAGCGTTGTGGTGCATCAATATTACAGATGATTAGAGGTGTGGGAAAAAGTCAATTCTTAGATGCATCATGATGCAGATGTAGAAGATTCTGAATTAATTCAAAATGCCAAAAATCAGTGTTCTTATTGTTAGTTGATTATTTGATACTGGCCCAATTCAACTGCAAGACAGTGCAGTATTCAGACAATTTACAGCATGCTCAAGCCTGAGTTATCTTGTACTTCACTAAAATGAATGGTTGCAAGCTTGTTTTGATGTAATGCTTAAAGAATGACATTAGTGAGATAAACATCATGTGAATTTTGTATTGTCACAGAGAGACTAACATTAACCAAGCATAGCAATCATACGTATCAAACAAGACCAGATGACCCTACATACATTGCAGGATGAAACAACTTAATCCAACTCGGATGGGAAGAAAATAACTCCACTCAGTCTATTTCACCCCAAAGCCTTGAGCCTGCTCAGTATCTTGTAAAAAGGTTACTTTCCTTGAAATTAACATATAGGCAAGCAAAGCTTATAGGAGGCTCTCTGGAGAAATAACATTAAAATTGCGCTTGCGTGCTTTACCTTCCCTTCTTTTTTTATTCTCAGATAGGCAGAAGACTGTAAGATGCTTTCAAATGAGTTTTAGTGAGACCATTGTTTAAGGAATACACAAGCATTTCTTATCATCATCTACTGCATATGTGAGAGCATCATCTAACTAACAACTTTATCAGCTTTACCATCAAAGTTCTCGCTCTATCGGGAGAGAGAGTATATACATCAACTAAGAAAGAGGTCTATAGAGTCAAGAAATCACAGTGCATATCATAGGCTTGGCATTAAAAAAAACAAAAATGTAAAAAAGCAGAAGGAACATTGAAAAGATCACATGTAAACACAAAAACAGACAGATGGCCAGGCAGGCAGTGTGGTTGATTGAGAAATTTTCTAACCGTACTTCCTCAGTCAGGGCCTCATTCAGTGTCTCTCTGACTTATTACTGTTTTCATTCATTTTCTGCCATGCAATTTTGAACTGATTTAGTCATCTTCATTGTCAATATTTTCTCTTGTCACTTATTCACCTCGAGAGCAGGATAAGATTTTCATAGAATTTTTCTTCAGTATTTGCTATTACAGTTTTTTTGTTCTTAATACAATTGTTTTTCTACAAATTGGATGGTCCTTTTTCCTTAATGTGAACTATAGCCATCCTTATCTATTAAGATACTCTAGGACTGGTTGATTGCCAGAGATTCGTTGTAGGTCCATGTAATCTAATTTGGACTGTTTAAGATTGAGTACAGATAAAGTCAGACTTTGGGCATTCAATACTTAATATTTGAACTGTTTCAAACTTTCAGGTTATTCAAAGAAATGCTTTGACTTTGAACTGACTATTTTACCGGTTCAGTCTGTCTTGTACAAAACTCTACTTATCTTGCCTCTAATTACAATTCAATATCTCTCCTTTGTTTGTCCCTCAATCATCTTTTTTCTCCCTTTTTCTTCATTGTCCTTCTCTCCACTCCTGTTTCGAAATCAACCCCTTTACCCCAACTTCCCTTCCATCATCCCTTTCTCTCTTCCTCTTCCTTTTTCAACCTTCTGTGTCTCGCAGCAGTGGTTCTCAGCCATTCTTGTTACTGCAATGAATGGTAACACTATACATCCAACCAACACCACCACAACAGCAGGAGGAGGCCCAGGCGTGGCGACGCCCCCAAGAGGCTGGAGGGAATTCTGCGAGCTGCACGCCATTGCCACAGCCCGGCAGCTGGCTGGACACTACCGGAGCTTTGCCAGGGAGCGACCACAACATGACGTGCTCCCACCAGAGACCTTTTCCAAGCAGTTCACGGACATCTTCCAGCAGCACTTCTGCTGTGAGGTCGACAAAGATGGCTCACAACTCAGCCAGAACATGTGCTCTACCACTGCCAGTAGTGCCTCCTCCACAACTCAAGTGGCCTCTCCACTTCCATCACAGGCAGTGATGGGTCGATCACGGATCACATCTTTGCCTGGGGTACAAGACTATCGGGAGGCAGGCCGACCAAGTGGAGGGGCTGCTCATTTCACTGTGGTGTCACCAAAAGTGGAGTCATTGGTGGTGAATCGGGAACAGGAGCAGCCACTGCGATGTACTGTGGGAAACTCCTTAGCAAGGAACCCAGTGGTTCTCAGAGGGTCAACTCGTAGTATCAGCAGTGGGTCACTACTGATTCGTAGCCGCAGCAATGAGGAGGTTTCTGGCAGTGATTGTCGACAAGTATCTGAACGGTACTCCTCGGACTCCTCAAACTCCAACCACGGCCATGCTGACGTCACACATTTCTCTGTCAGTCAAATCCGGCAGTCTGTTAGATTGCTTTTTAAGAAACGGCCTCTTCCCAGCCCACCCTCATCCCAGGACCTGTCTCCCAGTAACTCTAGCCCCACCACCAACAACAGTCCCCCAAACAATGGTGATAGAGTGGGCGGGATTTCCTCAACAAATGAGGAAATGTTGTCCTCTTCCTCATACCCCCATTCTTCCTCATGTATGAACTCTGAAGCCACGCCCCCAGCCTCTTCACATATGTCTGTGGCTGGGTTAGCCTCTCACCTCCTGGATCGTTTCCGTTCATTACGCAGTGGGAGCATGAGGCAGAGAAGGTCAGATGTGACTGGCTGCTGTAAAGAGGGCCAACTGAGGTACTTGCTGGTGGATGACACTATCTCAGAC
This sequence comes from Acanthurus lineatus, assembly GCA_029814665.1. Lineage (NCBI taxonomy): Eukaryota > Metazoa > Chordata > Actinopteri > Acanthuriformes > Acanthuridae > Acanthurus > Acanthurus lineatus. The sequence continues at coordinate 14,831,641 of JAPZDV010000022.1, forward strand.
TCTCAGCCCCGCTGGCAACGCTGCCGCCTGCTGGTCAGGAGGATCAGGGATGCTCAAGGTGGAGGAGGAGGAGGAGGGGAGAGATACCAGTTGGAGCTTTATGATCCTCCAAAGGTAGAAGCATTTATTTATGTTTATTTTTATACACACATATTTTTATGGCCCAAGTATTTATTTTAAGAATAAAGAAAAAAGTTTCTGTCTGTCTCCTCATACAAAAGATGCATAAATCTACACTGAAGGGTAGGGTGGGTCTGTGTGATGGCTGACAACAACCAGTTAACAGTTTTCTGATTTGTAAGAAATCTACATAGTTATTGGTGTCCTTTTTTAATTTGTTTTTTGTTTTTATTTGGACAGAGCAGAGCTAGCTGTTTCTCAACACTTTTTGTCTTTTTCTTCGCTAATAGCATCCTTGCTCAGGTGCCACTGAAAATGCACAGACATGAGATGAATTTCCTTAGTTTAACACTCTCATTAAAAGTGTGTTCAGAGGTGCAATTTGGATCTTTTTATGTTTAGCCTGCAAATAATAGTGCAGGGCTTTTTTTTAGCATAAGAAGTGGCTTCATTATTTTTTTGTTGTTTAATATTTAGATAAGCTAAAGGTCAGAGTTGGTACCTAAAGAACCACATAATCATATATTATTATTATTATTATTATTATTATTATTATTATTATTATTAATTCTTATTTTTAACATTTGTGGTTCAGTAGTAATTTACTCATGAGGCAAATCTTATACTACATTTGCATCTTTGCATGATTTTTGTGCGATAATTGACATTAGCCGTAACAAACAGATGTTCTGCATTACTGCATGAATGTACCATATAATCAGTGGTGGACACTTTCTGTCTTACAATTGTTCTTAGTACAGCAGATGCTTGCTCTAGCTGTTTCACAAGATTGTGTGTCTGCAGTTCTTACAATTTTTTTTGAGTCTTCTCAGAACTGTGCAAACAATGAAACATTCAAAAGTTGGCAGGTTCCTCATTTTGTGCAAAAGAGAATTTGCAGATCTGTTAGTATTCATCAATAGAAATGCACAGACATCTTTAAAGGTCTGGGTAACATAAGTTTACTTGGCTGGGTCAGAAATAAATGAACATACTCTACATTACCACACAAACACTTGCACAGAGTAATTTCCTGTTTCCAGCTGTTTTATTCATAGGGGTTTCCCCCGACCTCCTTTTTTCAGATCATCTCTTTTCTCTGTATTTGTTCTGTTTTCATAAAACGTGTATGCTGCATCTAACAAGCTCTTTTGTACAATTTGCCACATGACAAAATACAACTAAAGCTGTGATGATATTTAGCTTTATTTCAGAAAACTGTGCACCGTGTTTGTAGTTTTCATCACATATTTGCCTCTTGTGATTGATTTGTTTTGTTTTGTTTTTTTAAATGTAGCTACAGACTGTGCTGTGATGTTAACTAGGATTTGTTTTCGACAGAACCGAAAAAGTGAAAAATTATAATGGTTTAGTCAAAGCTTAGCTCAGAACTAATCAGGGCTGTACTGTTTCTGCTTAATGCACTGAGTAAAAGTGTCTCTGTTCAACTCCATCAGTTTTTTTTACACTGACAAACCTTTAAGATGATGAAGAGAATTAACCCATTCAAAGAAGCTTGAGGAAATGGAGTTAGCACAACATTTGCCCAGTGAGCAATTTTTGTATGCAGATCCCTCAACGAATGTGCTGCATTAATGTCTTCTTTTGCTCCTAGGTTAGTTGATATGCCTCCTACACCATTTCCTGTTTGGGGTTTGCTTCAGGCAGATTTTCTGTTTTTTAAATTGTTAATGATGCATAAACTCAACAGTCAGAAAATAGGAAAGTGCAACATTTAAAATATATCTCTTTGAGGAACATACATATTTGAGTTGCAAATTAAGAAGAACTTTTTCTGACCTTGCTTGACAGCTCATCACAGCATAGCAGTTATTTTTATTTATTTAATTACTTTTTTGGTTAAAGTTTTGCATGTCTGCTTGGCTCCTCGCATGAGACACCATGGTTTAAAACCCTGTAATATTTCCAGATGGGGACAGCTGCTAGGCTGCATGTGCTTGCACACCCAGTCCCCCAAGATCCATGGACCAGTAATCAGAGCAGCTAAGCTGACTGCTGTCCTAGCTGCTGCCATCCATAAGGTCACTAGTTGCAGAGTCAAGACTCGTAGGGGTGTGCACAGTTGTGTATTCTGGCACAGGCAGAGGTCAATGAAAAAGACATTGCATTCATGTGTGCATGTGTGCTTGTAGTGTTTTATATTTAGCAGTACTCAACTCTTCTGTCAGCTGCAGCCCTAACCATGTGCATGAGGTAATTTGGCAGATGATAGAGCCAGAACTCTATGTGTGTGTGTTTGCATGTGTGTGTGCACATATTAATGCATGTGCATGCATATATTCCAGAACTAGAAGGCATTGGCAGTATTTTCCTGGCTGATTACAATGTTACTTTAGACAACTGCATTGCTGCTCTGTCTTTTCCCTGTGTGCGTGTGTATATGTGTAATCTTGGCAGGGTGTAGAGTTAAGGCCCTGAGAATGGCCTTAAAAGGAAGGAGAGCTGTGAACTTGCATGCACGCATTTTAAGATATACAAGAAAAAGCATGTGTTGACACCCTAAAAAAGTCATTTATACACAAACTTATAAGACATTGTGGTTGCTGTGTTATATGATGTGTAAGTTCAGTTTCTTTTTTTGTGGATGTCAGTTGGGGTTACATACATGTGTTACCTCTTTATGTGACTGTATATGCATTTATGTTAAGGTTTGTGAACATGCATTCTTGCACCCTGCACACTTATATTGGCTACATAGAAAATAATAATTTATGAGTGGGGTTCATATGTACTATTATTATTATCTTTTCGTGTTTGTCTGGCTTTGTGTGCAGCAGCAAGAGTATGAACTGATTAAGTACAGAAGAAGAAAAGAGGAAACTGCATAGAAACTGATAATGTATTCGCGTGAGAAAGCTTCAGTCAAGGCACAGAGCTCTGTCAGGGCAAAACTTGTGCTGAGTTTTTTATGCAGTGGTAATGTCTGCCTTATTGCAACTTAAACTAGCTAAATTCAGATAGCCTTGGAGGAGAAAAGCATGCCTTTAGAATGCACCAAACTACTCTCTATAATGTGAAAGTTTATGTTGTTTAGAATTTATTCTGTCAGCACATCATTGCAATAATTAAATTGGAATAATATGTTTTTTTGCAAAGAAGTCATCACATTAGATGTCATGTTGTTCTCGAATTAAAAACAGACTAATACAAAATCGACCTCTGTAACAGGCTAGAGCTTTTAATTTTATGAGAACATTATCTCTGTCATACTGCTTCATACAGAGGCCTGCTGCAGTAGTTGGTGTTAGCAGTGTTATGGGTGTTACGCAGTGTTTGGGCAAATGCCATATATATTACTTGCCCATGTCTCTTATACTTTTAAGCTTGAAGGGTTTGCTCTATACAGCAGAAGCATAGAGAAGCACAGTGATATGAGCACACAAAATAGTGAAAGCATGCGTGTGGGAGCATTTCTGCTCCCCATGTCCATGGGGCTGTGACAAGTGCGACATTGAACCCTCATCCCAGCCCAACCCACCATAGTCCTTCGTTGGGAAGCACAGGTGCTTATATGGTAATATTACAGAGACCTAGACCTTAGACCTAATGTTCATGAAGAACTTGATTACCTGACTGAGGTGTTACAGGTGTGCAGTCTGTTGTCTGCATCTCTTCATTGAATGGGTTGCTGTGGCTTCTTCTGTTTAAATTGTCCTTTTAAGTATTTTAAGTTATTAGTAAAATGCTGAAAAGACTGTTGTCCTGTTATGTAGGCACACTTTGACAAACAACAGCTGCACATGCTAATATCACTGATGATTTAAAAAAAGTCAATTCTGCCAGTTGAATGCTCTTAATGTGAAGCTTCAGCTGTAGCAAATGTTAGTTTTGCATTATGGTAACATAACAGAGCCTTATGCAGTTTATGAGTCTGTAATTTGTCGTATTATGTTTGTTCTGTTTTGCCGATGGAAAGACAAGGTTGATTTATTGCAGAAGTAAATCTTGTCATGTCAGCTGAAACAGGCGGATGTCTCCTTAATGTCCTTTGGGAGTGTCTCAAACTTTAACATTCAATTCTCTCTGTTTTTTTGTTTTAGTATCTGAAAAAGGACAAGCTGACACAGTGACCTAAACATTAACATTACTGTCTTGGTGTTGCATTATTTTAGATTATCTAGTCCACAGGCAGAGAGTGGATATGGGTGACATTGGGTCTGGTACATCGCAAACTCTCCAGTATCCTAATGTGCAGTCTTTGTTATAACTTGGAGCTCCCTTGTATGCCTCTTCAGCTTTGACTGGCTTTAAACTGATTGGCTTCTGCAACATTAAGCCATACTTTTCCTTTCATCTGACACACGGTAGTCAAGGTTACAGACAAGGTTAGTGTCTTGCCAGGAAAATTGTGGTATTCCGTCTTCCAGGGTCAGTTCCCACAGACGGCAACAGTTTAATGGCGGATTTGTTTTCTGAGACCTACTGTAGACTTCATCTTAATCACACCGCTCTCATCTCATCTCAGCTGCGTGTACTGTATGTGTGTGCTTGTGCTTTTGCATGTGTTTGTTCCAGCTCTTTCAGCCTTAATCTTTCCCACATGGTTACATTTCATGCTTGTGTGTACGTGTGCCTACACCAAGTTTCATGTTGCTGTTGGAGTTTGTCCTTCTGTGTCTGTATGTGTTTGTACTCTCTTTCTCTGTATTCTCACACATATTTTTATGTGTGTTGGCATGTATCCTAAAAGCTTTGTCTTCGCCTTTCTGTCCCATTGGGGTCATGTGATACCCCAGCTTTCAGTAAAAAAGAAAATCTAAGAATTTCCAATGCCAAATGTGCAGTAATGCTTCATTACATCAACAGAGCTGGAGTTACACGGTTGAAAACCAAATGCATTATGTTTTTGTGCTTATGCGTTCTTGTATTTGCATTTAATTTTGAACATTCTTCTCTCTGCATCTGTTTTTCTTTCAGTGCACATTTTTTCTCTCTCACTAACAGTAAGAGAGGAGTTTGCAACATCAGTGGAAAATACTTTTCCAACAACTAGACTCTGGTGTCCATCTGTTCTGTGTTACTTGTTGTACTTCAGTCTCTCATATGGCAACATGCAGCGTTAATTTGGCTCTCGTTGCATACCACAACTAAAGCTCTAAACACATGGGCCACAGTCAGCTGAACCAGAAACAGAATGAAACTAACCAAAAGAGACACAGGAAACGCAACAGCAGGAGACATGAGAGGGTTGGACTTAGAGTTAGGTAGACAAGCAAGCAGAGAAGAAAAACGGCAAGATTAAGGTGTCTCTAGGTCAGTGGCAAGTGTTTGATATTGTTTTTTGAAGGTAAACTCTACAAAATTCTTAGAAAACGTGCTAGAGTTCTTGAAAGTATATTTTCCTTGTGAGAAGATTCCCTTAAATCCCTGACATGCCAGATGGTTTGTTACAAAGAACCATCTGGGAAGTTGTCCTTGGAAACTGTTTGAAAAAAGTGCTGGCACTTTCAAGAAATGCTCGGCAGGTGATTGGATGAACAACCTGTCTGTCACTGTCTATCATGGACTAACTTCAACTATTCAAATGGAGCCAGTTGGTATATCAAACTGCTGTAACCAGTCTTAAAAAAGGTGAAAACATCTTTTTCATTGCAGTGGTGATACATTTTTCAGAAGCGAACAAAGCTTTATTTCCTGACACTTGTTCTAGAAGTAAGATCAACCACACAAAAGGTTTTTTTCCCTACACCACAGCTCAAATTCCTTTTAATCATATATACAGAAGAACTCACCATAAATCAAGAACACAAAAGAACAGATCTTAAGTTGACATATAATGAACAAAATTACTGCTCTAGAGCAGTACTTATATGCAGCCCTAATAAAGTCAACCTCTGCTATTGCCGGTGTATAGAGTGAAGATTATCTCTATAGAGAGGCACTTTAGACAAGACTTTAGTTTCATTTTACATCATGAAAGTCTTGTATCTCACCCACAAAGTCAAATCTTTTACTCTTTCCAGGGATTAAGTTTCGTGAAACATAGAAATTGTGCCTTGAAGTGACTGACTGAGTGATGCAATGGATAGTTATGTGCAAGGGCGTGCATGCATGCTTCTGTATTTATACACTGTGTGTTAACTAGCTGCAAGAATGCTGTGACTATCATCTAACCAGACAGAAGTTTGATAAATGGAGTAGCGTGAGAGTAGATGTTCTCATCGATCATCTTTATTGGTACATTAAAATAGATTATGTTTGTGTTTTTAAGCCCCAGTGGTTCTGCTTTTTAGCTTCTCACTGCTGACCTGCCTAAACTTGTCCACCCTTCCTTCTAATTTTTCATCTCCAGATCTGAGGCAGCAATCCAGTTGGCTGTGAATTTTGAAATCCCTCTAGGAATATTACCTCTGGTTGGTTAGCATAATTTTGTTGGTTTGAAATTAAATGGCAACGCACTGTGACAGTCCTTTGCCTAAACCTCTGAACTTGATGAAACAGAGGTCTGCACAGTTGCATGAGATTCTTGATTTCCCAACAGCAACATTGGCACAGCCAGAGAGGTCACTGGGAGGTTGGTTATGCACGGAAAAAAGCAACAACCGACTTTTTGATTATTTTATCATTGTTAAAAAAAATTTTGGGCAGTAGACAACCAAAGAAAGATGGTTGACTGAAATTCTGCCTTCTTTCTAAATTAGGCTTTATGTTCGCACAGCTTGACTCAACTGTCTCTCAGTATTTCAACATTAATCCAACATCACTATATAAGCCACTGGATATGTTTGAGTAGCAATAGCCAAGTAGTAAATCTCAACGGCCATAAAGTTTAAAAAGGGGTTTTTTTATGAACAGTATACATCAGTATTTTGCACTGAATTACCACAAAATTGCATACACAAGTATCAACATAGAATGTATTTTTTAATGAAGTTAAAATATTAAGACATGAAACAGTATATCAAGGATATGAATCAATGAGCAGAATCTGGATACGTTATCTTGGCTATCATAAATGTGGATTAGGCCAAAACAGACCGTTCTTTTAGAAGCATAAGATAGATTTCTATAAAACGGTGTTTATGTTAGTCTCTGTAACCACAACATAATAAAAGACTTTTCACCAAAATGTGTCATTAACCCATTTTACTTTGTAATAAGAATACTGTAGTGGAAAATATGAGCGCTCCTCATAGGTGATTAAACTTTTTTGTTGATGGTGGATTGGATGCTAGCCACTGTCCATAAAGTTTTAGTCTACATTTAGTTGTTTTTGCATAAAATTTAACATTTTGCCTCTTAATTAAAACTCCTGACACACCACACTTGCATGAAAGTAGCCTTGTTGGATTAAGGCTGAGTACAAAACCAGTGTTTAGCCAAAGTCAGCAATAATGACTCTTGTCAGGAATACTGTGAGTCATAGAGACATTCTACCAAGTTAAAGCCACATATTTCAAAGGAAGGCCCTTCGTTGTAAATATAACCAAAGGCAAGAATACACCCTCTCAGATTTGTAGACTGTATTGAGTAGCTAACTAAATAATAGTAACTTTTGTTAACTACAGTGGGAAAATATAAACAAAAAGACATTTTTAACATTGTTTTATCTTACTTGTTTGTGGACTTGGTTGTTGATTCCCCGTCAGAAACTATGATTAAATATGATACTTAACAATTGATGATTGTAAAGCTCATGTTGTGGGCAGAGTTTGCAAGCCTGTACACCAGATCCAGCTCAGTGAATATGTTTACATGAACTTAACCATGCTGTTCACAGCAGTAGAGAATTGCTGATCTTGACCGAGGATATAAGAACTCTTTGAGGAACTAAATTGTCATGCTCTCTTTGAATAGTGGCATCAGAGGACTTGGTGGGGAAGCCTTGAATTGCCATGTTTCTACAGTTGCTCAGAGCGAACAAAACAAACATTGGCTCTAGAAAGGACATTTTCACATTTTTCCTTAATGCTTGAAATGAGAGGAATAGCAGAGGTATATTCAGTTGGTTGTAATCTGCAATCCTTGTAATCCTTACCACTAAATAAAACTAAATCCTTCACACTGGACCTTTTTATCCATGACTGGGTCATGTTCATGGTTAGGGGTCAGATGGGGCAAGAAGTCGAGAAGCAGACAAGTGCAATAAAGTGTTAATTTTGCAGAAGTTAGCTTCCTTTTCCTTTTCACATTTCTTTCCTCTATTTACAGGGCCAGTTAAGGTAGTTCAGGCATTTAATTTGAATGCCTCCTAGTGGCTTACCTGCGGGGATAATCCAAGCAAATCCAACTTGTATAAGACCCAGGGGCAGATCTAGAACATGCTGAAGGAAAACAGATCCCACTAAGCGTCGGAGACACCTGAAGACCCCTATTAAAGAATTAGAGGACGAGGTTGGAAAAAAAAACAAGGTTTACCTTGCACAAGTAGCTCCTCCTGGAAAAACAACAGAATAAGATCTATGAAGGGATCGAGGCTGCAATGTTTTTGATGTTGTTTTTTCATTGCTGTACCACCACGTTAACTGGAAATAGGTGTGAATATTATTGTGCAAACATTTTGACAAAATCTAGGGCTAAATGCTTGCTTGTATAAAAAAAATAAAAAGCAAAACAGAGCAAGTTCAGCACATATGTGGGGAGCACAAAGCTCACAGAGGATGTAGTTTGCAATTTTTAAGAACACTGATTGCTGTTGTTTGTTTGGACTTAGACTAAAGGAGACAGAAAAACTTTTCTCATACAGAGTGGAAAACTTCTCACAGTGTAGAAAAAGCTTGAGTGTGGGAGGAGTGTGTTTTGTTTTTCTTTTTGTTGCTGTTTGCATGTGTGTGTGTGTGCTTGTGTGTGTTTCAGTGTAACAAAAATCTATAGAAACATCTAAAGGAAGTGGAGTGGTTAGAGTCATGTGGTCAAGATGTTTGTCAGATCTCTCGCTCTGTCTCTTTCTAGTTTTGTATGTTTTTCTGCTGAAGGGATAATAATGCTGTCTTTATATTTGCCTCTGCCTGCATTAATGAATATTCTATTTGCGTAGATTTATACAAAGTTTTCTTTTTGTGATTAATGATATTTAATTGTTCATGCATCTTAAATGTGTGCTTTTTTTCCCCTTGTCATAACTTCTTTGTTGGACTGTCTTTTGTGTGCGTGTGTGCATGCATGTGTGCGTGTGTGTGTGCGTGTGTGTGTGTGTGTGTGTGTGTGTGTGTGTGTGTGAGTGTGCGTGTGTGTGTGTGTGTGTGTGTGTGTAACATACAACCACAGAGACAGAGCACAAGACCTAGCTGAGTAGCATGTGGAAAGCCCCTGCAGCAAAGCTGTGCAACACCCTCACCCAGCAGTTTTCTATTGGCCTCTATGGTCCAAAAAGGAATACACACACACCTGCAAAAAACTATTATGTGCAGATCACCATTACCTCATAGTTTGAGTTAGCGCAATTGCAATAAGATAAAGTATTTGAAGTTTTTTTACTTTCATTATCAAAAGGTGTTTGTAGTCATATAAACACCTGAAGAAGATGTAGTCCAACTTGTGACTCTTCGCTAAAAATATGCTCGACAGTGCTTGGCTGCCTGATTGCTTGAGAGACTCGTTATAGATAAACAAAATGGTGTCTAAACGCCTGGCCAGTTTAGTAAGAAGTAATGCGGTTTGATATTACAGTCCTGTTATACGTATTCCCTTCATGAAGTAAAATATATTCAGGTTATGTTAAAACTTCTTTTGGAGAGGTGTTGAATCAACTTTATGATCGTTGTGGAGGCTGTAGTTTGTGATTCTGTTTAACAGTATTACTCAGATTGATGTCAATGTTTTGTCTCCTGTCTTATATGGTCTAATGTTGAGAAATGACTGAGCTTGAGAGCAGCATCAGTCACTGAAACATAATAGTCCTTATTGTCCTGTTTGATTTTCTATCATACTTTTAATAGTATGAAAAGTGTGAAGGTTATCCATTTCATTCTGTGTGGAATTAAAAGCCTGTGAAAGTCTTTATAAACCCTATAGTAACCCTGTGTATATCCTCTGTGTGCTACCATCCCCTCTTCTCTTCACGCTCATCCACTCAACTCTACTCAGCTTTATTCTGAGTCACATCTCCAGCCCTGCTAAGCCTTCTCCCCTGATTCTCTTCAGGCAAGTCTTTAGCCTGGTTTCCATTACAGTGCCAAACATAGCTTAAATTTATTCATTATCTGTGCCTCTCAGTTTCCCCCTCAAAAAAGGACTTTTTTTTTTTTTTTTTTTAATCCTCGTGCCAGCAGAGATGATTCATCAATTGGGCTGCAGTTTTTCACTAAGCAAGCTGTGCTTTCTGAACCTATGTTTTAAACATTTTGAGTTTTCTATGGCCCTGGTTGGTCCCACTTGGCTCTAACTCTTAGTGGAAAATGTTATCATGGCTAGATCTCCTTCCCTATACAAATCTGATTCTGGCTCAGTTTTACCAGGAACTGTAGTCATAAGGGGCAAAACTGCACAGTAAGGTTTACTCAGAGACAATAGTGTGGCACAGGGGCAAAAGGGAAAGGAAGGACAAGAGAAAGTTTTTCTTTCCAAACTTCTGGGAATGTCCTCGTGTCAGAAGTTGCTTATTGTCCATCCATTACAGCAGCTTCTGATTTAATATCTTTTTAGATAAAGTCAAACCAAAA
>JAPZDV010000022.1:14842806-14879134 GCA_029814665.1 Acanthurus lineatus
TATATATATATATATATATATATATATATATATATATATATAAAATTTTGGCTCTTGACCCTTCTTGTTATATTTTGAATTATTTATAAATAATTATTATGTTGTCCTTTCCAAAGAACTTTGCATATCAAAGTGGCTCCTCCTGTCATATTTCTTAGTTAAGTTTTCCAAATTTTAAACTCTTCTGTCTCAGTACACATCTTTGCCAAAACCTGTTTATGAAACATTTGCAAGGATTTTGTTTCCAAATATCAGTTCTGGTGTCTGCCTAAAAAATATCATTTTGGTTGAAATGTTACCAGTTCTCAACTGTGATTAACATGATTTAATATCAGAGTAAAAGAAGTGTTATATGAAGAACTCATCAGCTGCGAGAAAGAAATTTACTACAGAAGAAAAAAGGCTGAGCAGAAAGAGTGTAAAGATTCAATTAGAGGGATGGAAAAAAGTTTTATATTCTGAGGAAGAACATGTTTACTAGTCTTTTCCACATTTGTACAGTTACTGGACACACAACACACCCTTAACTGACCATCACACATATACACACACCCATAACTGACACATGCCAAGTCTGACACACGTGGATGAGAAGCACACTTGAAATGACTTTGATATACAAACACAGATACAAACATACAAGTAAGTTTTTATCTACTGCTAAGACCATTTTTTTGCCAAATTTGGAATTTTGTTTTTCTCAGTCTTAGCAATTTGCTGATTTCCATGTTTTAAGATATATAACTTTGCACTTTTAAAATCCAAACTTAAGTTTGATCCAACAACATGCAAAGTATAAAAAGGATAGAAATCTTTCTGGCAGTTTTTGTTTATTTAAGAGATAAATTACTAAAATTATGCATCTCTAACTTTGTCTGACTAGAATAACCGTCTTTACAGACAAAAACTTCCAATGCAAGTGTGGAAAAATTGATTTGAAAAAACTAATTGTTGTCATTTAGGAAAAAATTTTGATTCCTCAATGATCTTTGTAATTCTTTTCCATTACTGATGCTAGTTTCAGAAATGTCTCTAACACTGCCAAAAGGGTGAAGTACACAAATTAGTAAGAGCACATGTCTATGCACCAAATGAAGCCACTTCATTTATTTATCAGGGACAGCCCTGCTACTTCTCAGCAATGTCCGATGCACCTGTATGCAACCTCACAGATTTGTATTTTCTAATAAACAGTATGCAGTTTCCATAAAATGCAATTTATTTGTGCAACTTCAAGAAGACCCATTACACAAACTTCATAAGGGATCAGTGCTATATGCCTGTTGAAAAATTTAATGAATCACAATGTCATTCTATTAAATAAGTCAGTTAATGTATATGGAAACTGAGCCAAAAGACTTGCACACAGAGCCAGTGTGTTTATTACATACATTTATGCTTTACTTACCACAATCGCGCAATCTATTTGCTGTTTCCCAGTAAGCTGATGATGATGATGATCATGGTGATACATGCTCGGCTGTTTTCCATGACGCTTCAGCTGTACTTCAATTAGCTTTTGTTTGAGTAAAGGGAGGTGTCAGAGGAAAGGGAGTGTCAAAGGACATCTTGTCTTATTTGAGCTAATTATCTTGGACAAATAAGTTGTATAATTATTGAAAATAAAAGTTTTAAATCACGTTTAATGAGATTGGAACAGTAGACATGGCTAAAAATCAAATATTTTATCAAATTGGCATTGTTCCATCTGGTCGTTCATATCAGTAAACATGTCTCTTCAAAAATATTTTTTTCTGAAAAAATTTGGAAAATTTTATTCTTTATAAGTGTTGTTTGTGATATTTTTGTATTTTCATGTGATAGTACCATTAGAGGTGACAGTATTTCCAAAAGGAGACAGGAAGGCCCCAGCCAGATTGAAATCATGGTCATCCTAGACCATGTTACGTGTCACCTGGATGAAATCTCTGGCAGGCCATAAAGCCCGTATAAGCCTCATGGAGCAACCACCAATATAAGTGGGAAGTGATGTTCATAGTCTTTAAAGCATTAAAAAAAGGTTGTTTAATTACAGAAGAATCCTGTCTCTCCAAAATCTAGAAAAAAAAGTCTAGAAAAAAAATAAAAAAATACTATTTACCCCACTCTTATTCATTGAACTGTTGTAGACAATATCAGAAAATCTCAGTAAAACCCAGTAAAATTTAACTGAACCACAAACTTCAGCCTAAAACAATACCATCAAGTTGAATGAACACCTCTCCAGAACAATTTCACAAAAACTGTATAATCATGATGAAGAATAGGACCTGCTGTTGGACTGCCGTATAAGTCTTAGGTAATAAACTGGCAACTGACAGCAGAGCACAGATGTTAAAAAATTTAAATGCTTTAGTGCTGCAGGTATGCAGTTGCAACTTATCATCAGAGTAAAGATATTAAATATTTTTTTCCACTAACTTAAAAAGATGTTTCCACTTTCCTTCTTCTTTATTTTGCTCTGTCAGCCTTGCTAATTGACTTTTTGTGTGCATAACCACAGCTAATTCATTTACAAGGAACTAGAGTCAGTTCTGTGAAACTCAAGTGAGCTGTCTTTACTTCTGCTTGTTTGGCTTGCAGGTATATCAGTAATTCTGAGAAGTTTGCAAGGAGGGCAGCGCAATGAACTGACACATTTATTCTTTGCTGAAGGCTACGTCTCTGACAACGTCTGACAAGTTTCCTAGAACACACTCATCTCTATCAGTGTTGTAACCCCACAACTAGTGTGTGTGTGTTAGCATCTGTATGTGTGTGTTTCCCACATCCTCCATGATGCCACAGATAGAGCTGATTGTGAATGTGATCAGTTCTAGTGATCTCTTGGCTGCCTGTACTCCATCTATGTTCACGCAAAAGAAACCAGCATGTTCCTTTTTCTCTGTGTGTATAAAATATTTCCTCAGACCATAAAAAAGCTGACCTAATAGGAAAACACTTTGAACAGAAAAACACATAAACTGAACTTAAAAAACCTTTCATAGAGAGTGGTTTTACAGTTAACAATCAAATAACTGTAAATGAATTGTCATATTGTTGGATTTTATTTTAAAATATTAGCCAGGCTGCAAAATGTGAGATAATTTATGGCTTAAAGTGAATATTCTTCATAGACATGCCGTTTTCTTGTAATATGGTATTATGTTTTGTCAGCTGCTCTCCATGGAAATAAACCAGAGCCAATGATAATTTGAATAGTTTGAAAATGAAGGCCAGAGAGAATCTGTAAAATATCCCCAAAATGACCTTGAACTTTCTTCAATGGTTTCTTGTTTTGGATCTGCTAAATGAGTCTGTTCTCAATATCAAGAGACCCTGCACCAAAACCTCCAATCGAGCCCAGTCCTTGTGAAGACAAACTACAAGATTTCTGCATTATTGCTGTTGATGCTCTTTTTAAAAAAAAAAACCCAGAAACTTTAAAAGGACCTGCAGCTTTCTTTACGCAAATAAAATAAAATAATATTTTTTTTAAAAAGTACAATCATGCAGATTTTAGTACAGTACCGTTTGTATAATTGAGCAGTCATTACAGCTGTGCATTACACTTGTGTAATTGTGTAAGATGTTTATTGCCTGCATTTTCCTATTACTGTTGGGAGTAGTTTAGTAAATCAGATGTGTGCTGGAATCAGAGAATCTATTTCTAGAGGAGGACTTCAGGAGTGTTTATCTTTGTGACACGAGCAACAGGTGGTGGATATGAGCATTGGAGTAGAGAGGTGAAAACAATGCCAGCTGCTATTGATGACCATAGTGTTGGCTGCACCAATAGCTATTGTATAAACACCTTAAAAAGGAACGCATTTATCTAACAAAGTAAGACTGTCCAGTAACCACATGCCAGACAGAAAATGTTCCACGTTACACAATGATCAGTATAAAGGGAAAAGGCGGAAAATTTGTGTAGCTCAGTCATTGTCAATAAATCTCATAAAAAGATCAAAACCAGTACTGTGTTATGGTGTCTCATACCTTTCACGTTTCTTTTCTTCTATATGTTACTAAACACAAGGCCTGTTTGTTTCTACTGAGTCACGTTCCAAATATGTGTTTTTGATTTGTAATATATTTAAATATCAGTTGTAGTTGTTTGAAAATGTTATCTCTAACTAGATTAAAATAGTGTTACTATTGAAGATCATTTTCACATATAGTTTGGTTACGCTAGTGAGTATAAGCAGCAAGACATTCCTTTTACAAACTACAGTGTTTATGTTCCCTCAGAGCAACAGTTTGTGCATTTCCATCTCAGACTACCTGCCTGATGCATTTTTTTAAATATTCATTTTTGAGTGGAATCTTGACTAATGTGGTTCAGTCATATGTTCAATTTTTAGCGATCCAACAAAAATGGAGTTCTTATGTCCATAAAGCTTTGGCCGCAGACAGTACTTGTAAACAAGATATATTTAATGTTGATCCGGCTTTTAATTGGTTTAGTTAACAAAAGAAAAAATCAAGAATATCACCAGCTTTACCCTTTAAACTTGCAGCAGGGAAAAGAAACACATCCAGTGATCTCAACCTGAAACTAGGGGAAGCACAGACAGATGTGTTGGTCAAGGTCTCCCCTGCCTGATGAGGCCCTGTTGGGTGGTGGTGCTGTAAGTCTTTAAATCGTCTTTGTGTGTGTGTACACTTTCCAAAGTCTGTCCAGAGACTACTCTGAGTTCAGTACAACACACACACACACACACACATGCATGCACCCCGGACAGCATTGGCCACGGTGACCCTCGAAGGGGTAGTGGAATGTTGAGTGTCAGTCAGTTGCCATGACAACGACCTTGAGAGAGGGACCCTGGGAAGATAGTTTTGGACTCCAAACATCCTGTGTGTCACCCGTGTGTGGGCGTGTGCACTCAAACTGTAGATGTGTTTGTAGATGTGTGGGTAAGAGGTCGCATGGTTGCATCTGTTGCGGTATCTTCAGTTTGTTAGTGAATTACTTTCATCAACTGTTTATGCCTGCTGTCAGCAAATGTGCATACAGTTAACCTGTGTGAAGCTTCAGTGCCCAAAATATGTCTGTTGGTGTGTCATATGTTTTCTTTTATGATTTTATGATTTTATTTGTTTATTTTACAAGGAAAATGCTCATTAATCTAAGCACAGAGCAAAATTTACAGCCTTTGTAGTACAATGGTAGGTTAAATGTGGGTCTTTGGTTCTTTTTCAAAATATTTTTGCAGCACTGTGACTAAAAAACAATGGATCAATCTAATTTTCTTAAGCTTTATTACCCTGATTGATCATTTAATTTAGTCTGTAAAATGTCAAAAGTGTGTAAAATCTCAACACAGTCCACACATAAAAACAGATATTATACAACAAATACTCACATTTAAAATTCTGCATAGCCACAAAACTTTATTTAAAATTGTAGAAAAGATCCCAAAGTTTTTATAAATGAGTATAAAGTACTACAGAAGTCTGATTTTTTTTCTATTAGATGAAATAGGCATAACAGGATCAAAGACTGACAAACTCTACAGAATTTTAGTTGATATACAGTAATGTTATTTAAATGTTTGGTACTTTTTAAGCCAGTATGTAGGCCATATTGTCACTGTTGCATTTCTTCATCTCGTATTCGCAATATAAGCCCTCTGTCTATGTTTGTGTGAAGTTCAAACATAGTAGTGAAAGTTGACTCAATCTGAAAAGCACTAGAAGTGAAAACTGAAAAGTTATGGCGGGGTCAAAATATAACCGAGAGAGATCATCATCAGTTTCATATTTTACAGAGATTGATAACTACTAAAGAACAAAAAAATCAACAGTAGCACAGAAACATGAATGTTTCTAATCTAGCAGTTTTTGAAAATATTTCAAATATTTTTTTGTATGGCTACAAATAACCCTCATTTTAAATGTAAAGTGATCCATTGATTCCTTTTTTTATCGATTGGTATTTGTTTTGTCTTTAAGATGTCAGAGTATTGTGATGTGCAATCAGATTTTTTCATATTAGTTTAATTGAACCAGCAGTCCAAAAGCCATTAAGTTTACAGTAACAAAAAGCAAAGAAAAATGCGGGAAATCCTCTCATTTGGCACACTTGATTCAGTGAATATTTGACATATAAAAGCATTTTTCCATCCCTTTTCCACTATCAGGATATTGAATACAGACACATACTGTGAAGCCAAATAAAATATTGCTGAAACCAACAGAGTTTATTTAATATACCAGTGGCAATCACAGCGTTTCTAAAAGGGATGCCTAATATACCTCCATTTGATTACATGATGCAACTACTAAAAAAACCCAATCTTGGTTTCGAATCATTAGCTGGTGTAAAACATAATATAGTTTCAACGGAGAGCGTAAACCATCGGAGAACTTAAATATATATATTGCTGTCAGGCAAAGTGAGATCAGATATCCAACCTTAGAACTATTTATAGTGGAAATGAAAGAAAATCTTTCAGTTTTTTTGTATGTCCTTTGTTATAAGTAGAAATAGGTCATCCATACATAGCAACATGTAGTTACTGTGGGTAGACCTGTATTTTTCCCGTGTAAGGGGAACAGGTAAACAGAGTCAAAAAACCAGCTGTTTTGATTGTTTTTTCGACTGATGAAACTCCCATCTCTGTTTCTATTTAGTGACCAGTCCATTTTAAAGTAGGTTTACGTCAATAGCTATCAGCATACCCTAACCTTTGTTGGACATGTGGTGCCACTTCTGGTACCACGTCAGTGCTTTCACAGCCTCGGATTGAGAAACAGTAGTATTAGTGTAAAGCTTCAGATGTGAGGTCTGCAAACAATGCATTGAGCTGTTTTTGACAAAAGGGAGTAGTAATTTAAGACATCTATGAAAACCTTCCCTAAATGTTTTTCTATGCATTTGCAGTATCAGTATGCTCACTAACTAACACTTTCTATGTTGTGTATTAATGTCTCTTTCTCCAGTAGAGTGTGATAACTTGCTATTCCTTTCTGACATATGCTCCATTAAAAAAGTACTGAAACAATATGCTTATTGTTTTGCCTCATCAACTTTCATTATTTTTCAAACAAGTTGGGACAGAGGCAACAAAATCCTGGGAAAGTTTATTTTAGCAGGTGATGGTATCTATAGTATGATAGTATGCATTGGTATTAAATGGGCATCTGTGAAAGGCATTCCCAAACAAGAATGGGGTGAGCATCACCACTTTTTTTAAAAAAAAGACTGTGTAAATGATACTATAGCCCTGAAAAAACAGGCGCCTGGACACAGACTGTAAGAAATTAAGACATTTTGTGTGTTTTTAAGACTCTTTGTGGTAGATATGTGACTTTTTGTCTTAAGTTGATGTCACCCTCTTAACCATTCTGAAATCCATAAATTTTGCATCACATTTTGCACTTCTGGTAATATGGTGTCTGTAGTAGTGTTTCTCTCTTTGTGGTCATTTTGCATATCTTTATGTCCCTTACTTGTTGCTTTACATCTCTTTTTAGTCATGCACTGTTGAGGTGCTTTTAAACATAAACATACACACATTTTTCCCACATTACACTCCTTTATTTTCATTAGAAAATAAAGGAAGTTTTTTTATTAGAAAATAAGGGAAGAAAGGGGGCAAAGGCTTGCTCTGTGTGTGTGATCTCTCTTGGGAGTATCACAGACTGCAGTTTGCAGTAATAGGAAATGTGCTTTGAGCATGAACTTGCTCCCCTGATGAAGTTGATTCACAGAAATCAGGCCTGTTATGTTGTTGCTCAACCCATCAGACATCTGCTGCCTGTTTTTTTCGCCTTTTTCTTCTATTTTCCCTCCACAGACACATATGGTTCCTCAAAGATGCTCTTAGTCAGAAACTCATTCACATTCTCACAATAAATTCCTCTTAGTGAGTCAGGCTCAGCTCATATGCCACATATTCTCACACACACACATGCAGGCAGAGAGATCATTAGCTGTCACACATTCTTTGTAGTTATAATTGTGGTGGTGAGGCTTTAACTCACATCCTTCATCTTCATCTCTTTGTTCTAGTCTTCTAGCTTGCAATAGATGCATGCATACATACATTATATACATTATATACAACTGAATTGCAATTTAGTGTCCAAATAGATGTAAACTTGAGTTATGAGTTGTCAAACCTTTTAAATATCAAATGTGTTGCTGCATCTGAAAGATATTTTTACTACAGATTAAACTTTTTTGTTTTCTTATACAAACAATTTAATTGTTTGTTTTTTAATTCAGTATGTTCCTCTGGTCTCTATTGTGCATGCTTTCCTCTGAGAATACATCGATTGCATTCTTCTTACCCTATCTTTCTTTACCAGGCAGTTATGAGAAAACCTGAACGCTTTAGCCTGAATCTGAAAAAACGTATTTCTGTGAACATCCTGCACTGAAATTCAGCTGTGGCTGCAATTTGGTACAAGTTCAAGTTTGTCAGTTCCTCATTCACTGACTCAGATATCTCTAAATGAGTCACATCCCTCTCATCTCTGCGTCACAGTGCATTTTATTAATAATATTAGACACTGTGGTTAAAACAAAGAGCGCTTGGAGTTACAGGGTTCATTCACGTCATTGGCAAGCTGAGGAAATTGGCAGAGTAGGGGGTTGAATCTATTCTTTTTGATGTGTAGTGTGTGCGTGCGTGCGTTTGTGTGTGTGTGTGTGTGTGTGTGTGTGTGTGTGTGTGTGTGTGTGTGCGCGTGTGTGTGCGTGCGTTTGTGTGTGTGTTTGTGTGGGATTAACATAGACATTCCTCAGGCTCGCACACTGTCACATAGACTCAAACTCATCCGGTGCACAAAGCCCTGGAATCCGTCCTCCCTGCTCTTTCTTCTGCTCTTCATGCCTCCCTCTCTCCCACCCAACGCCATGTCTTTCACTGTCTCGTCTGTTTCCTCTTGCTGCTTCTGCTCTCACGCTACTCACCACCCTTAACTACTTTTTTTTGTTCTGCTCTGTTGCATATGTTGGTCCCATAGGGTTTGATGTTGATCCAACTTTAGCTTGTTGTCTTCTACTGTGTACAGGATTTGTTTGGCAGGAAGTTAAGTGCAATTCACATTAATTGCTTGATGAGGACTGGACGTTATTATTTATCAGCTTTTCTTCTAATTATATTGTGACATAACAAAAGTGTTGTAGCTCATGGTGATTCAAAAATGATTCTGTCACAAGTGTAAAATTCAATACTCAATATTTTCAAGAATTTACAGTATTATAGGAATTTCTTAAACTTGAAAATGTGACACATAAAATAAAAACTTTGTGATTAATCAAAGATTGGTAAACTAATTGAATAGGATCAGCTTTATCGACAGACTACGGGCACACATACTATTCCAGCCTACATAGCCACTCACACAGTTGAGCTACACGTGCATGTAATGAGAGCCGCATGACTCATCTCAACCTTTTACCTAAGGCCACAAACTTATCAATCACCCTTCATATAGCTAACACATGAAACATCACTCTAGGTTTGCACTGTAAGAGTCTCTGACTCTCTTGTCTCCACGTGTTTCTATCAGCTGTCACCCAGGCATCATCTCAGAGGTGACTTCTGACCCATGCTGCCACAGGCCTGTACACATGGCTGACCAAGTTATCCATCCATGTGTGGGTGTGTGTGTGTATGTGTGTGTTTATGCTTACAGCTCTGTTAGCGCCAGTTTGTATCTGGGGGGACAAAGACTCTGCATCGTTTTATTAGTGACGTAGGATTTGTTTGAGTACATGTGTCATTGTTGTGCACATATTCTTCTGTTCAGCTGAGCTTCAAGTTACCTGTATGGAACATGATTTAAGAAGTGGCCTTAAACCTGTAGAAAGTATCTTCATATGTCTGTTTTATTAGTGCATTAGGACAAGGTCCTTGTTTTCTGTTAGTGCTTGGCATGCACAAATGGTCACAAATGTGACCCAGAGTCACAGTGTTAGGGGTTTATGCTGTGTGCCTTAGTGAGCCACCAGAAAGCCCCTCATATCTCATTTAACATTCTTTAAATATACAGTTTGTCCTGGTGGGATCGACCTTGGAGCTTTGCCATGAAAGCCCCCATCATGCTCTTCTTCCTATGATTCACTCCCTCTCACAAAGGGAGGCTTAAGTTTCAGCAGAATTGAGGATTCACACTCACACATGCATACAGATACAGAGACTGCACACAAGCACACACTGTATACATTCATCACTCATACACATGAAGCTCCTGCTGGGAAAAGTACAGGATGGTGACCACAGACCACACGACAAATAATGAACAAAGCCACCATGATGATACCTATCAGTGGACCGCCACTGTAAAACCTTGTGTTTGGTATTATGGCTGTTGCCACCTTGGTCTCTCTCTTTTTTTTACTTACTTACTTACTTACTTACTTACTTACTTACTTACTTATTTAAGCAAGAAGTGCCCATATCAGCATGAAATGGTGGAGCTGGGTAAGATAGCATTGCTTCCAATAACAATGATGCTTAGCATAAGGCAAGCAGTTGATGGCCATGCTCATTAGTATGCATAACTTAAAGCATTAATATAATTTTAATGAGTGAGTTATATAAAAATTTACTCTCTGTACATATGTCACAAAGGGTAAAATAGCAATAGAGACCAAAACTTTTTTTGTACAGGCTATATTGTGGGGTCTATGGAGATTGATTTACTTTTAAAGTTGGCCTCAGGTACCATCTGAAGAATTGCAACTTTTCTCACTTCAGGGTTGGCTTCATTTTTCCGCCCCAGAGGTTGCGTCTTTTGTGACATGCTGTTTCTTTCTTTGTTTGAGTCTTCTTTCATCTTTGCATTTGTGTTTTTTGTTGTGTCACCATGTATGAGAGAAACTTCTGATCTTTCTGACAATCGCTATGTCTTTGTCTTTGTTGTGTTTTTTAGGCCTCTAATCCCAAGCTGACAACTCACTGCTCAGATATCCTGGAAGTCCGTCGTTGTAACCGGCTGGAGATGCCTGACAACTTAAACACATTTGTTTTAAAGGTATGACTTATTTTTGAACTCTTTCAGTTCAATAAACTTAGAGTTTTAGTTTGCAGACTTGCCCTCTGACTTGTTATGATCCACACTGTTTACATCTTCAGCCTTCAATCCAACATAAAAAGGAAACAGGACAATCATTGTGTCATATCATTTCATAACAAAACTTACCAAATAGCCCTCATTCAGACCTCACTGGTTGAACTTAAAGGATATTTCACCCAAACTTTGTCTCTTGAGTATCACACGCCCACTAACTGTAGGGTTGAAAGAAGCAGCAGCATAGATTATGCCATGCTTTCAGGGAGTAAAAACACATTGGACGGTACTGAAAAATTTCTCATATCATCAGTAACTTTGTTGCAACCAACTTTGCCCATTTTGATACAGAAAATTAAAAATGTGCCTTTGTAATGATGTTTGTCTACTGTTCACAATAATTAAAGTGGATTGTGCTTAGGATGTTAATAAATATTTTGAGTGCTGTAAAATCCAGTGTAACAAACCAGCATCCAAACAAATTACACCCCCCTATTCACATTTTTAGAGACACAAGAGCATGTGTACTTGAGAGCAGTTTTGCACTTTCTAAATTAAAGTTTGGCAGCCTACCAGATTTTCCTGTAATGGAAATAAAGTTAACTCAAAGGTTTTATATGAATGTTTTGATCATTTGGAAAAAGTCACAAGGAAGTTGAGCCATATAAATTATTATTTCAAATCCTAAATATGCCCTCAATGTTCATGTCATTAGAAAAATTGTACTCTTAATGTGCTATGGTAATTTCCTGCATTTGCACAGTTAAGTGTTGTCTGGTGTCTATATAATGTGGATGATACATTTGAAAACATCTTTGTTTCTTTAGGTTAATCGAGGTAGTCTGATATTTGAGACAGAAAACGATCAGCAGGTCAGCTCCTGGACCACAGAGCTAAAAGAATGTATCAGCAACAGGTAAGAAACAGAAAAACAGATATAACCTACCTAAATTACCAGCAGCCTCAGTATTTAAACCTAGTCTGTTTCAAACTTGGACTCTGTCTTTCAAATTTGATTCAACCTTTGAGAATTTTTGGGTTTATGTTAGCACATAATCCACACACAAGTAGTTTTTAGGAGCATCAGACTTTGTCTGACTCATACTCAAAGACTCAAACCTTAGTCATGAAATCAGAAAAATTAGCTCAACCTGACCAAGCCAGCTGGGTCCCAGACACACACCCACATATATGCACAGTATGTAACAGGAGCCTGTATCATTCACATTTGTCTCCCCTCACACAGTGTTTTTTTTTTCTATTTCCTTTTTTCTTGAGATTCTGAGTGGAAATATTTAACACTTGGACTTCAGCTGTTTTTAGTGTTTGTGGGTGTGCTGGATGTTTACTCGTGCTCTCAAGCAGGTATGTGTTTGCAAATGCATATGCAAACACATACCTGCTTGAGGGTCCTGCAGAGTGGAGCAAGTTTGAGCCTTGTTGTGTTTGGAATATTCCTGGAAAAAAATCATTCATCAAACCCATCAGTCCACTTGATGTTTTCACTAAATCTTTGAGAGCCACCACATCCGGTGTAGAGAGTATTCTGTTGGGATCTGAACACCCTTTTAAAGCAATAAATGTAGTTTTGAAATCAAATTGAACTTAACTTTTTCTTTGCATACACTTATTAAAGTTGGGGATCTGTGTGGAAGTCTTGCTAGTGTAAAGGTTAAGATTCTTTGACTTCTCAACTTTGTTGAGTACCCTCTTTAGTTGTTTCCCAAAAGGAGATACAGTGACTGCTCTGCTAAGTTTAATATGTCAGGCAAATCTCTGTGAGAAGTAATATCCATAAAAATACTCTATGCCGACTAGAACATAGAAGAATACCTTAGTTTTCTGTCTTTTGTTCAGCATAACCAACTATATAATAGCTTTATCAGCAGACGTTAGGATTACACCCAAAAAAGCTTTTATAAGTTTGACCTCATGTTTCAGAGCATACATATCTTGGTGTGTGTTAGTGTGTTAGTGTGTATTACTCTGCGAAAGGAAGTGTGGGGGAGGTACAAGACTCGGGAGAATCTCAGGACCTTTTTCATTTCTGCAGATGTCTGGAATGCTCTTATTCACACACAGACACACACTCAAACACACACATATACACACAAATACAGAATTAGTGGAGTAGTAAACACAGTGACAAAGTAAGATCAAAGTTCATTCTTAAATTCAATGTTTGCTATGTTATTTTTTATGTTTGTATTATATAATTTTATAAAAATTATTTCAGTATGAGAAAGCATTCATTAAAGAGCAACATACTACTATTTTTAGTTTGTGTGTATGCCTACATTATAGCCCGACCATTGCTGAGTTTTTGTTAACAAACCTATTGTTTATGTTTTATGCTTTTAAAATACAAGCTAATGTTGGAGTTTTATAAACAAAACACTGTTTTTACATGACCAGGATCCATACAGAACAAGACATTTTACTGCTGAAAATCAACTTGTCAGTGGTGGATAAGCTGTGTAACCTGACACTGTTTTTAAATTGCCTCAAACTTAGAGACATTTCTCTGCTAGTTTTTGGTTTTATTTCCAGATTGCATTTATACTGATACATAGTGCTAATGAGCTTACATCAACATCCAATTACATGCCAGACATCCAATACTAATTCTGACCATCAGAGCCTTAGGATATTTCAAACTATGTGCTTGTCAGATCTTTAAAGGCTTCTTTCAGATTGACTTCAGTTCTGCATGAAATATAACTGCCCCCTCAATCATTTTAATAGAGCAAGTCCGTCAAGATAGCAAGCACACCAATACAGAGATGTCACTAAAAATAGCACTGTTGTCTGGCAAAAAAGTTGAACCAGGCTCAACTTTGGCACAGCAATGTCATCAGACAAGGCACTGCATTGACCCGTTACATTCATGCAAGCACACATTCTTAGTAGTTTGTAACTTATTTATACTGTTTCTATCGCGACCGATGTGACAAAACATAGGAAGAAGTTATGTAGTGTTTTAGTAACAGATTATCTGTAGCATCATCAGTCTGTCACTTATATTTTATATCTCACTATTACTTAAACACCACATCAAACACAGCCCTGTTTTTGGTCTGAGTGCCTGCTAACAGCATATTTTAGGCAGGGTTTTCCTGTCACTTCTGGAGGGTACAAATGAGTACAGCACAGTCAACACAGTCACTGCCCTTCAAGAAATGATAGACATTTTTCACAGAAGTCATTGGTGAAAAATATGGGGAAAATTATTAAAATTGACTGAAATGAATTCCATTCAGCAGCTTCAGTCTCAGCGGCCTCATATTGTTCATGCTTACTTACTGTCACCTGTGTTTTTTCTGCAATGAGAAGTCATATTGTCTGCTGTTAAAAAGGGCCTTTTGTCCAAAAGTGTGGACCATTATCCTCTTTTGTATGTATGAGTCATAATAACACATTTACGAAAGAGAGATCAAGGAGGTAGTGTGATGCAGCCAGGAGATTGTGTTGATGGTAGACTTTGCCCTTGAGCTGGGCCTTTTTCAATTCCTTCTTGATGTGGTCAGATGTTGAAGGTGTAATTTGTTTCAAGCACACAGGGCCCTCAACACTAATCCTGGGGCATTGCTAACTATCTGAAATGTCTTCACTTTGCCAGAGTAAAAGGTAAATGATTCTCACAAGGATGGAAAGACAAGAACAAACACACACGCACAGAAGAAATGAGACTTGTCTTCCTGTTATTCAGAGCGCTGCAAGCTCAAGTCAGCACTTTAGCAGGATTGGCTTTGGCTTCCCTCTTTAACCTTCCCGTTCTCATCAGTGTATGTACACACACATAGTCTCTGTATGTCTTGTGGGTGTGTGTATGTGTGTGTGGGTGGGTGTGAGTGAGCGAGCAAGCAGTGAAAGAAAAGAAGTGAAGTCTTAGTTCAGATGTGAACTGGTGAACTGGACTCACTTCCTGTCTGTGCTCAATGTCTTTGTGTTCCTCCAGCCTGCTGTTTCCTTCATGTTCACCAGAACCCCCCACCCCCCATGCACACACATACATGCACACACACCAACACATACTCTTTCTCTCACACACACGTACCTCCTCTAGTCATCTTAGTTGTGATCCCTCATGCTTGTGTAATGTAGCATGTCAACATGGATAAATTATATACAAATTTATTTTAATTAGAGTAACTAAATGGGGACTCTGTAGCCTCTATACTGCATTTCACAACTTCAATGTCTTTCATCACTAAACAAAGAGAAAATTCTGATTTTACAAGGGGAGCTTTCTCATAAGACACATGGTGAAATATAAACAGGGAATAAAATAAAATGAAGTAGTCATGAAATTGACTCAGTGAGGACAACAAACATGAGTTGGAAAGTGTGTGTGTAATCTGAATCTCCTCTTGTCCTCCAGGTCTGGCAGCGTGGATCTAGAGCCCCTCCCCTCCCCACCTGACAGCTCTGCTCCGGCCAATCACAGAGGGAGCTCCGATGTAGGGAGTCAAAGTGAGTGAGGGAGTTTTGCTTCTGAGTATTGTTTATAGGTTATGTACGTTTCAAGTGCACTGTTTTAAACAAATATAAGAAATAATGTAGTTTGAGTCCGGTAGCTACAAGTACTTTTTGCAGACTGTGTTATGATTGAAAATTACTTACCAAGTTCATTGCCAAGATTGAACAACATGCAAACATAGCTTCAACAAGTCCAACCAATAAGAGAAGCTTTTAATCAAACTTCCAAATTGTTTTTAAGAGGAAAAAAAGGGAATTTCTTAACCTCTTTAATTCAGAGTTTAACAAAAAGTAGAAGTATGGCTTAAAGTTGCACCAGGAAGTTGGTCTAAGACTGTGATGAATGTTTAGAAATGACAGTCTGGATAAATATTTAACTTCATTCATCAGGTTTGCGGACGTACAGAATGAAAAATAAACCCTTGAACGAAATAAAACTAGAAATTTTAAAACCTTTTGCCTAATCAGTTGGAATTGAATTGTACATGCATATAAGGAAAGTTACATAACTTATCATCTTCTACTTAAGGCCATCAGCTTATCATTTATTGCTGGTACTTGCTGAGAACAGCTGCCAATTATAAGTCATAAAACCAAAAAAATTAACTGAAAAATGCAGAAATGCTCTGTAGATTTGCTGGCCTCTTCAGAGATTCAGTGTGGGTTCATCACTAAAAGCAACACCTTCCGAACAATATGTTGTCATTTAATTAATTACTAATAATTATTATTAACAATCACACTTTTTTGTTTCTCTGTTCATCCCTCCAGATCCCGTCACCTTTGCCCTACCGGAGCAGGTTGTCCAGAAGACTGATCACTTCCTGTTCTCCTACCCCTGGTTCCATGGGCCCATCTCCCGCGTCAAAGCAGCTTACCTGGTTCAGAGCTCTGGACCGGAGGGACATGGAGTGTTTCTGGTCCGTCAGAGTGAAACACGCAGAGGAGACTATGTCCTCACTTTTAACTACCAGGGAAAAGCAAAGGTACATCTCAAAATGTTTGCGAAAGCAAGACTAGGGGCTTTTTCACACTGGCATCTCTCTTCACATTCGGAAGTGGTTCACCAAGAAATTTTGTAATATGATCAAGGGCCCTTTTTTTCGAACCCACATTGTTCTTCTTTTTACCTGTGTGCATCCAAGTGAAGATAACCTCGTCTCCTAACAAGGATGGTAGCCGCTAAAATTAGAAGGCACCAACAGCTGATGGTAAAGACCATAGATAAGTGTAAATTCTGACCAGCCTGGTAAAGAAATGAAGGGGACATGAATCAGCTCTGGCTCGGACTCCAACTGTGTGAAAAACCCATTTTCATGGTTTCTCTTCCCTCACATCTCTTTGTCTCTGCAGCACCTGCGCCTCTCTCTAACAGAATGGGGTCAGTGCAGGGTGCAGCACCTGCGCTTCCCCTCTGTTATGGACATGCTCAGCCACTTCCGCCTCTTCCCCATACCGCTGGAGTGTGGAGCAGCAGGTGCTGTCACACTGTCCAGCTTCGTCGTGGCAGGCTCCAGTCCTCCATCACAGGGTGAGACTTCACCATTCACCTTTTGTTCATATCATTTGTCAAACACTAAAAAAATAGGCCTTGGTGTTTGTAGCAATAATTTTGTGAATTAAACTCCAACAAAATTTCTCTATCCCCCCCCCCACAGGTCAGCTCTCAGGCGCTGTTCTTGTCCCTTTCTCCCTCCATCGCTGGAGCTCTGAGCCCAGCTTGGCTCATTGCAGCCTGGCTCGCAGCTCCGCTAATCCCTCCTCCTCCTGCTCCACCAGCACCACCTCCAGTCCCAGCTCTGTTTCCCAGCCAGGGAACCACCCGTTCACTCGCACCAATCCTGTCTCCGACCCTCCTCCATCAGCTCCCGCTCCTCTGCGTCGGAGCGAATCAGTGGGGAGAAGACCCCTGCTTCGCCATCCCAACCCCCATATCCCTCAGCGAGACTCAGACTATGAGCTGGAGCCCGAGCGAGGCCGCAAGCGGGCGATTGACAACCAATACATGTTGCTCTGATCCTCCATCACCTCTGACAGGCAGCAGCGACACATGCACACATCCGTCAGACATTTTAATTCCTCCCACCCAGCTTCATGTGGGTGTGTGATCCTCAGAGAGCACATGAAGCTAACATGATTATAGCAGACTCATGAACCTGAGCAGACAATTGTTTGTGCGGCAGTATGTGTTCAAATCGCACAAACACACACATACACACACACACTCACACTCTTGCCATGTCTGTGTTGGGAGTGTGCTTACTAGTGTCAGACCCTCACAACCTCCACCAGCCTGAGTGTCGACAGTGAATGTATTTATGGGAGTTTTATTACAGTGTTGACCAGGTTGATGATCCTCGTTTCATTGATTCAGTGTGAGAGAGGGAGAGCCGTGTGTGTAGCTATCCACCAGCCTGGACAAAAACTATTTTTTAAATGTTTCTGTTAGTGTGAACTCAAAGAGGTGCACTTGATTTAACTTCTTTGGCACTTTCCCTGACCTGATGAGAGGGCACTGCCTATGAAAATGGTTAAATCAAGTGCTTCGTCAAAATATTTAAAAACAGACATTTAATGTTCACACACAAGATGTCGTGTGGAGCACACTCCCACCTCTTTTATACAAACACAAACGAAAAGCGCTCTATTTTGGAGTGTCTATAAACTCTATTAGATATTCCTCCTTTTGTGCATTATTATATATGAAAGTGCACAATGCTTTCAGTGCACTCCAGAAACAATGTGTATTTTTTCTATACACAGATTCTTTTGTACAAAAATGTAGAAAAAAATTAGGAAAAAGATGAAAACTTGGTTAAAGTCAGTTAGAAAGCTGATGTGCTTCCAACTCCTTCAAACCCTCACTAAAGCAAATACAGATAAACCAGGAAATTATAAAATTCTAGATCAGCTTTTACCAGCACAAAAGCTGTGGAAACACGTCGCTGTTTGTGGTGTGTGTCTGGAAGTGTCTGTTCTTACGGATGAGAGATGATTAAAAGTGTAGTTTATTAGCATGATTTTGCTGATCTCAGTCTGGTACAGTAATCTCCACACAGTCTGTGTGTGAATTTATGAAACTCACTGCAAGATTTTCGAAAAGTGTCTTTGTGGTGTCACATGTTAGGCTGCAAGCACCGAAGGCTGTATGTGCACAAAGTTAACTTTTGAATAAGCACAAAGAGTTACAGAAATAATTTTGGCAACAAAATCAAAGAAAAAGGAATTATATAAGCATGATATAATTCATATTTTGTTTTTTTCCATCCTGCAGCCCTGGACAATGGTTTAGAAGAAAGATGGATGGAAACTATCTTATTAATTTGTATCACTTGATACAAAGTCACCTTTCATGAGGGTTTTAAAAATTTCAAGTCACAAGAGCTGTTATTTTCCACTAAATACATTTTTTAAAAGTGCACTTCCGCCCTTTTTTATATATTTTCCTTTTATTTGCAGAACAGAAGAGCTTCTGTCGGGAGAAAAGATGAGTAAAGCTTCTCTGTCCAGGATGCTAGTTTGTCTTTTGTCCTGATGGAAACACAATGTGCAGAAAAAATGTATTTTGTGGCAGGATCACATTCGACAAATATTTAAAACCCATTGTGTTACAAATAAGTTATGATATACGAATTATTCTACAATAATTCCACACCTCTTTTTACTGATTTTGTGGCCTATAAATATTGACACCAAAATGCAACTTGGCTCTTTCAGGGATTTTTTGAACACAGAAAGCAGAAATAAACGCCCAAAGAGAAAACAATAACTTGAAAGGCTTCATTCCAAAGAACTCGAGAGGGGGAAACATTACACGTAGATAAATACAACAAAGACAGAATCAGAGCTAAGTTTGAGTGTTTGACAAGGCCTGAATGATTTGACTCTTCTAGTCCTTTCAGGTGTGTGGATTCTTGACGAGTGAGGGTCGAAGCGCTGGAAACTTCAAAAATCTGAAGCTTTTTTCAATCTCTTCTGCTTTGGTTTGATAATCTAAATTAAATTAAACTCTTAAAGGGATCCTAAAAGTAGACAGTGATATGATGCAACTCATGAGAGAGAAGAGTGTCTCTGTGGATATTTACTTTTATTTTCTTGCAGCTTCAGGCAAATCTTGATTGTGGGCGTAGCATCATGTCATATCATGTCTCCAACTCATAGACTCATAGCATTAATTATTTTTCTCAGTATTTTCCACAGAACTTTGCCAGAGCAGCCATTAGAGAAACCAAAGAGGGACTATAAAAATACATTTTTACACAATACGTCATTTTCAGGAGAACTCCCATGTTTTAATGAGAGGTTTTACGAGAAAGGTTTGGTTTGATTTGAAAGTGTCCAGATGGGTTAAGAGATATTACACACACACACATACACACACAAACACACACATAATAATTTGGTCTTTGTTGTCTGGTTTCATGTTCCTTTAACTGAATTTTATGACCAAATAATAATTGAAGGTGCCTTCTGAGTTTCTTGAACCATCAGTTTAACACTGCACTGACCAGAACAGATGCACATTACTCAACTCAGGTGTGAATTTTATTGCGACAAGATGACAGGCTTCGTTTTTTTATAAAAAAGGACTACATCCTAAAATTAAAACCCTTTACCAAAGAAATCAAAACAGCTGTTTCTTATCCACCATCAGGTTTCAGTTCCCTCAACAGCTTCTAAAGAGCTTATTTGTAACCAAGATCAAACCCTTTTTTCTGCCTTCAGATCAGCCTGTTGCCACATCAGATTTGTTTGTTACATTCTGCCTTGTGAGCCTCATTACTTTTTACAGAAAATGTCTAATAAACAGTGACCACTTTTTCACATAAAAGCAGTAGTTTTGACACACAGACTGATTTTCTGTAATTTTGTTATAGTACCTAAAGCTTCACTCCCATTAGCAGCCTGATGCCTTCTGGAAATAGTGTGCTAGGACGTGTCTGCTTGTCTTCTAACCTCGCTTTAACACTAACTTCAGCTGTTCAGATTTACTTCAGTAACTTCATGTTTGGTTTAGACCTGACTCTGTCTGTCTCTCTGCCCTCTTTGTCATTGTTAGTTTACCGATACTGATTTTTTTTTTTTTTTTTATAGAGAAATGCAGAAATGCAACTTCATTTCCTCATGAACCGCTGTGATTACTTCTCTTGTTGCGCAACAAGTCAGCTTTGTCCACCAAAGGAACATTTTTACAATGGTTGTGTAGTTCTCTTTAACATATCACCACGAGCAAGACTGACATCTTTTAAGTGTTTATAAGGGGAACAAATACATGGATGTTTTTGGCAAAAGTACGGTTGGTCTTCCTGCCTCTTTGTGCCCAAGTTTTTAATTTCTGCTAACGAAAAGCAACGGTAACAACCTTTTGACTATCAGTCCCCTCTCTTTACCAATTTGAATTATACTTCTTGGGGAGAATAACTGTGCCTTTGCCAGAAAGCTGCTGTTGCTTTTCCCTCTCTGAAAGCTCAGGGTGTGATGAGGTGCAGAACTTGTGTAGTGCAATATCAGAGATGCACAATGCTTCACACCTTTTTACGCATGGAGGGAGCCATCAGAAGCTTGTAGAGTTATTAGGTGGGCGGGAATTCGGTGTTTGCATCTGCCCACAGACTGAGAAAAAATGTTTTAACAAATGCAAAAGTTCCCAGAAAAAAAAGTCAGTATATTTAAAAGTGGGGCTACAACTTTTTCCTATTGCTTTAAGGCCTTCGTTTCATGGTTCACTCCTGTTTGTCTGCAAGAATCGAGTTAACGCTTCAGAAAATCTCCACGTACCTCAGGTGTCTTTCATCCTCATCATCTGCTTCAGCATCGCCTTTAGTCTCCTTCGTATGTTTCATTTTAAATGTTGATGAATGTAATGTGTTTTCAATACTGTTCATTCTGTTTGTTAACTTAGCACTGTAAACATTCCAGTACAACCCAACATCCCCTCAACAACCATAACAGCTTTTAAAACCTGTCAGTGTTTGCATCCTTTTCAGTAATAAGCATCTAAATTATATTAAATATATATCAACTGTATATTTGACTTTTTGTAAAATAAACCTAACCAAAAAAAAGCCTCTGTGGTCAGTTTGTGATTTGTTGTGTGTGCACTTTCCAAAGTCTGTCATCTTGTTTATCTACTTCATGCTGGAAAAATGAATGAGCAAGTCCAGAGTTTATAATTAAATGGTCTTCTGACATGATGATTGAGAACAAGCTGGTGGATTTCACTGAATACAAATTAGTCAATGATACTAGAACAAATAGTCCAAAACTGAGTTCCAGAGCAAGTTAGAAGCTTTTTCTTGCTTTCTCAGAGCAAGTGTGTCTCATAAGATGAAGCTAGAAAACATTAGCAACCAGTTGGTTCAGCTTCACATTTGCTGGAAGTGAGGGGGGGGTGGTGTAGCTATGTCTAGCGTTCAAAAGATCTGTTTACCAGCAGCTCTAAAGCTGTCAAATGGACATATTTTATCTTGTGTTTCTTCAAAGCAAAACTTGAGTGCAAAAATGGGGTGATTTGTTTTACGGGGTGTCTGCTGCATTTAAATAAGAGAAACAACAACGCATTGCAACCACAGTACGCCATTCAGTTTTTAAAACTTTTTTATTGTTTTTAAATTTTTTTGCTTATTTTTTTAAATTATTTATATTATCTACAAAGTAAAAGTTTTAACTTAAAAGTTACATAAGGGTCAGGTGAGAAGTGGGATCTGATCACCTCAGCCATTATAATTTCATAAATAATGTTTCTTCTGTCCTCTTGGCTGCCAAAACGTGTTTCACAGGAAGCTTCTTGTCATGTTTTAATTTTAGTTTGGTTAGAAACCTTTCATGTAGTCTGGAAACAAACGCAGCACATAGCAGCAGCAATAAACAGTAATATTAATACTGTCTAAAGGTTGGAAGATTTTTTTTCATAACAAGGTGCAGTCAAAATACAAGTTCCAGTTGAATTTTCTTCTTCACTCTCATTGATTAGTTACTCTCATTCTCTCTTTCTCGTCTTAGTTGGCAAGCTGACTCAAACTGCAATTTGGGACCCCTGGAAGTGTTTTTGTGTTTGTGTGCGTGCGTGTATGTGCTGATTAAAAGAGTGTGTTGTTCTTAAGTGTGTCTGTTGCTGTGTGTGTGTTTACAGATGTCTGCGTGTGAACAGGGGCTGAATAGGAGCAATCTTGTCCGTTAAAACTCTAGCTCGTTAAAACATGTCACTGCATCAACCTGTTAACATTCTCTTATTGCCTAGTCTGGGAGGGTGGGGGGAGGAGAGGAGAGGAGGGGGAGGGAGGGAGGGAGGGAGGAAGGAGAAGGAAGAGAAAAGCTGACGTGAAGCATGTCTGGTGAGGATGAGGAAAGAGAGGAGAGGGGGGGCTCTCATTCTCTTCATTGCCTAGTTATGAAGGCTCTGGTTGAGGAGCGTGACGCAGAGCGGGTCCCTCAGCTCGCTGGCGCCCTCTATCTACAGCTGCTGCTGATGATGAGGTTGCACTGCAGAGACAAGACAAAATGGGGGAAATGTAAAGTTCATGGATGCAGAGGCTGTCCACAGTGAAGGTTCACATTAAATTCAGTCACATGTATAAATAACTGCGAAGCCTATTTTTGCTTGCTGTACTAATTTGTACTAAGAAAAAAAAGGCGGCTGTAAACTGTTACAAGAACAGCAGTTTACAGTTTTATTACATAGTTCTAATGTGCAGGTTATCATAACTTTTAATGGACAAGATAGCTTTTAAATTAAAGGCCTTATCATTCAGATGCCTAAATGTGCAAATATATGATTATCAAAAACAGTGAGGTGACCTGACATGCTAATCCTGCATTTCTTACTTTAGAGGGGGAAAACAGTTTTGTATTTATTTGTAACTCTACCCCAGAAAGAGTGCTAGTAAATGAAATTAAACATACCTTGTGGATGTGCCAGGTAGGAGAAATGTGTGGTGGAGGAAACAGGGATGGGATTGAGGGCAGTCTGGGGCATGGGTGGCTGAGGTCCCCCCGGAGGACCCTGGGTGGCCATTAGCATCATTGTTGGGTGGGTTGGCGCCGGGTGGTGAGATGGCACCATACCGGACTGCATATGGGCCTTGGTGTGAGAGACAGAGCGTGTGTGTGTCAGAAAGAGCAAAAGTGTGACAGAAAAGTGAGAATGACAGTGAGAGAAAAGCAGACATCACAGCCAGAATGGATCAGAGCATGAAGCCTAACATCCCTGTGGCTATCACTCATGATTAGTAAGCTCTGTTAACACTAACAGTCAAGTAAAAGCTGCATGGTCACAGTAACAAAAGTCATCTAAGTAATTCTAGCTTTCATACAACAGGAAGTGACACAAATGTGGTGTCCGAAATGTTTTCTGCCAACAAGTGCACATTTGTTAGACGAACAGATCAACATTTTAAGACAAACACAAACACGTCACGTGTTGTTTGTGTGGGTTTATACATATTTTCCCCTCTTTCTTTATAAACAAAGGATGCAAGTGTTTTTGTCAAGAGTGTTCAACTATTTCATTAAAGACAGAAAAGGGTCAAACCTCCACGTACCAGATCTGTTAGCATTACAGCTATATGGATTAACAAGATTAGACTGATCAATGAAAGGCTTTGTTTCCCTCTTGTGTGCTGTGTTTCTTATAATGAACAAAACATACATTCACAGCAAGAGAAGGTGAGATACACATCCTAATCTGAGCTTAGTCAGATTGCTATATCCACTTCACTTACAGCTTTATAATCACCCCTATATGACCTTTATACTCTGAAACCCTGCTGGAACTGATCCCAGTTTTCCCCACTCTCACATTTAAGATCACGGACAGGAAACACTGCCAATCCAATTACACAACCGGAGCTCCTGCAGTTGACTGAACACCGGTTGTGACCTACCTGCTGCACGTGTGCCATGTGGTTGTGGTTGTAGCCGTGCTGCACCTGCTGTGGGTGGATATAGACCGTCTGCTGGGCAGAGGGAAACGATGCCTGGGGAGACTGAGGGTTTGGCCCTGGGGTCATGGAAGGGGGCGTGGGGGCCAAAGCTGAGTACATCTGCTGCTGCGGGGGCTGGTTGGCCAGATGGAGGGCCTGGGCTGCTGCTGCCGCTACAACGTACAAAAATACATTAATAAAAAAACAATACCAATCCTTCATTTGAAAATATCTAGCTCTAAAATGTCTTGACAGAAAAATAACTTTCAATATTCTCACCTGCTGCTGCCTGCTGGTGCTGCGGGTGCTGGACTGGGCTCGCAGCTGGGTGGCTTGGAGGACCTCCATGTTGTGGCGGGCCACCCTGCTGGGCTTGGCCTGTAGGCGTGGCAGAAGGCTGGGGGTGCTGTGGATGAGGGTGCAAGGTTGCGCTAGGGTGGGGGTACTGCTGAGGCATTGGCCCCGGAGACACTGTGACACAGGAAACAGTGAGGTGAGAACGCAAACAAACAAACAAATAATACATATAACGTAGCCTGCAAATGCTGGCCCGCTGCACACTCAGATTAAGATGTACAAGTGGCGTGCTGACGTACCATACATGGTGTGTGTTTGCTCTGGGTACTGTGTAGTTGAGGAAGAGACGAGGCTGGGCTGACCATGCGTGGGAGGCGCCATCATCCTGGCGCTGCCCTGCATTACAGGACTGAACACATGCTGCGCCTGAAGGACACGAAACAGGCACAAGATTTCAGACATCAGTGTTACAGCTTGTGTGTGTGTGTGCTGTGGAGACAGTACTTCATTTAGAGATTTGGCTCCTTTGGTACCAAATTTCAGGTACTGTTATCAACAACAATGTAGTCACTCGTTTTCAGTTTTCCCTCCACAGCGCTGTGTCAGCACTGGAGAAGAATACTCTGGCTATTTTGTGCTTCTTTAAACCAATCAAAATTGTCTTTGGAGACCAGAGAAATCCCACAGCCTTCATCCAGTGAGTCACACTTCAAATAATGTACGTTTCTAACGATAAACAGACATACTACTACAACTCAAAATAAAGGCATATGTAGTGCTGTCATTTTGTTAAGATCAGTGCTTGAGCAGGCTTTGCTAAAACTAGTGTTTTGAGGTTTGTTCTTTATGCTTTAACTTCAGTGAATAAGTCTCAAGCATAAAGTTGCTTTTAGTTTAAACTCTTCATGTCTTCTTTTATCTTGTCCCTTCTTTTGGACTAAATTGTTTAGTCAGTTCTATTAATGTTCATGCCAAAGCACCAGAATGAAATTCCCATCACTAATCAAGATGACACAACTCTAAAGAGCCTGAAGCCAGTTTTCTTACTGCCTCAATGTTCCAGCACTTATTCTATCAAAGCCTGCTCTCAAGCAGGTAACAACACTTCAGTTGTAAGAGGCAGGAGCCTGCAGACAGCCAAACAAATCAGAGGTGATCAAACACTGGCATCATGCTGACAGCCTCTGAAACTGCTGGACCGCAGGCATCTGTCAGACAAATGGCTGACTAGTGAACAGCTGGGAGAGATTAAGACTGCCAGCACAAACTGATGGTACCAGAGTAACTAATGGTTACATATGGTTCTTGACAGCAAAGCCTGCCGGGCGGAGTTTTGCTAAACAAGCTGCTAAAGGTCATATTGTTCTGAAACTGGCGGTGACGGAGTAAATCTTACCTGTGACTGGTAATGTGTCATCTGCTGCACCAGCGGCTGACTGGTGAACTGTTGTGGGCTGCAGGTGAAGTACTGGGCAGAGTAAGCGGGGCTCTGTGCTACAATAGGTGGTCCTGCTGCCGTCGCTGGGTGCATCATGGTGGGTGTGCCAGGCGGGTGGTGCTGGTCTGACCTCTGCTGGGGCATGTTGGGTACTGGAGGTTTATGTAAAAGAAGAAAAAAAGATTCCATGAAGAAAAAGTTTTCTTTAACATCCCTTAAGCTGAATAGAACGGAATAATGGTGGAGAAAGTTCTGCTGGCTTTAAAAGAGGCTGATTCTTTAAAATTCAAAATGGACCTGACCCTAATGTTTTTCAACCGATCTTGGGAAAAGGAGATAAACAAAAATGGTAAAACAAAAAAAAAGTTTCAGAAATACAAGCAGTTTTCTAAACTTCTCTCTTGTAAAAGCCAATTAATTAACACTTTATTTGTAATAAATCCAACATTTTTGCATGTCATCTAAGTAAAACTAGTTCTTCATTTAGATCAACAGTTTGGGCTTTCAGGGTGCTAATTTTTTTTTTTTTAATTGTTATTATTTTTAAAAAAATTTCATCAAGTTCTGTATAATTTTCTCTGGCAGTCAGCAGTTTCCAGACTGTTTTCAGTTCCCCATCATTACATTTAGCGATGAATAATCTCTGAGTGCTTGACAGATTATTTGTTCACTTGTTCTGACACTTTCTACTTGTTTTCTATTTGCATGTAAGTCAAAACAGTGTCATTATTTGTAGTGAAAATTAAACAAATCATCAGAAAAATATTTTTGTTAAAAAATGGTCTTACTGGATACTAAAAAGGTAATAGACCAGTGCTTTTACCCTCAATAAGAAAATTTAGTGTTTCAAACATATATATGTCCTCAAATATAATAACACTATGTATATCAAAAAAAAAAAAAAACAGTTCTACAGTAAGGGCCAAAACAGTAATTTCCCAACTAGATTTTTCAAATAAATGTGATAGAGACAGAGACAAAGTGTTAGCAAAAGACAGGTGGGACAAAAATAAGACAAAACTGGTTATTCTCACCTTTACCTGGTCTGTAGGGTTTAGACTGGCTGACAGTCATATGTGGCATCTGAACCTGGTACATAGCTGGAGACTGGAGTGAGGAAGGTGGATGAAGAACAGGTTTATATTCGTTTTCATCTCAGGGCACTTAAGTATCTTTTCTACATAAATAAAACCAGCCTTCCAATAAAAACAGCTGAAATTTGTTGGGACTATTTTTACTACCTGTCTTAGGGGCTTTTTTACTGTCCCTTCAGTAGCTGACCCATCATCCAGCACATACAGGAAGGATTTTAAAAAACATATACGGGCATGTGAGATGGGGAATTATCTCTTACATGGGACCACATGCATTACTGACTGTCCATCATTGGACAGAGAAGGGAGTTTTAAAAATACGACTTTAACCAAAACACTGTTCATTGTCTTCCATTCTATAACTCCTGAACATTATAAACCATGCATTTCTGACACAAACAGTACTGCAGCAAAAACAAAGAGGCTTCAACTCCTATTAGCTTTCAGCCATTTGTTGGATAAACAGACGAAGCCAATAGAAATGTGATGATTTTGTAAGTCCATCTGTGACAACAGTTTACAATGAATTGCAATAAGAAGTTGGCAAACCAACATCTGAT
Organism: Acanthurus lineatus; assembly: GCA_029814665.1. Taxonomy (NCBI): domain Eukaryota; kingdom Metazoa; phylum Chordata; class Actinopteri; order Acanthuriformes; family Acanthuridae; genus Acanthurus; species Acanthurus lineatus. Next base: position 14,870,606 of record JAPZDV010000022.1, read on the forward strand.
GGCATTAAATTCAACAAGCAAGCAAAACATCTCAGTACTGATTGGCTTTAAAAAACAAAAAGATTTAAAAAATTCACAAACCTTCCATATTATGCTTTTCTAAGGGAGCGAGAGAGAGAGGAGGAGGGGAAGAAAAGGAAAAGAGAACCACTCTTTAGTTGTTCACCAAGGTACTTTATCTCTTACATGTGACTGATGTTGGATCACCAAGCTTTTCTTAAAGCAACACACAAAAATATTGACTTACAATTACAAATGTTCAAACCTTTGATCAAATGCTTAAAAAGAACTTAAACAGTTTCTTTGAAAGTTCTTAAAGTATTATTTGGACATATTGTTAACACATTTAACATACTTCCTCCTTTCTTTAAACAGTTCTTAGCTTGCTATGTCAAACATTTACACAAACATTTTTCAGATAATTTGGAAAAAATAATTCTTATGAAAAAACAGTCTGGGAGATGACAGAGGAAAGGGAGGTGATGACAAGGATGGATGTATTCTACATGTTACGTGTATAAATACAACACAAAAATGTATGACGTTGTATGACTATAAAATGTGAGACGTTGCCCATTGAAGTAAGATGGAGAAAGAAGCTTTGAGAAAATGATTGCATGCGATAGAGTTAATCAGAAACAGAAAAGAAAAATAATGGATGACGATATACACAAGCAGACATGTCAGCGGAGCTCATAGTGACGGTTGTTAGTGATGAGTTACAATGAATTTTGCATTTCATGCTGATTTAATGTGACGCTCAGAGTGAACAGCATTTCAGCATGCAGGTGTGGCTCTCACCTGTACTCCGGGGCTGACTGGTGTGAGGGGATACATCTGGGGGAAGCAAACTGTCTGGCCGTACACAGCAGGGGGCTGCTGGACCACGATGGAGGGGCTGGGCTGGCCCTGAGGCCGGGGAGGCGTTGGGGTGTTGGCTGGTTTGGGCTGATGGGAAAGAGCATATAAACAGAAGACAGACACGGAAAAAAAAAATACAGAGTTTACTAACAAATTCAGTTTGTGGAGCTTAATGTGGCAGCTGTTGAGCACACTCACCTGAGTATTAAACCTCGGTTTAAACTCATTGGCATTTGGATTGAGGGTTGATTTCCTCACTTGACTGCAAGAAGAGAGCAAATGATGAACAGTCAACATCTAAAGGATCAGTCCAAGATATTAGTATCATTAAACTTTTCTTATGATCATCAAAGAAGTCTCAGTAACTTCCTGAAACAGCTGGACTTTGTAGACTTTAGTAAATGGAATAAAACAGAAGGAAACAGAACGTTTGTTGTGGACTATTTTTTTCTCCACTCACTCTTGTACTGCCTCCTTTTTCTCCTCCTTCTCTTCATGTTTGGGGCCACTGAATGTGGACGTGGCTGTCGTCTGAACTCCCTGTGATGTCACATCAAGTCCCGCCCTCTTCTGGTCTGGGGCGGAAGGAGACGGGCACAATGCAGCAGGGCTGCCAGGCTTACTGGTGTTTGTGGTGGTGGTGGATGGTGCTGAGGAACCACCCGGGGTGCTGGCAGAGATCACTATAACACCCTCATCTGTGCCCTCCCTGCCCGCTGAGGGGGCCTTGTCTAGGGGAAGGTCTTTTGGCTTATCTGCTGGATCTCTAGGAGGCTTGGTCATCAGCTGGTCAAAGGCAGGGTCTGAGTTTGAGCTAGACTGCAACTGGAAGAGGGGAGAAAAGAAAAGTTATAGGAGGTACACACAGGCTTTAATGCAGCCTCATAAAAATGACGTTATTTGCGACATTTTCAGTGGTTCAGTAGTTTCTATATTTGATAAATGAGAGAAATACTTACCCTAAAATCTACACTAAATTTCTTTAAATTATCTATTTGTTTTCTGTGGTCTGGTGCCATAGAGGGGGGTCCTGTAAACAGAGAGAGAGAGAGAGAGATGATTGAAGGTTTCAGTCATCACCAAGTGGATTCAGATCCCGGAAAGTTTTTTTTAAGACAGCACAACAACCTGAATAAGGTACCAAAAAAGTTACAAAGAGGTGAATGACATCTTTTGCTGTCCAGGCTCTTCAGCCTTTTTTTTTGTGTGTGTGTAACTCACTTTTACCTTACAGCCATTACTTAACTAATTTTATTTTCGTTACTATTTAAACTCTTTCCCCTATTTTATATTTTTTGTTTTTGGATCTAATTGACATTATTTGGTTTTATTGTGAGGCGCTTTATAACTTTGTTTCAAAAGTAGCTATGAAAGTTAAGTTTCTGTTTTAAATACAAAAGTAATAATTGAGCGTCTCAGCAAATGGTCTCTTCTTTAAAATATTAGTGATGCAGCTTCACAGCAGTATGATGAGTGAAACAGTGTTTCTGAAGTGTGTACTGTTGTCTAGTTTATATTGTACCTTTACAGACTGGTCTGGTGATACTAGGTGAGCTGTCCAAGGGCTTGATATTCTCCTTGTTTGACGTGGGGGATGTTTGTCTTGTCTCCTGGACACGACACTCTTTTGCTACAAAGACCAGAAAAATAATCTTCTGTACTCAAAGAATAAAAGCAGTGCAAAGATGAGTTAACAGCTCTGCTGGGAGTAGCAGAACTTATCCAACAATGACAAATCCTTGTACTCATGGACCAGGCATTACACATTATACTAAGGGTTCCTCAATACCTCAATCAATCAAAGTAAAAGTTCATTTTAAGCTTACCATCTCCTGATGGAGAGGCGACCATGTTGGGGGAGGGGCTAGCAGCGGTAGGAGAGGAAGCTGATGTTGGTGTAGCAGCAGTTTCCGAAGGGGCTGTTCCTGTCTGGGGTGATGAGAGGGAAGAGGAGCCAGCAGAGGCTCCTCCCATACTGTTCTGTCGAGGGGAACGAGGTCTGTGGGCTGAGTAAGTGAGGAAGAAATGAGATTTTGTTGATCAAACAATGTAACAACTGTCTAAGTTACACTGATTAAATCCACTCATCTTGATTTCCTGTCCAACATTAGAGGTTAAGATTTGCACTTATCATACAATGAGGTGCTTCTTCAATAATACAACAAGGCTGAATTTGTTTAAGAATTATTTCAGGGGCCCTTTCACATTGATGCAGGGCCTTTTAGATATCCAGTGGTGCTAAAAATAACATCTTATCTCCCTTGCAGATATGTTCCACTCACTGTGTGGTATCTTGATGTAGAAGTAGAAATGTTAAAGTTAATATAAGGTTGGAAATTTAGTAAAATAAAAACAAAGATAGACTAAAAAGATACAAAGAAAAAAAGAAAGTAAAGAACTGTCCTACCTCCGCTAACCACTGAGGACCATGTCCCTCCGGAGGAGTTGCTCCTGCTTGGTGGAGTCACAGGGACATCTCCAGGGGCATTGTGGGAAATTAAGTCCACTCCTGCAGAGACTCCAGTGGTTCTGCAGGGTGGCACTCTGTGAGCTCGAGGCGTTCGCTGGGATTTTGGAGACATCCTGGGTGGACCTGCAAATGAAGAAATACAGATGAAGATGGGCAGAGCTTTGTAAACGCAAAGTAGGGGTGAAGTAAACACACGGAACAGCCTGTGTTTCATACCAACCCTGCAATGAAGAATTTGTTTCTGACAAAAGCTTTACAAAACCAAAACCACTGCACTGATCACATCTTAATAGTAGGTTTCGATATCATATCATACAGCAATGTTTTTAGTGACATGCATGTTAGTACAAAACTGCAGACAATCCTGTGAAGTGATTAATGAAACACCACACTTTTCAAACCACAACCAAGTGAAGATAAGAAATGGGGAAACAAGAGTAAAGAAGGTGAGATGAAAACCTGTATTTAAAGAGTTCACTGTTTAGCAGAGTCTGCACGAAAAGTATGTAAACACTAAACACTAGTTCAATATTTTCCATTTCAATGCAAAAACATTTAGAAAGTCTAAACATGTTCAGAAGTGAGCAGAACACATTATTTTAGCTCAGGACCCCAGCTTGTTGAATAAAAAAGAACATAAATAAAGATCTAACAGGTATAAGGGCATGCCTACAGTTTTATGGATGTTGGAGGGTGAAAATAAATGAATTCTTAACCCTTTTTGAACAACAACCTTTCATCCCATGTTGTCTTCTAGTAGTTGATTTTCTAACATTGCTGCAATAATGTAAGACTGTCTCAATGGATCACACTTCCTTCCAAGCCTGATGCTAAGCATCATCTGAGATGCAACAGACTTTAAAAAAAAATTACCACAAGGCATGATGGGCAGTATGCCACAAGCACTTACTAATAAGTACAAAGTTACTCCCGTTACTGAACTAGTTTTCTTTTGAGAAACTGTCGCCTTGATGTTTTCAGAGATATTACTCCTGCTTAACACAGAGCACAGCACACACCGTGTTGCACCCACATGCCAAGGTGAAATTGCCTGTAGCATTGACAAAGGATCAGTTTGGTGGTTTACTATATCCTTAAAGTGTCCTTTTTTATGGGATTGAAAAATCTGGCCCCAAATGAGTCAGACGAAGCAACTTCACCTATTTGTGTTGTTTCACACCAGACCTGGGCAAATTTATATTTGAAAGTAGCTTCCTTATTTATATTTCATTTTTAATCATAGGTACATAAAACATTTTTCAATATGACTAAGATGTCATTTCCATATTGAGCTCAATTCATCCACCTTCAACTCATGCCTTTGCCCAGGTCTACTCCACACTGATGGGGGTACCTTCTGAAGACATGCGTTTGGGCAGAGTGGATGCTGGCGACGTGGGCCCATGATGGGTAAAGGAGGATGAAGAGGAGGGATAGGAAGGGTGGGATGAATGAGAGGAAGGCCTGGAAGGTCGAGAGGGGGGTCTGGAGGGCGGCCTTGTGGGCGTGGTCGCCCGAGGAGGCAGGGAGGAGGGACCAGACTGGTAACGAGAGGGGGGGCGGGAGGAAGGAGACGGACAGGGTGAGGGCCAATGGGATGAACCTAAAACAGGGCGACAACCGGCAGATGACAACCAATTAAGGGGGAAGGGGAGAAAAAGGTATAGTGGGAACAAAAAATAGGGGGGAGATTATAAATCAACATGAGAAAAAATGGCAAGGCAGGAATGAAATTATTCAAAACAAAAGAACAATAAGTGTAAAAATATTAACGGCAACAAAAAATAGAAACTCTAAACCCAGAAAATAGGCTAACTCACTCATTGATCCCTGTGTCTGTACATTTCAGAAGTATTGTGTCATTTTAGGGTTAATGAGGAACACCACAGGCTTGTGTTTGATGCATTAGACGAACCTCCATTGACCACTCTCTGGTCGGCCCCGGAGCTGGGACTGTAGTCATGAGGTCCTTGTCGAGGAGCTGAGGGTCCAGCTGAGCTCTGGGTCAGACGAGGTGAATTCTGTCGTCCCGGTCCCCACGACATCGCCTCCCTGTTCCTCTGACCTGGAGGAATGTACTTGTTCTCTCTGCGAGCACACAAATACGTGCACACATGAACACATACAGACAAAGAGTACAGGCATAGACGATAGTTAAGATAACAAATGGGAGGAATTAATTCTACTTTATTACATTCAACTAAGTACTCATCAGCCAAAACGAGCATGTTTACTTTAATTACAAAGGAAGTATTTGTTCTGGGAACAGCTGCTGTCTATTTAGCACAATTGCTGGAATTACTCCGTCTCATTTCAAGGTTGTAAAATGCCTCTGAAGCTTGTGCCTTTTTTACTATAGACCCATGGCATGTGCAAGCATTATGTTCATATGCAGGTAGTTTACATACTTGTGCTCTCATCTGGCACTTAACAGAGAAAGCTCCAATTCTTTCAAAAATAATTGTTAAATGCAGTGAATGCCATAACTGGTGCACAGATCCTTCTCGTGCCTTTGCAAACAATCAGACACTGAGAGGGAAGTATGTCAGGGTGCATATGCACGTGTACATAATGTGTCTTTCCACAGTCTCTGTGGAAGAAATCAGGCCTTTTAGTTGATAAATCATTTCTGATGATGATCATAGTCAGTTTTACTGCATTATCATGTTGCAACTTTTTAAAAAGAAAAAAAAAGGTGATAGGAAAAGGGTGATTAAAAGGTGATGGGAATAAAAAGGTGATAGAATTATTTTTTGATTAATACATAACAAAACACAATTGATGTGTGCACCAACAGACCTTTTAGCAATAAAATTTAATAGACATACAATTTAAATTCCATTATGGAAATTTAAAAGCTGGGACTCTGTATTTTAAAGCAGCTGGTATTGTTGTGCACATCAAGATCCAATTAGCAACAAAGAGAACAAATGAAATTTGATAGGCACATGCTGGGTATGATGAATGAATGATGAATGAACTGTTTGTGGAGTCTGGGTTTTGTGTGTTTGTGTCCTGGTCTCACCTGCTAAGTGTGTGTGTTTCTCTTTCCCCTCGCACCACAGCAGTATATTTCTCCTCCTCAGAGCGATCATCATTCTCCAGGGCCACACGAGCCTTGTACGTGGCACTGGCCTCAATCTCCTCTGCCAGCTGGGCAGCACGCGCCTCCCTCTTGAGGAACTCCTCTGAGTTGTCCCGCTCCAGGGGGACCCTGGGAAAAAAGTTCAAGTCAGGAAAATGGCAGCAAGGTGATGAAATGACAAGAGAGGGGAAGCCCTGATAGAAAGGTTTTACTTTTTTATGCGATGTCCTGCTAAACAAGATTAAAAGAGTTATGCAGCACAGGTAAACAAACTGAGACATTAAAAAAATATTTATAATCTTGTTGATGTCAAATAACACAAGGTTTACATGCATGCAGGAAAATGTGTTACAAAAGGTTACATATTTCAACAGAACACTGAGAGGCTTACGTATATGTGGACAGGCTGCTGTCATATGTAGACAAGACTCCATACTTTTCCTCATTGTACTTGAACATGTCATTGGGGTCCCACCCATTTGACTGATGAAAAAAGACAGAAAGATAATTTCATAATAGGCCTTGAAAAAAATGATCAATGCTTCGGATCAAATGACATAACCAGCGTTTCCCTGTGTCACTGTTAAACTTAAGAGCGCCTGTATGGATTCCATTCTGTGTGCCCATAAGTCTGAAATCAATGTGTTTGTGTCTGTTTTCTTACCACATCTGTATCCAGAGACTCAAGGCTGTCAGAGTTGTGCGTCTCTCCTCCATCCCAGGGCTCTAGATCTTTCTCTTTATGCTCGCCATTGATCCTACTGCTCACTGCTGCATCTGTGAAGTTGTCTGCAGCACACACAAAGGATATTTATGTACAGCAGACTGCAACACACACCCAAGACCACCCAAATCCATACAGAAGCTCATAATGGTATAAAGCCACATGGCTGATAAGGCTGTGTTAAAATAAATGAATTAAATAAATAAATAAATAAAATCGATTTTTTTTTTCCTGATTCAAATTGATCTTCATTTGAATGATCAGATATCAATTTATAAAATCCCAAGACTGATCTTTTAATGTATGCCTATTTAGATAGATGTCTGATGAGCTACCAAAGTAGCAACACCTGTCAAGTACAAAATCTGGGAAGGTTTTCTACATGGGGAGGAAATTTTTAGAGGGCAATCGGCACCACTGGCTGGTAAATATTTGTATCAAAAATAGTCACACAAACTGTGCCTGGACTCTCCGCCACATTTAAGTGTCACACACAGTTGTGCCGCTCCTGTGGTGCTGGCTTTTTTTGGCTAGCTTCACACACACATGGACAGCTGTCACGATGTGCACTCAGTCTCTTGAGAAAATCTTTAATGCACATCACTTTGTATAGCAATGCACACAGGCACCAACAGGAGCATTGTGGTGCTTTCAAGTGCAACTGGTCAATCAAGAATTCTTATTTGAACGGTCATAAAGATTCTTTTAAAACAGGAAAGTTTTTTTTCTTATCTTCCTTTCGGTGAAATATACAGCCTTGCATCTTTAATCGCTGTCTTGTTGTTTTATACCAGTATTTTTGATCAGATGCTAAACTCATAACTATATCTCAGTCAGGTAAATTTTATAGAATTAGTTTTCTCACACTCTCTTGAATAATATTAAAGCAATATTTATATGGTAACTAAAACATCTATAAGCAAACTGATATCTAATCATATCAAATAAAGACCTTGTGAATCAGAATTGAATCGACTGAGAAAATCAGTGGCAATATCCAGCCCTAATGACAGCAGTCTCACTGTTTATGCAGGAAAGCGCTCATGCCTCAAGAGCTTCGGCCACAAGCTCTCACAGCAAAAGTCTATATGGAGGTAGTGGTGGTTCACCAGGCACACCCACTCACAACCAGACATGGGTCTGACTGGAATGGGAAAAATCCTTTCAAAAAACAATTGAGCTATTTGCTTGAGCTGGCCTTGGTAAAGCTAAAGAGGATACAATGGTTCTGGCATAATGAAACAGAATATGAAAGCAGCCTTGTAAAGAGAAGTTAGCAAGTCTCAGTCTCAATCTGGCTGGCCTGCAGGCAAATGTTAATGTGCCTGTAACAAAATAAAAATCAAGACAATGCTAAATTATTTTTAGCTATTTACAAATTAAATATCA